>JAJPUD010001463.1:32410-188081 GCA_023553655.1 Myrmecobius fasciatus | reverse complement strand
TAGATAGGATAAATTATATGACAAATACAATACATGTATACATATCTGTACAGTTATCTTACTGCACTATGGGTTTCTTTCTTTTGCAACTTTCCTTGTTTCTGTTCCCTATTAATACTTTTTTTCCAGACCATGAGTTCCTTGGAAGCAGAAACTAGTCTTTATTTTTGTTAATTTGTTTGTTTTGCCTTTCTTTGTAATCCCATCACTTAGCACAGTACCTGGCACATAATTTACACTTATCAGATGCTTGATGACTGGCTAACTGACAAGTCAAAAAAACTTACATTAAGCATATCCAAAAGAACATCAAAAAGATAAATTACACTCATTCATTGACTGCAAAATTTCTCTTGTACAATAGACTTAAAATTTAAGATTATTGTGTAGAAAACAGATCTAACTGAGACAAAGGGAATGATGAGAACAGAAGGTAAATGGATTACATAAGTGAGAGGACAAGGAAATAATAAAAAGACATTTTAGGGGTTCTCAAAATGGAGGGCAATTGCATATGATAATGATTTATCAAAAGATAAAAAGCTATATAAAGACAAGAAATGATTCGTGGGTAGATCATAAGCAGAGGAAGGAATAGGAGATAACATATTTACAAAAAGTGTCAAACAACCCAATACTCCAAACCATTCCCCTCAGCATCTTCAAAGCCCATTTCACATGTTATTTACTCTATAAAGCATTTTCTGATACATGAGTAAAAATGATCCCTCCCTCTTCAAATTTCTTACAAAGTTTTATCTGGATGTTTGCTTTACACTTATATCACTCTCCATTGTATCACTGCTATCTTACTCTTTATTAATCCATACATTTTTGTAAGAAAAGTCTGTGTTTTATCTATCTTTGTATCCTTAGCACCTAGCAGAGTATCTAGATATTTGTTGAACAGGATTAATAAAACCTTGATGATTTGAATTAAAATTACCATATGCCAAAACTAATTGTGAAATGTAGGCATGAACGTATTCAAGTGAATAAGAGATTATTTTATAGTATGAGGAATATCTACCCCATGGTGGCTAGACTAGTTCTTAAAAAATATGGAAACTGTCTTAAACTTTAATCGGCATAGGAGACTAAAGATATGGATCATTTATATTGCTTTCTGGATGCTGAAAAGCCACAAGGAGCTTTAAAGCTACAACTGCTTCCTCATGCTTTTTTTTTTTTTTTTTGCTTTTTGCTGAGGCAATTGGGGTTAAGTGACTTGCCCAGGGTCACACAGAGAGGAAGTATCTGAGATCAGATTTGAACTCAGGTCCTCCTGACTTCAGGGCTGGTGCTCTAACCATTGCGCCACCTAGCAGCCCCTCATGCTTTTTCTACAAATTTCCTTGGGTACCACCAGCATATAGGCAGGAGAACAGAATTCATCTGACTCATCACAGTGTTCTCACTTAAATATTTTTGCTTAATCTCCTTCCCATGATAAAGTTAAGGAAATCTCTTATTGTTAACACTCAGATCTTCCATTGCATGTCATTGCAATAATCAACCCAAATTACCAGAGATGACTGGTCTGAGATAAGCCTTTATGTATAGCAACTTTGATATTTTAGGTAAGTGCTAGAGAAAATTTTAAACATTTGAAACTCTGAGTACTTTTGATTATCATCCACTGAAGTCTTTCTTCAGCACCTCTTTATGGCATGGAATAAGTCTGTATTCTAAAAGATGATCCAATGGAGTAGAAGCTCTGCAGAGTTCTAACAAGCTAGAAAAGACGAAGAATGGAACTATTAATGAATTATATCTATCCGTCTTCTGGGGAATAGCTCCTCGCCCAAGGTAGTCTGCTAAATGACATTTTTTTTTGGTCCCAGTGATTCATGAAAGTATAAAAATATAAAATGGTCATTTTTGCTAAGAGACCCCCTTCAACCTTAACCCTGTTAGCAGCAGAGTGATAAAAGAGACAGAGAATGTTAAAAATCACAAAGTTAAAGACCATTTATAAACATTAATATAATTACAATATTGCTACTTGAAATTTGCTTCATGGAGTTCATCAAAGAAATATGTGATTGAAAAAGAAGATAGACTGACCATATGGAGAAAGCAAGGGATAAATAATGGATACTCTCCTGCATTGTAGTTTCACAGAAAATGAACAAGAGTCCCAAGCATGTTGGGTGGATTCCTCATACTGAACTTATAGGAGGTCATGGACAGGGATCATATTGTTTATACAGACATAAGTGAGTCATAATAGATATCATGGGGAGATTTGCATCCATAAAGATGTAATCACCATTCATGGATGTATTTGAATATTGCCTGAAATGTGACTTTTATTCAATTATTGATAAGTGGGTATGCTACTAAAGAAAGTGAACCAAAAGACAGCCTCTGGCCATGTGGCTGTTGTTCTATGGGAGTGTTTCAGAAAGAAATGGGAAACCAAAAAAAAAGCTGAAGAAATACACTGATTGCCCTCCTTTCTTTCTAGAAATTGGAGACTATGGGGATGGAATATTGCTTGTACTGAAATAGTTGATATATTGATAGGTTTTTCTGAACTGCTTTCTCTGTTCTTTCTTTTATAATGTTATTTGTTACAAAGGATGGTACATAATGAAATACTGTAAAATAAAGATGATATAAAAACAAATATCAATAAAAATTTAAAACATAAAAAGACATGGTTAAGAATAGAAGGAGAAAAAAGGACAACTGACAATCAAAACAGATGAAAGAAAGAAATACCTTTAACAATACCATCATAAATCTACTGAATTATCTTTAATCCACAAGGATTAATCCATCATGTCTTTCATGCCTAATCTTCATTAATAAAGTTATGGACAATTGTAATCTGTAGTATTTATGTCAATTCTTTGATAAAGATATCCTATCAATCCTCCCCCTCAAAAAAAATAGGTGATATGTCTCAATATTATCTTTCTAGTTAAAATTTCAAAAAGTTCTTTTCTTCAAAAAAAAAAGAAAGAAAGAAAGAAAGAAAACCAAAAACCAAGAGCAAACTTATAGCAGAATTTTAATCAAATCAAGGATTATAAGTCAGAAAATTCGTAAGGCATCCTGGGGCTTCGATGTGCACGACTCCCTTTTTGCCTTACAAAATGTCGTGCAATATGTTTCTGTCTCTACTATTTTGGCACCAGGGGATTTTATCCTCCATCCCACAGTTTAAAGCTTGGCAATTTTCTGGTAGAAGAGTCAGCTTATCTCTTTGTGCCCTGTTTTCCAAAATGAGAGAATAAGAAAGGAAAAGAAAAAAAGAATACAGTTTTGTTTTGTTTTGTTTATGTCACGTTGTCCCTCAGGATACAGAGAGCACCTTTTCCCTGGAGAGATCTTAGTATATGCCATCCCTCTCTATGAGGAATTTTTTGGACATGTTGTGTGAAAGACATGCATTTGCAAGATGTGATAGGCTATTGTCTTTCTCACACATTTATTGGCTGCAAGTCATTTTTCCTCTGTCTGCACTAGTTGTCTCATCTGTAATTTTGGAACAATAAAAGCACCTTCTTCCCAAGGTTATTATGAGAATCAAATGCAATAATATTTATAAGTGCTTTGCAAACCTTACAATAATATGTAAACAGTGACTAACTATGGCTAGCCCATGCACAAATCCTTTATAACTTGCCCCAAACCTCACTTCCACAGCATCCAATTATGTAACTAACTTGTAACCCAACAGGAATCCAAATGAAGTCAATCAGTCTTCTACTCCACAAAGATATTGAGGGACAAAGCATGTGTCCTATTCTCAGATGATGTCATGAAGTATTTTGCATTGTCCTAAAGTAAATGGAGCTGCTTTGGTCTATAGTGCATTTAAGGACAGTGACTGTCTTCAAGGCTGACTTTGTAGTCCCATCACCCATCATATAGTTATGACTCATAAGATACTACATTCTCCAAAGAATTAAACATGAATATCACTCAGAGGGCATTGCAGGATAGGGGGAAGGAAAGAAGAACACAGTGGGTATGAACAGTCTGCAACACATAATAAGTAAGGTGCTACAAAGAACCAAAAGGGAAATAATACTGTCCAATGTGGTTCTTTTCAACAGCAAGGTGATTCAGGCCAGTTCCAATGGTCTTTTGACAAAGAGAGCCATGTGCACTCAGAAAGAGATCATGGGAACTGAATGTGGATCACAACATAATATTTTTACTTTTGTTATTATTTGCTTGCTTTTTTTCTTTCTCATTTTGATCTGATTTTTCTTATGCATTATGGAAATTGTGGAAATATGTTTAGAATTAAACACATTTAACATAGATTACATGTTGTCTAGGGGAGGAGGTGGGGGACGGGAGGGAGAAAAAATTTGAAACAAGGTTTTACAAGGGTGAATGTTGAAAACTATCTTTGCATGTATTTTGAAAATAAAAAGTTTTATATTAAAAAAAAATAGTAATGTCATCCAGGAAGTAGAAGTGAACTGTCATGTGGGACAAAAGCAAGGAAAAATTGATAGCCTGTGTGCTATACTGATATCTTCATGATGTCAAGAAAAAACTTAGAAGACTTGGCACATGTCATATAGACCCTTGTAATGAACATGGGAGACAGCATGGACAGGAGTCACACAGCATAGGCTATCATGGGTGAGTTGCAATCTGTATTGTTGGAGGGAATATACACATTGAGGAGGTCATAGAACCAGAATATTGAAGTATCCCCAGAAGTCTAACAGGATTAGCCCATAGTAGCATTTAATAAATGATTTTTGAATGAATTTGATTTATAGGGGGACTCCAGGCAGCATTGTATTTCACTTTCCAGAGAGGGAGTTTAGAAAATTTCTGCTCAGGGTATAGGGGAACAAGATAATTTCTGAATATGATGCTTCTTCAAGCTTTGGGATTCCAGGAAAAAGAGATTTTAAAGATGTACAACAACATAAAAATTATCAGATAATGAATGATGTCTATTGAACTGCAGTTATCTATGATTCTGTTCATGTGTGAGGTGATAGGGATGTAAGTTCTGATACCTTTCTGCATCCAGTCAAAACACTGGACCTTAGAGAGGCTCCCAAGAACCAAAGGATTATAAGGAAGAACCAGAAAGAGAGGGCTGGGATTACAATTGCTGCCACATGTATGTGTGAGTGTGTGGAGCGGGGTAGGTAGGGTTGGAAGCAATCTGTAAAGGCAAAGTAAAGCAATGAAGATGTGGGACATGAACAAGAGTTTAGTAAAAGGAATGGCAACTTGTTTTCCTTTGCATATTAAAGCATTAATCTCCCCACAGGAGAGCAGTTCCAGCAATTTCTCTGCAAAACTTTTCTCCAAGCATACACAGGGGTGAGAAAGAATTATTCACTACCCATAAATTTAAAGAACATGGACTAGATCCCCTTGTGTTTTCAATGAATTATGGGTTCAGGGGGGAAAATCAGCTCTAGATTTGTTGTATTTTTTTTTCTAAGAGGCATTTTTGCTGTTCCTCAAGATTAAGCTTTTATTTTCTGGTTGGGGTTTTGTTGGTTTTGTTTTTAAGAGATAACTCTTTAGGGGTAGACAGACAAACAAATTTCTCAACAGTTTCTCAATGTGCCTCAGGACATATTCTTCCAACCCAAACACAACTGATTTCTCCCAGAATGAAATTTCATCCATTGCTGTTTTAATGAAGACTTGTCCATCCATTACACCATATTTTCTTCTGATCTTCCTGTGTAGATGCAATGTCATGAGTCAATATTTGTGCTGTGTTCATGGCAATAAAAAAATTAAATTAAATTAAAAAATAAAACACTATTAGCACCAGATGGTATCAATAAGTGCTTCCTAAAAATAAGATCCTTTTGCCTTGTAAGATACATCTTAGAAGAGTGCAAGAGAGAGAAATAAACCATCACACAGTGTAGTTTGCAATATTACTCTGCCAAGATCACACCATCAGTGGTGCCGGAGGAATTTTTTTTTCTTGAGTGCACTGTGATGTTACCAGTGTAGGAAGCTCTAGGGGAGGTACTTCTCTACCAATTCAGAATGGATTTTACACAAGTTAATATTTATGTTTCCTGATGGGAAGCATTCTAAAGAGAAGAATCAATGAGAAGTAAAAATTTTAAGGGTATACAACCCACAAAAATTATCAGATAAATGAATGATGCCTATTGGGCTGCAGTTATCAAGCTAAACAAGGCAAATGTTTCCTGCAACCTAAGAAGTTCTCTGAGTTTGTGAATATTTCTCTAGATAGAATTTTCAATCATGTAATTAAATGGTTTCCAAGTGGCAGAAAGTTTCATTTTGCTGGTAAATTGTGTTCTTCAGATGCTATGCAGATACATTTGCAGACTCATCCAGCCAAGGAAGGTTAAGGATCTCTTGCAGAAGCTAATTAGTACATTTTGTTTTTATTTCTGGTATCTATTTCTAAAGGTCTAAGCTTAACATGGAGCAAAAAAAGATAAAAAATCACTGAATTATAAAATAGAGTTTAGAGAGGACCAATATAGCTTCAAATTCATAGATATAGAACTGAAAGAGCCACTAGAAATTATCTAATTCAAGGGTCCTTAAAGTGGAGGCAATGATCTTCTTTGTTGTTGGGAGAGGGGGTGCTAAATATATTTTGATAAGTCTATTTTACCATAATCAGTTTCCTTTGAGATTTCATGCATTTAAAAACTTTATTCTGAAAAGGGAGTCAATAAGCTTCACCATACTACCAAAGGAGGTCCATAATATACAAAAAGGTTAAGAAACCTTCATCACCCCCAGGTTATCTACAAGCCCATCTTTGTTTTATATTTGGAACTTTCCATGTCATGGCCAGAAGAAGGCTCAATTTTGTCCCCTCTATTCTTCAACAGAGTCCCTTTCTCTTTCTTTAGCTTTTAAGTAGTGAAAGAAATCTCTGTTCCTACAACACTAGAAAAGAGAAAGGAGGGGAATCTTCTCTCATTTCTACAACCACTATTCAAAAAGACTCCCCAAGAAAATGACCTAGAAGGGTAAATGAATTCGCATGAGATAAATCCTCATACTGGGAAAGAGCCTCATTGACTATTTTTGGTCCCAAAAAGCCTTAATGTGAGTCCTGAAATTCTGTGAGACCTACTCTAAGCTATTCTGCAAAGCCCAGATACAGGCAGTGTAATAAACAAAAATTATGAATGTCTTCCATTAGCCTATCCTGCAGGAAAAATTTTTTAAGTAATACAATATTTGGAAGCAAAAGTTGATAGCAGCACTCATTTTAGTCTTTCACAAATAAAGTGATTCTTTCTCTCTAGAAAAATCATGACAAAAGGAGAAATAACATAGGTCTGTAGAAGAGCAAAGATCTCAATTTTCAAAAAATAAAATAAAGTCTACAATCTGATGACAATGAGTTTGATTTCTGGATCCTGATGTTGGAGATCATATTACAGGGTTCAAGTGAACATCTGAAAAATAAAGTAATACTTACAAAGAGCTACTATGATTTCCCCAGCAATAGCCCTGATTGTCTAATTTTTTCATATGTTTCCTAGAATACTAGAACTGTAGTATGCTTTTGATATAATTTAAAGTAGATGTTAAAGGAGTTGACAATCTTTTATATTAATCTTTTTAATGGGCTAGACACTATTAATTGAAGGTAAAACTGTGTAAATGGTCAAACCAAAAGCATCATCATAGATATCTTGATGTTATCTTTTTTTAAAATTGAATGTCCCAAGGATCTGCTGTTTAACATTTTAATTGATGATTTTAAATAAGCCATAGATCAAATTTGCAATTATCACAAAGTTAGGAGAGATAGCTAACATGTTGAATGATAGAGTTTCCAAAACATCTCAATGGACTAGAACAGGTGGCTAAATCTGATAAAATGAAATTTACTCCTTTGCTCCAGTGGATCTGCAATCCCATCAGTGTTGGTTTTCCTTTCAGCAATGCAGCTTACAGCATCCATTTTTCCCAAACCTTTGTAACTTTTTTCCTGACCAATAATATTAATAATAATGATGATGATAGCTAACATTTATAAATATTTATTATGGACCAGGCATGTTTAGGCCAGATGGCTCTGGAGGGGAAAGTGAGGCAGGTGACCTTGCTCAGCCCTCCTTCACTTAAATCCAATTCATTTGCATGTCATAGCATCTCCTCCCTGATGTCATGGTCCTCTACCAGAGTGAAGGACAAATAACAACAGCAGCTCTTATACATGTAAATATATTATCTTAAAGGTTAGAATGTTTGTAAATCTCTTACATGGTAACAAACTTTCCTATCCTTCTGTATAACTTTTATAAGAAACTAAGACACATAGATTTGGATGGTAGATTGATTTGAGGAAATGGCACATACTCATAACTAACATGAATCAATGAGAATCACAACTTTATTCATTTCATGCTCAGATTTCCCTGTCTTTGAAGAATAATTCTCCTTTTCCTCACTGCCTGGTAAAATATTGTTTTCCTGACAATGTTTACGGCTATTTCTAAGGGCCTGAATATCCAGGATACTAAAAGTCTAGCTTATATTTGCTAGATTCGTCAGACAATTAATAGATGAGGAACAAGAGGTCTAGAGACCACACTGGAAACCTACAGTTTAGGGGTTAGGCTTGACCCTCAAACCCCCCCCCTTTTTTTAATTTCCCAGAAATTAGTCTCTCCTCTTATAGACTCATGATTCCCAACAGATATTCTGAAGTTTTTTTGAATTAAGAACAACTAAAAAGCTAATTAGCATTTCAAAAAAAAACATCTAAATTATTAAAATGCTCTGGATCTCAGTATTTCAAGGAAACACCATAGGACAAGGAGTTCTTTTACCTAATACGCCAGTAACTACTGAGTCTCATTACTAGAGCTATCTTTTTGAGTAGACAAATCAGGCTGAAACCTATGTGATATGATTTGAGGGCTATGGGATTAAGATTCTTTTTCTTTTTTTTTCTACTCTTTTTCTAAAATTAGCAACCCTATCACTAAGCATTCTACCAGTCTAGCTTCTTTCTTTTGATCCTTGAAGGTTTTTATATCTCCAATAGTCCATTTTTAAATGCAAATTATCCTGGACAGGATCATACCTTAAAGGCATATTGGTTTACACTTTAATTATCATTTAATACCTTATCAGGAATTAGCTCCCAGACTTTGGTGCAATAAAGGAAGACAGCAAAAGTTAGGGGAAAAGGAAAATTCCCCTAGTGATTACTATGGAAGGCAGGGTTACCATCTCCTTCAAGGCAAGAGGAAGCAGATACAGCCAGGACCCCGGGAACTGTGCCCTTGCTGCAGTCTTGGAAACAGTTTCCATTAGCCAAGAATCAGAGCAGAGCAATGCACATTGTTAGTGTTATTGACCCTTGTGATTCTATTTTCAAAGAGTAAGCGGATACAAAAAAGAATAGAAAAGGACAAAAGAAAGCATCTTTAACATTACACCTGGCACAATCCAAAAATAAATAAATAAGTGAATGAATGAATGAATGAATGAATAGGTAGACAAATAAATAAATAGATAAATGAATGAATAAATGAAGCAAAAACTTAGGTTGCTGGGTTCATGATTTAGAATAATCATAATAGCAAAAATGTAACTTGGGCTATGTATGAACAGCCTTATCAATCAACAAACATTTATTAAGCACCTACTATAAACCAGAAATTGTGCTAAGCAATGGTCATCAATGGAAAGAGATCAAAGGATCTGGATTCAAATTCCCCCCACAGTTCAAAGTGCTATGGAATTTTAGTTAAGTCATCCAACTTCCACAGTCCCCAGGTTCCTATAAAATGAAAGAGTTTGACTGAGGTTCTTTCAGCTCTAGGTTTATAATCATGATCCTTTAATTAAAAAAAAAATCAGATCACTGCTAAGGAAGGCACAAAGTATAATTACCAAATTCAGGCTATTCCCACAACATGTGGTTTCTTCAGCTGCTATCCACCAAAGCAGAATACTAAGAAAAATACACAGACACAGCCGCATCACAAACTTCCCAGAAATCTTAGACTGTGTAGCATTGTCCTTTGAAAGCTTCAGAGGTCTACCTCTTCCCAAATGTGGATCTGCAGATAATTAAATCTGTCTAAACAAAAGTACCACAGTTGTGGTACGGCTACTTTTCTCCCCACAGGTAAAGACTTTTCCCCTAAATATTTCAGTTCCTGCAGTTGCCTGAAATATTTTTCACCTTTACTTGTATCTCTGTGGGATTTATTTAATTATGGCATCCCAGACCTAACAGACACAGTAAGATTGCAGTGATGAACTGAATCCACAGGTGCCTTCCCCTGCAGATGTATCTTTGTACCTACCTGCTAATGTCCGCTAGTCAAGTGTATCTCATATATGCCTTGGGAATGAATACCATGTCTTTATTTGTGATGGTAAGCTGTCCAAAACTCTAGGCCTGCAGAACAACTGAGAAACCATAGTCCAGGTTCAGCCTTTATTATATGCCTGAGAAAATATTTCTAAAATTCTTATTTTTCCTTGGGAGCTCACCTTTGATCAAGGTCTCAAATGCTTCCCGAATACAGGAAAGAGGCTCTGATAAGGGAGGAGAAAGAATTCTAAAGACATAGTAGTCTATTTCATAATTCTGCCCAGAGTCAGTCCTCCTGTTTCCTTCTCCTCTCCTTTTGTTTTTTCTAGTTCTCCCTCTCTGTCTTCCTTTATGTCATCTTCTCTATATTTATATTTTAACTATGCTTGGAATATAATCCCTTCACACTTTGTCTTCACAGAAGCCATTTCTTTCAAAATTCAACTCACCTGTCATCTTCTACACAAAACATGATCTTCCAAAACCTAGGGCTCTCCCTCCCTCAACTAAATTGCATTTAACTATCTTTGTAAAAGATATATTTAGAGATAACCAAGTGGAGGAGAAAACAGCATTGAATTATAAGACATGGTTTTAAATCCTGTCTCAAACACTTACTTGCTATGTAAATGTGGGAAAGGCTCTGAGCTAACTAGTGCACTGGAAGTAGCTCCCCAAAGTATCAAGAGATGATGTAGCAGTAGTGGTGGTGGTGGTGGCAGTAGCAGTAATAATTTGGAATAGAAATAAGGTCCCAGAAATCTCCCTTGAAATCTGAACATAAATATGCCACAGATCTGAAGAAGTATTGCTAATTTAATTATTTGATTTTCTTCCTTCCATATTTGATGAGTTTTCCTTTTGCCAATTAGTGGCTCTGTTAATCCAACCAACTGCCCTGAGCTTCATAAAATCTATACTATTTCACAGAACCATCAAATCTCAGAGTTGGAAGAGAAGGTAGAAGCCATCTAGTCCATATGGAAGCTTGGGAAGAATCTTTTCTATCTCATATTCAAAAGTAGTTAGCTAGCTTTTAATTCAAGACACATGTCTGGAACTTTATCCTCACCTGTAGCTGAAATAATGCCTCATACAATTTCTACCAAGTGCTTCTACTTCAGCTTTCTGGGGCAAAGTACAGTTATTCTGAGATCCACCCGCAGCTAGTGACTCTCCCTTCCAAAATTGACTTGCACTAATTTTCTGTATATTCTGAATAAACTTTAAAATGTACATGTTGTTTTTCTTGATGAATGTAAGCTGTTCAAGGACAGAGATGTATCTATTTTGTCTTTATGTCCCCAGGGCCTAAAAGAGTGACTGGCACCTAGTAAATATTTGACAAATGTTTGTTAACTATCAGCAAATCAGCATTGGTTCATATTATCTCACATGCTGATATAATCTTTTTAAGATAATAGAAAAGACCAAAAAAATTCCAGTACTTAACTAAATTAATTTTTACTTTGCAAAAATCATTCTCCTTAGGTTTTTTGACAAAATATATCATATTCTCATTGTTCATTGATTTTCACACCTATAGAATATTTTGGATTTATCTGAACTGTCAGAAATCTTAATCTGATGCACCATTTTTGTATAGAATATAAATTGAGTTTCCCTATATTCCCTCTGGGATCCATCAATTTGTTGAGATTACTAAAATCCAGAAACTCTTGACAGTTTGTACATCTGCTTCATTACCTTATGTCAAGGGCAAAATTTGTTATTGAATGTTCTTCCAGACACATCTTTCAGAAATTTTCAGCAACTATACCAATATCAGCTTGTTGATATTTTCTATCCAAGAAAGAATTTGGATAGAGTAACCAGTTCTGTCAATGATCATGAGTGATGCTTTATAGCTAGCAACATCTAATAGTATGCATTAACTCCATGTTAGACTATAGGTACCATGAGGGTAAATATCATGATTTATCTAAACTTTTTATCTTCCCTTATAACTGTCATAATAAATGTTTTCTTAAATGAAGAAATTGGCAGGTAGCTGAGATAGAATTTGCCCTTCAAGGGATCCTCTCTCTCTCTCTCTCTCTCTCTCTCTCTCTCTCTCTCTCTCTCTCTCTCTCTCTCTCTCTGTGAAACACTTTTTTTTCACATTTTCATTATCACTTTATCATTTTTACTACAAATAGTAAAACAAATAGTTTACTACAAATACAAATTACTACAAATAATACAAAATACAAAAATTTACTACAAATTACTACAAATAAGATTTTTCTTCCATAGCAAGAAAAGTCCAGATTTAGAATTTCTTAAAATAGGGAGCTTTCAGTAAGGAAACTGCTTTCAGCATTGCAAATATGAAACATTTTGCAACTTATTTGGAGTTTTGATGATAGTAATGATTTGCCCATGCTTACACATACTCAATTATCTGTCAGAGAAGCACATTCTACTACTACTACTACCACTACTACTACCATTACTACTATCCCTACTACTACCACTACTACTATCCCTACTACTACCACTACTACTACTACCACTACTACTACTACCATTACCACTACTACTACTACTACTACTACTACTACCACTACTACTACTACTCCTACTATCCCTACTACTACCACTACTACTATCACTACTACTACTACTACTACTACTACTACTACTATCCCTACTACTACCACTACTACTATCACTACTACTACTACCACTACTACTATCACTACTACTACTACTACCACCACCACCACCACTACTACTACTACTACTACTACTACTACTACTACTACTACTACTACCACTACTACTACTACTACTAGTGCTATTGCTACTACTACTACTAATACTATTACTATCACCACTACCGCTACTACACTACTACTACTATTACTATTACTACTACTACTACTACTAGCACCACCTAGTACTACTACCACCATCACCACTAATACATCATGGAGAAGTAGCTAGGTGGTGTATATGGGTAGAGCACCAGTCCTGGAGTCAGGAGAAACTGAATTTAAATTCCTCAGATACTTTCTAGGTGTGTGACCCTGGGCAAGTCACTTAACTGATTGCCTCCCTCCCCATCCCCCCAAAAAAGTGATGGAGAAAATGTTAATAATGCAGATTAAATTTAAAAAAAAATGTGTCCTGTATATAGTTTTCCCTCTTGGAGAGCTGGTTGTTATTTATCAGCATGTAATTTGGCACAGAAATCTAGGTCTACTGAATCCCAGGGCTCTGTCCATTATGTGCCATTCAATTTCTCAAGTACAGGCATGCCTCACATAATATTACCCTGCCCAACACTGTTTTATAATCCATTTATTAACACAGAACTAAACTTGACTGAAACACTAAAAAACCTTGCTATAAAATCACTGTGTTAATACTCTGAAAAGCAAATCCAACAGTTAGTTGTTATACATTGGGGCTTAAGCCCCAGTAATGCAAAATTGCCTTAGCATGTTTGCTTTCCTTTGCAATATTACTTACTCTGTGTGCATGTTGCTTCTCCAAAAGAACTGACTTTGCTGGGCTAATTTACCACTTTATGCAGGGTATTCCTATATTAAAAGCAGCATATTATAGTGGATGGGGTGCTGGACTTGAAGTCAAAGAGCCTGGATTTGAATGTTTGCTTGGCCATTTGTTATCTAGGTTATAGCAATCTCTCTGAACTTCAATTTCTTTAACTGAAAAAGGTTGGGCTAGGGGAGGGGAATAGGGTAAAGTGGGAAGAGGGTTGATAAAAATAATAATAATACTCACTTCACAAATTCCAAGGAAAGCACTTTTCAATTTAAATGTGAATCATCAGCTTCAATATTTTCCAAAGACCTGTCGTCTATTCAGTGCTGAGTTCCTGACAAAATAATTATCAAAATAATTGACAAATAGCTATTTATATATCATTTTTTTTAAAAAAAATTTGGTTCCTCCTATCTATTAAAAAATGAGATTTTTCCAGAAGAACTTAAAAACATGTCTTATCCTTTCAAATATGGGTAGGATTTGGGAATAGAAAATATAACAATGATTGATCATGATGATGATAGCTAACATTTATATTGTTCAGTAAGCCATATAATTTGCTCTATACTTATTTTCTCCTTTGAACCTCACAACAATCCTATGAGGAAGGGAATACAGAAATTATTGTTCCCATTTGGCAGATAAGGAAACTGAGGCTATAGAGTTTATGTGATTTTCTCATGGCTGCACAGGTAGTATCAGAAATGAGATTTGATTCTCAGCTTCTTATGGTCCAGTGCTATTCAACCTCTAACATGTTTCCCAACCCTTAATAATTGATTCCTCTGTGAATTATCAATTCTGATTTTTACCAAAAAACAAAAACAAAACATTTAATGATTACCACAATCCTACAGATATTTAGCAATAGAGATAATTAGGACCTGGTTAGATCAGAAAGGCCGTGTATAAAAATTTTAGCAGGAAGAAACTTCTTTTTCATCCATCATATGGACATTGAAGTACACTGGCTCTTCTCTCTGACTTGATGGCATGTTGCCTAAAAAGGTTTTGACAGGGAAACTTAATGATAAACAAATGAAAAAAATTCCCCTGAGGCATCTAGAGAATTCTCATCTCTGTTATAGTATTATTGCTTTAAGCAGTCAACCAAAAAGGGCATATCAACCTAATCATGTGAATTAGAACACTTCAGCAGAAGAAAATTATAATATATATTTTTGTCATTGAGTTCATTTCTCCAACCCATAGATTAGAACATAGCCAGTAGTAGGACAAAGAATGGCTTCCTGTCAAAGTGAAGATCTCTGTAGATTTAGGCAGGAAAAGAAAGCATCTTTCTCCATATCCCCAGGGCTTGTATTCAATGCTACATCTATGTTACAATTTACTACATAACTGTACTAAACATGGTTGCAGGTGCTACTATCTTGTTAAAGAAGAAGAGGGTCTTCATAGTCTTTCAAATGCCCACTTTCTTTAGTGTGCCCATTCTAAAGTCTTTTTGAGCAACTCTAAGAGTCTCTTACAAAAGGCGCTAGCTGAAGGCACTGTGGGTATTAGCCATATTGCCTTTTATTCTTCAACAGATGCTCCAGGAAACTGATTCTCACTCATATTATCACCTCATTTCTCCCCTTCAGAGGCTACAATGATGTCTAAAATCGATCTAAAGGCATGTAGCTGTTCACCATTAAATCTGTCTTGATTTTGCCCATTCCCCTCCCATGAGATCTTTCCTTCTGTCCCCTTAGTAGTAGAAGTTGCTTTCCCCAAAGGGAAATAGCCTTGTCTGGCCATCAAAGTCTATCCATGTCAAACAGCTGGAGGGAAACACAGGAAACCACTATATATGCCATCACATATCACATACCAGCCTGCCATGCTCTCCTTTCCCTTGCAGGATTCTCTTACAAAAGATTCCCATGAGATGGTCATCCCCACCTAGGTATATTATGTCCTCAGGGACATGCCAGTTACAGTTAATTTAACAATAGGAACAGTGGCCAAGAACTCCAAATGAGAATTCTCTGCTTCTTTTCACTCGGTAAATGCAACAAGGGTCAAGTGAAAGAAGGTCTTTGCAAAGGTAGGATTATGATATTTCCAGGACCCAAAAAAGGAGAATTGGCATGGAAACACATTCTGTGTTTAAGAAAGAGATCAGCAAATGGGCATGAAAGCATTTGCCTCTTATTTATCTTTTTTTTTTAGTTCTCCTTTCATAGAATTAGACAGAAGAGAATGAATGAGCTATAGCTTCAGGCATGATGCCCAATTCCATCACTCCATTATCTTGTGCCAAAATTGATAATGTTAAAGATAATTTTATCTAATTTTCACCCAAAAAAAACCCAAAATTTCAAATGAACAATGCTTTTTTTTGCATTGTGCTTTGTTGACATAAATATTAATGCTTATTTGTAGAGAGTTTATGGCAACTCAGTGAGCTGGTCAACAAGTTGAACACACTGTTGAATTAGGTGATTTAAATTAGATGATATTTAAAATGAGAATATGATTTTAGGCTTGTTTCAGTAAAGACAATTCCAGATAAACAGGCAAGATTTTGAGCATAATAATTAGAGAAAAAGAACTCATTTTTAGGCCATAATGGTACCACTGCGCTAAATGACCAAAAAAAAAAAATCAGTCAGCTTATATCATGAAAATGAAACAGCAAAACTAATAATACTTCAATTTTCTCATCTATAAAATGAGATTTGATCTTGGTGACTCTAAGGTCCCTTCTAGCTCTGTACTCCTATGATCTAATTTAGGAAGTCTTTTTTATCCACATTTTATACTATTGTGGCCAGTTCTGTTACTCAGAGGAAGAAAAGTTTAAGAATAATGAACAGTTATAAGTATAGCTTACTGCCTAAGGTTTTATTTCAGGATGCCATCATCCAACAGATAAGATTTCTTTTTGTGGGAGTCCAGCAATGTGCTCATCTCAGATGTTTTAGTTACCCATTCATCTTGTGTGTTGGTAGAGAGAAAGAACCACAAAAGTTCCTCATTTTCCAAAGCCCACCTTCTAGCTCCAATTTTACTACCTCCTCTGTTTTTTTCTCCTCAATTCAAACTCTATCCACCCTGATGCCTCCTAAAGATTGCCTATTGTGACTCCACCACCAGGATGGATTATACTTTGTACATATTCCCCATCCCTTCCCAGGTGAATCTGCCCCACTCACCAGTTTTCCTAATGACATCTCTGATAATTAGCTAGGCATATATTTCAGGCTAAAAAGGTTTAATGGCATCCCAGGGACCCCAAGCCAATTGGCACAGATATTTTTATCACTGAATTATTCTAGGTATAAATACTTCACTTCCTTCAATAAATAAGTAGATAAATGAATGAATGAATGAATGGCTAAGGAAATAGGAAGTTGGGATTAACAAGAGCTATTGTGATCTCTCCCTCAATTTTCTCCTAGCACCTAGGAGAGCACTTTGTCCTCTGCCTTTATCATGCCCTGCTTTCTTTTCAAAATTCAATAAATACTTAATGAACACTTACTATGTGCAAGACATTATGACAGACATACATACAAAGGTGGAGGAAAAACATTCCTTCCCTCCTTGGGATACTTCCTTGAGGGTATCTACCTACATTCTACATATGCCCATCTCGGTATAATTATAAGATGATTTGAGAAGGGAAAAAGACTGACAAACAGGAGAGAAGTAATCAGGAATATTGAAATAATATCAATTGGTATACATGACATAACTCTCCTACTCCCCTCCTTCTGAACTTAGAAGCTCCAAAGGCAACAGAAGTTTGTTCAGTTTGTAGCCAAAAGACATGGGTGCAAATGGCACTTTTGCCACTTAGCATTTGTGTGACCCAGAGTCAAATGCCAAGGCTCTCCTGGCCTTATTAGTTCCTCATCTTCAAAATGAAGGTCCCTTTCCATTCTGTGTTTATGATCTTTTGATGTTTGAGGGCAGAGACCTCATGAGCCATTTTCATCAGTGTTATCTGTAGCATCTTGTGCACAGCATGTAGTTAATAAATATTGGTTAAATTGAAACAAGGCAAAAGATGACCCTGAAACATAAACTATCACAAAATCTCCAAATATCAAAAGCACAATAGTTCTAGAGTTGTTTCTGGGCCACCTACACATCTAGAGTTAAGAAAAATAACCAATATTTGACTCCCTATCAAATTTATGAATAAGAAAAATGGAGCATGTTATCAATTCTTGACATCCAAATTATTTTGACAGAATATTGAATCCAATTTGCTAGCCAGTTCAAAACATCAGAAAGGAATCTATAGGAATGATTAAAGTACTAGCTTTATTCTTTTAATCTGACAGAGCAAGAAGGGAGAAGCTGGGAGAGAGCATTTAATTAGGATAAAACCAAAAAGCCACCCAAAGCCCAACACTTTTTTAAGTTTTAATTAATGATCCTCCAGCCACAAATATCATGTTAATCAGTAAATCTGGATATAGAGCCATAGGGTTAATGGGCAGAGATGGAGCTTGGTCAATATGTTTGCCAGTTTCCTCATCAGTTAAATCAATGTACTAGACTTGATTATTCTTGAGATTCCTTTCAGTTCTAACATATTGTGATTATAGACATACACACAAGAGCTTTAAATCATTCATTTATTTATGTATCCAATAAATATTTATTAAGAACTTACTAAATACGAGGAATTGAGCTAGACTAGGCAAGAAAAAATGTATAAAATATTATCCCTTATCTATCTTTTTTCCTTGATCTCTTCCACCTCTCCATATCCTACCTTTTCCTGGGGGATTTGTGGTGTGATGTGCCTCAACTTGGGCAGACTATTCTCTGTACCTGTGCCACATCCCCTCTCAAATGAATATGTCCCAGTCACCAGACTTCCTAGTTACAGTTATTAGCCACAATGCCTGGCACAGAGAAAACACTTTATAAATGTTGCTGGCTGGCTGACTGGATTATTTTAAAGAAAAGTAGATTGTTAATGCTTTCAGTTCCACTATCTTTTCCAGAAATTGGCTCAGCTGCTTAGTTTGTCCAATAACAAGTTTTTTGACATTTAAGCTGAAATGTAGTATTATTATTCCTTGAATCAACTAACAAAACCTCCAGCATGATGCATTTATTCATAAAGAGCAGGAAAGCAAATTTCCTCCAATGCCTGCTGCCCAAATCATGCCTAGATAATTTCCTTGATCTTTCCTCCAAGTCAGGTTCTTCTAGAACTGCATTTTTAGGAGAATGAAAAGACCACAAAATAGCTGACATAGGATTTCAGAATGACTTCTCTTGGCCAGTTGATTGGTAGCAGAATGGATAGATTATACAGTGATCCTAGCCTATTGTTAAGATGTCAGAAGAACTGACTTAACTGTTTGGTGACCCATTATTTTCCTTATCTAAATATCAACTACATTCAAATCAACCATCATATAGTCAATTAAATTCCCTCAATCTTCCTAGTAGCCCATCATTGAGCAATGAACTAGAGAATGATAGGGTGGATTTGATGCGCTCAGTAAGATGGCAAGGCTTCATTGTTCCAGAGAGTATTTGGGTATCGATCACAGAGTCATTGGAAGATTGGAAAATGAGGTGGAAATGTAGGGCTTTGAGCTGGAAGGAATTTTTAAAGTTATCCAGTCCAAACCTCTCTTTTTATAGAATAGTAAACATACTGGGAGGAGCAGTATAACTTCCTGAGTTCACACTGAGTCAAACCTAGGGACTTTTGACTCCAAAGAAAGTGGGGAAGGGGGAATTGACCTAGTCCACTGCCACTAGAAAAGAAATTTGACCTGCTCTGTTTGATGGGGGAGAACTGATCTCTATTTGAATGCATGTTTTGCAATTTAATCATCTTAAACCCCACATTAAGCCAACCAATCATGATCCAGATGGTTGCTCAGCAACTGTCCTGAAAGGGGTCATTCTGGGCCTACTTAGAGATTGACCACCATCTCTCTTTCTTTCTCTGTCTCTATCTGTTTGTCTCTCTCCTCTGTTTCTCTCTGTTTTTGTCTCTTTCTGTGTTTCTGTCTCTGTCTCTGTGTGTCTGTGTATATGTATATTTTCTCTGTGTGTCCATCTCTATGTTTCTGTATCAGTCTGTCTCTCTGTCTTTCTCTGTCTTTTTCTCTCTGTGTTTCTGTCTCTGTCTCTCTGTGTGTGTCTGTGTGTGTGTATATTTTCTCTGTGTCCATCTCTATGTTTCTGTATATGTCTCTGTCTCTGTCTTTCTCTGTCTTTTTCTCTGTCTCTGTCTTTGTCTCTCTTTCTGTCTCTGTCTCTGTGTTTCCCTTTTTTCTTCATGTCTATTAGTCTATCTATGAATTTATTTCTATCTTTATCTTTCTGTCTCTTTTTTTCTTCCTGTATCTACTCACTCGCTCTCTCTCTCTCTCTCTCTCTCTCTCTCTCTCTCTCTCACCTTATAAAGGGCTCTCTCCTTCTTTTTCCCCATTATTCTGTTGTAACTAGCATCTTGGCATATGTTGCGTAGACAATGATAATTCCTCATGCAAACAAATGCAACATAAAAAAGTGTGTACCAGCATCTTTTAGAGCAAATATTCAAAGCATATTAAGAAGCCTGCACTATCTCACAAGTAACAGGTCTTGCAAACATATTGCAAGGGTTTCAGCAGCCTGTTGATTTTAATTTCATTAAATGAAAATAAAAAATTCTATAGTAAGCAAAAAAAAAACTGTAAAAAAGAGTATATAGCTATTAAAATGACCTCAGGCTACTTAGCATTGCACACTGCCATCTAGTGTGGAGTCTATCTTTTAACTCCAAATGTGAGGTTGGAGTCTTCAGGGATAGGAATACACTGTATTTCTTAAGCAGATTTTTTCCCCCTGGAAATACAGGTTTGAAACATATTTATTCATAATTGCTTCAAGAGAAGAAGTCTATTGGGAAGAAAATGAGATTACACATTCAATAAAACCAAGCCTGTCTCATAAATTAAGATAAGAAAGATTTGATTGTGTTAGCAAATAGGAAAAGTTACAGATTTGGGTAGTGAAGGCATGAAATGTTTCCCCTCCAAAAACTGAAGTGACTTTCTTTTTTCATTCTCAGTATCAAAGATGCTTCTTTCCTTCCTCTGAAAGTTATGGACGTTCATATTCTAAATGGTATGTGCAGTCATCTAGCTCATCGGCCTATCAGCTTGTTCAAAAGGACATTTGATGATGTTCAATAACTACTAATAACACTTTAAAACATTTTTGAAGACATAGTTATAATCTCTACTTATCTACATGTTATCATTTCAATTTCCATTGCCATTCTTTGTTCTTTTATTTCAACTATTTTATTTTCCAACTTTGTGTAATCTCATTTCCTCCTGGTTATGTTGATCCAAGGATTAATATAACATCTCTCATTTTTTGACCTGAGGAAGCAAAGCCCTGTAGAGATGAAATACAGAACCTTTTCAGCAACTGGAACAGAGCAAAAGTTGCAATAGGAGCAAAGCAAATGGTACCACCTTTCTCATGGTCAGGAAATCATACTGTTAATGCTCATGATCACCTTGAACTAACACTGCTGTCCTCCAAGTAATTCACTCACAATAATTTGGGTGTTTATCATCCACAAAAATTACTGGAAGGGAAATTTGGAAAATTATCACTATTTTTCAAGTGAAGTTTAAAAAAAATTAGAACTGCAGTTTTCAGTCATTTAATAAACATTTATTCAGTACCTACACGTGTGCATTGTAGAATCATTGGACACACAAAAGGAGGCAAAAAGGCAATCCCTGACCTCAAGGAATTTACAATCTAATGGGAGAGACAACATACAAACCAATATATACAAAGCAAGCTATACATAGATAAGAAAAAATTTAAAAAGGGAACATACTAGAATTAAGAGGAGTTGGGGATTAGGTAAATCCTTTAGATAAATAATATGGGATTCTTTCATCATTGGTTATGTCAACATGGCCCAAAGTAAAATTGCAAGCTATCCAGTACATTGACCATACCAACTGCATCATTTCCATATCTCTCATCCTTTATTATTACATATGCTCTCTCATTTGGTCCTCAAAGCAATGCTGTGAGGTAAATGTTATTATTCCCATTTTACAGATGAAGAAATGGAAGATGAAAAAATATAAGTGATTTTTCCACAGTTTATAAATACTGAGCTCATAAATTTCTCAAAATATTTTAAACATCCTAATTAAAATTCAATTCTTTCTGACTCCAAGTTCAGCACTCCCATCCTCTAAGCCACTTAGCTGCCTCAAGTTCAGGATCCTAAGCTAACTTTTCCAAGTAATAGTCATCAATTTAAATATTAACAGATTAGCCACCACGTTTCCATTGGACAAGTGCTGATTATGCAAGTGCCTACTGTTTACAATGGCAAAAATAAGATTCATGATTATTCATTCTTTAATGTCAGTGAAGATTTCAAAATTCTTTTGTTTGTTTCCAGAGTTTGCAAACTATAACAAAATAATGCTGTGGGGGGGGGAAAAAATCTAATATGAGGTAAACATTAGTATCTTTTTCAATAAATGAAAGAATCCTGCTCTATGGAGACAATAAGAATGTTGAAAATGTATTATAAAACTTCCTTTTCTTTTGATCCTAGATGTATAATTACATATACTCAGGGAGCTCCCAGAAATGGAAACTCCCTTAACACTCCACAGAACTTCCTGAGACAGCCATCCAGGGTCCCAATAGAAAATATGTATCAGATGGAGGACCTGAATTCAAGCCTTTCAGATTAGTTCAGTTCTCTAATGTCTAATATCATGTTGACTCTCACACAAAAAAAAACCTTTTTAAAAGTTTAAAATAAACAATTTTTCTAATCCATATGCTAACCAAAACTCATGAAAAGAATTGATATCTCCTGCCCAAGGTCTTTAAAAGTTACTTTTAAAACACACACATATACACCTTTACCTCAATTCCATCAATATATCAGACATGTCTGGAAATTCTTTAAAATAGAATTATTTCAGAGAAATATTGAGTAAGCATTAAAGGAAATAAATATAACAAATCTTGAGGGACCAAAATGTGATTAGAGTATAATAAGGTCTACCAAAAAAAGTTTCCAAAATTTAGGTATTCTACCAATTCCCTCTTTACTTAATTTTAGGCATATAATTCCAGGATGATGATAAGTGTATCCTCAAATTTCTTTATGATACATGCACAAGGATACCTCAGCCACAGAAATTAGCTAAATAACTAGTAAAGTGGATGCTCTGAGGGCTTGAAAATAAGCTTGCATGCAGAAATAAAATCACTTGTAAAACAAGGTAGAAAATTTAGAAAAAGACAGCAAGAAACCAAATTACACATTGATATTTTAACTTGTGATTATTTTACAGGATGTATTCCTACCTATTAAAATTCCCGTATCTATGAAAAACAAGAATGTATTATTGGCACAAGTCTGTTACCTGTGTTTTCTCAATGTAGTCACTGCCTAGGGATTAGTGTCTGTGAATCAGGCAAAATGGAGATGGGTATTCAGTAAGCATCTCACTCTCTAATTATAATGATTCCATTAAAAAAAATAAAACTTTGGATTCTCAGTTGTTAGCTACTTACCTGGAAACTGCTATGCATGTGGTTGCTAAGGGATATGAATTCAGTTTGCAGGATTTTTTTTCCTTTCTCTGCCTTTCTGAGAATCACCCCCTTGGGTTTTGCCTCAAGGTAGTGAAAGTTAATTCTGCTCCCCACATGGAGATTTACATTACTTGTACTGGGAGATACTCCAAGGTCTCAAGCAGGGTATAAATTATTTTCAAGTCACAAAATTTAGGAATGAGAATCTATTGAAAGAAGCCTTTTCCCTAAAGTTAATGGTTTTCCTTTTTCACATATCTAAAATGGAATGGTATTACTTAACCATGAAATTTCACTAATGAATTAGACTATGTTATATGCCACTGGCCTTTCAGCATGTTGTCCAAAATGATCTGAAAATTGAAGTCATTCCATCACTTTGAGCCAAGAAATTGGGTGCAAAGTCTTATCTCAATACGGATGTTTTGAGCCCTGGGTTTCTAAACCCAAAATTCTGTAATAGATTTTCTGCCTGTAGCTCTAGCTCTGTGCTTCCACAGATGAAATGCCCAGGCTAGAAATCTTAATGTCTGTCTGGTCATTTTTATGCCTCTATCACATACCATCTCAACATCAAAATATAGATTATAATGTATACCTTATTTGCCATCATCCTACCATCAGTAAGTATTAACTTCCAAATTATCAAACAGAATATTCTTTTTCAAGGACCAGGAGGATATATTTTAACCAACAAACACATCTTTTCCATTGAGAGGAAGCTTCAGCTTGTATTCCATGCACATTTTATAACCTTTCAAGGGCAATCTTCTTATGTCACATTTTTAAGAATTGACTAGAAAGACATTTCCATAGGAAGAGCAATTTAACATTAGAACAAATCTCCCAAATTTACATTTGCTGTAATCTACTTATCATAAGGAGATTGATCTTTTATGCTGAATTACCAGTACTCAGTTTGGGCTGCTCTCTAAAACTGACAGAACCGAGATAATGCCTTGCTCTTTACACTGGGTAAACTGACAATTCCTGTCTTGCTTGCAACCTTCATCTCACTGAACTTCTTACTCAACCTAAACTCGCTTCCTTGTCTGTGATTCCCCCCCACCTCGGTGAATGGTTTAACAGCCCAGTAATCTGCAGTAAATCAGCTTTCTCTGATGTCTGGTCCCAAACCCACTAGAAAGATGACTCCTGATACCTTCTGCTGGGTGCCCAACTTTTGATCTGTGAAACACACCTACCAAAATGTTATCTAGCCCTCGCCTTAACGCAATGTTAATAATAGCAACAACAACAATCATCATCATCACTGAACTCTTTCCTTTAGGTTTTGCTTTTTGCCTTTGTTGTTTGTTTGGGGTTTTTTGTTTGTTTTTTTGGATGGGGAAGCATTATATATATATATATATATATATATTTATAAAAATAGCATTTATATGACCAGATTCTGTCGGTGGAAGGAAGGGTCATTGAAGGAAATGGAAAAAAAAATACACAGAATGCAAGCCCCAAATCTTGAAATACACAAATGTCTAAATATACATCTAATTCTCAGAGGAGACGAGGAGGGGAAGAGGGTGGAGGAGAAGAGAAAAGGGGGAGAAGAAGCAAGTCTGCATTATTAAAATAACAGCATCAGAAAAATCCACCAGGTTTTTCCGGTAAGTTTTGGACAACAGCAGCAACAGCCTAATAAATATGCGCATCCTCACCCTTAGAAATGAACGTCTTCTCCCCAGCTAGCAGCAGCTCCTGAGTCTGTCTCCAGCATCTCCTCTGGGGCAGCCGTGGCAGGAGCCACTAAAGTGGGAGGAGATTTGGGACGGGTGGGGAGGGAGGAGGGGCAAACCAGGTATCTAGAGCTGGACTCCAGCAACCACTCCACATCACGATAGTTACCAATCCTGTTGCCTGTCGTTTCACACAGGCATCAGTCCCTTGAGTCTGTAGTTGTCCTCCCTCTAAGTTAGGGTGACAGGCGCTAGAAAGCCAGGGTCCATGCAAGAGAAAGGGAAGCAAGGAAAGGATGGGGTCTTCTAGGGCTCCCCAGGAGAAGACCAAGTGCTTGGGGTCTCTCTTGAGTTAAGGGACCGGGGGAGGAGGGAAGGAGGACAATAATCGCGTGTAATGGAGTTGGGGCGAGACACAAGGAAAGCTAGGGAGGGATAGATTGCTGTGGTTGGCAGCTGAGAGCCCCCAGCAGCAAGCTCTCTCCGTTTGAGATGCAGCAGCTCTGAGTCTAGGACAGGGATGGCACGCAGTAGCACCAGGAAGAGGCAGATAGCCAACAGGGCCATGGACCGTGCAGGTGGGCAGTGCCCAGGAAGGTCAGCCGCGGGTATACCTGAAGGCACCTGAGAACGTGTGCACGGTCTGGGGGAGGGGGGAGTGGAGGCAAGGAGTTGTCGGGATAGCAAAGACAGACAAAACGGCCAAGTGAGAGACCAGATGGCCCATCAGTTAGGAGAATGGATGGGGGTGCGGGAACGCGTCAGGGGAGGGTAGTGGTGAACCGGGGAGCCCCACTGAGAAACTTGCAGCGCAATAGCGAGCGGCGGCTGTCCATCCTCCCCCTTCCCCAGCCCAGGACGCTCGTTGGGGCTCTCCCAAAGCCATTCCGGGGCAGCACCAGTCTCCCACCTCCCCCCACCCCCGCTGCCCATCCGGCCCCACCAATATTCCCAGAGAGTCCTTGGAAATAAGAGGCAAGAATTACCTCTCCGGAGGAGATGGGGCTGGGGGCTGACGGCGGCAGCCGGAGGTGCAGGCAGGCACTGGTGCCACAGACTTTTAGCTCGACTTTCCTCCTTCGGAGTGTATGTGTGTTTGTGTGTGCGTGCGTGTGTGCGTGTATATATAGGCGCGCGCGTGTGCGTGTAGAAGGAGCTGTAACCTGCTATTTATAGACTGGAGTCTCCAGCACCTCTGGCTGGAGGGAAAAAAAAAAAAAAAACAGAGGAAACGAGCAAAGCAGAGGGGCAGGGGCAGCCGCGCTGGCGGAGGCAGCAGCACTGGGCACCGGCGGCAGGCTCGGAAAGAGACGCGCGCGCACGGCCCCCTTCCACCACCACCCACCCTCCTGCCTTGCTTCTTCTCCCTCTCTCTCCCTCCCTTCCTCCCTCCCTCCCTCCCTCCGTCCTCGCCGCCAGCCCTGCCACACGCGCTGCCGCCGCCAGAGAAGTTGTCACAAGCGCCCGCTGCTGCTCGCACACCCCCTGGCACAAATGCTACTTTCTGCCCCCCTCCTCGTCTTCCTACTCCACCATTGCCACCACCTCCTCGTCCTCCAAGCCATCTCCTCCCAATGTCACCAACAGATTAGCAGCAGCAAGGGCACCGGCTCAGCTCCTTTTGCAGTCCTAGAATAGAGTTGTTCGCCCTGACTCCCTCAGGCCAGAGGAAAGGAAAGACTTCCTTGCTCTCCTCCCCCATCCTCACCCCCCCACACCTTCCTTGCTGTAGTTTCCCCTTCCCTTGGGACTGGGACCACCTCATCCTGCAAGAGAAAAGCAGAGAGTCAGGGGTGACCTGATGCAGCCGACTCGGAGGCCACTGCTAGCGAGCTAGAGAAAATCAGGGAGCCTGTGGCCTTAAGCAGCCGGGCTGCAGACTGGTTGAGTCGGGCACAGCCCTGGGGGAGCCCCGGGAACGTCCAATCCTCGGACTCTATTCTCCCAGGAGCCTTCACATCTGGACTCTATGCACTGGCTCTCCTTTGCAACAAACCCCGATTTAACATCCCCTTAAATACACACGCTAGAGCAGCTTGATCTAGCACTAGCAACACCAAGAAGCGAACATTCATAATTTGGGGGGTGCGGGAGCGGGGGCGGGGGGCGCAAATCCCCACCGGTTACAGATGTTCTTATGGAAGCACGGGAGCTGTGGGCTAGGAAACTCAGCGTCTTCACTTCCTTATCAGTCTTGTTCTACACCAATACATATCTGGACAACACAGGGTAGTTGCCCTTACAGGCTCCTTAGAGGTGCCACCTGGTGGCTCTCTCCGGAAGACCTAATTTTTGTTCTGACAGCACTACCCATAGGTACCGGTCCGGATTTCCCCTCTTCCTCTATCTAAAGGCTTGCCTTTCTTCTCTACCCCACCTTCTTGGACCAACATCCAGATAGGTCTTTAGCCCCTTTCCTTGCCCATCCAACCTATGGCTCTTTCTGTCACTTACAGTCTTAGAGTAACCTAGAACAAACACTAAGAAGCTAAGAAGGCTACCCAGACTTACATGGCTTGTTTATGTCAAAGGCAGGACTTCCACTCAGGTTTTCTTAGTCATAATGTCACCTCTCTATCCATTAGGCTGTACTACCTCTCCTTTTTATAAAAAGAAGTCTGTGAGTGTTTGTAGTGTGGAGTTGAAGGGGAGATTCATTCAAGCCTATAGTGAGGGCTGTGTCGTTTGCCTGTTCTCTGCCCTGATTTTACTCAGGGAGGAACTGTAATGAAGTAGGATTCTGAAGTCATCTTTGCTGTCACCTACTACAATTACCACCCTCATTGTCTATAATCCCCATCCTTCATCCCTCCTCATCCCAATCTCTTGTGTTAACTCTAATCACCAACACTCAGTTCTGTTATAATGGAAGAATGCTGGATCTGCAGTCAGAAGCTGTGGGTTCAAATTCCATCTATGTTACTTATTGCTCATATGACACCAGGCAAATTATTTAACTCCTGTGGGACTTCATGTTCTCCTCTGTAAAGTGAGTAAAAATGAGAGAGTGTTTCTGAACATGCTTCAACTTTAAATCTAAGTTCCTGTAAGAACAAAGAACCAGGGGAAATTGAGGCAAGAAAATCACAAAAAATAGCTTGTCCTTGGGTTGCCCCAGGAAATATACTTCACTTCTTTTTTATTATAATTTTCCCCATTACACATTAAAATAATTTTAATATTTTTTAAAGTTTTGATTTACAAATTCTGTCCCTTCTTCCTTTCCTTCCCCACACTCCTAGACAATAAGCAATCCTATATAGGGTATGCATGTGCAATCATGTAAAACATTTCCATATTGGTTATTTTGTAGGATATTCAAATAAAGAAAAAAAAGAATGAAGGAAGGAAGGAAATTAGGCACTTCTTGAGAAACAGTGCTCAGTTATCCAGTCCAGGAGCTCAATAGTTTCCTGGACCCCTTTGACAACCTGGAGAAGTCTGTGGACTCTTCAGAACATCCTTAAATGCATAAATTAAAATACACAAGATTACAAAGGAAACCAGTTGTATTAAAATATAATTATCAACATATTTTTAAATCAAGTTTACACACCAAAAGCTAAGGACTCCTAATCTAGACCAATTACCTAAAAACTCAAATTTCAAATTTGTTCAAATTGTTCAATCTTTATCACTTCATAGAGGTGTTAATCTGACCATATATTTCATTTAATTCAATAATTACTTATTGACCACCCTGGGAGCCAAGCAAGAGTTAGGCTCTGGGCATATAAAGACAGAAATGTGATCATCCTGCCCTCTAAGAGTTTACCTTTGTCTGAACAAAAAGAAATAGGTATGCTACAAGGTGAAATATAGATGTTGATGTTACTATAGCTATATACAACTATATATGTATACACAAATACAATTATAGATGAAGAGAGATACAATCTACCTTGGGACATAGATGTATGTATTTGTATGAGTATACACACACATATATAAGGAAATCTCCATGAATTCCATGGAATGCTAGAGGGTAATTGTGTGTGAGTTCGAAAAGATATCTTCTGTAATGTAGAGTCTTAAAGAGTACCCTTGGGCTGTGAGAGGTACTTACCCATTGTCACCCAAAAGGACATAGACCTAAATCTTCATGGCTCCAAGACCATCCTTTATATCCTACACTTATTGCCTCTCAGATATAATACTGTAGAAATGATCTACCTTGAAGAGCTTAACTGAGCCTTTAGTTTTTGAGATCCCTAAACGAGATCCTAATGGTGACCTATATCAAAGCTCCTCAAACTGGCACAACCGCACATGGAGTCATGTACCTGAATGTGGGGTTAGGAAATTATGGTTTATTATGGAAAAAGTGTAAGAAGCCCTGACCCAAATCACACTTGTCTATTCTAGGTTAATGAATAGAAGATTCACTGGAAAGAAGATAGTACAATTTTTTTGGTCATTCACCACTGAGTCAATCATTCCCTTAAAATATCTTCAAGCTGGGCTTATATCCCAAAGAGATCTTAGAGGAGGGAAAGGGACTCACATGTGCAAGAATGTTTGTGGCAACCCTTTTTGTAGTGGCAAGAAACTGGAAACTGAATGAATGCCCATCAATTGGAGTGGCTGAATAAATTATGGTATATGAATGTTATGGAATATTATTGCTCTGTAAGAAACGACCAGCAGGACGACTCTAGAGAGGCCTGGAGAGACTTGCATGAACTGATGCTGAGTGAAATGAGCAGAACAAGGAAATCATTATACACAGCAACAAGAAGACTATATGATGATCAATTCTGATGGACATGGCTCTCTTCAACAATGAAATGTTTCAAACCAGTTCCAATTGTTCAGTGAAGAAAGCCATATACACCCAGAGAGAGGGATATGAAATGTGAACCACAACATAACATTGTCATGCTCTCTATTGATGTTTGCTTGCATTGTGTTTCCTTTCTCTGATTTTTTTTCTCTTGTAGATACGATTTTTCTTGCACAACAATAAGTGTGGAAATATGTATACATATATTCAACTTGTCAAGTATTTTAACATAATTAACATGTAGTGGACTTCCTGCCATCTAGGGGAGGGGAGGGGACTGGGGGGGAAATTTGTAATGGAAAGCTTTGTAAAAATCAATGCTGAGGAAATACCCATACATATGTTATGCAAATAAAAAGCTTTAATAAAAAAAATATCTTCAAGCTGAGAGAGACTGAACTAGATAATTCATGGCATCATTAAGTTACCATGCTACTTGCCCCAAGACTGGTCTTTTGAAAAATAAATAGTTAGTAAGCCTATATGTATTTTTCAGATGCCAGTAGCAGTACGTGGAATATCTCACTGTTAAAATAAGAGGTATTAAAATATCTCACTGTTAAAATAAGAGGTATTAAAATGGAAGAAGTAATTCCTCACTCCCTTCCCCTCATAAACAAGCATCCAAAAGAAGATGTCCAAAAGGTCATATTGTCAGTAACCCAGGAAATAAAACCCTAATGTCAAATTATCCACCCAAATTACGGAGAAAGAAGTTGAACCCATTCACTTCATGTGGGGAACTAAAATTCTGCCTTTAAACAGACACAGGAATCATCCAGATGCCTACTCGAGTAGACATGGTCTGTTTTATAAGTCTGACGTTATCTTTTGTGTTTGTGAGTTGGTGGTATTTGTGTGTCTATATTAGTCCCTCATCAAGACTGGATGAGTCAGAACCTCCACCTTTTATTAAACTCACTAGCTGAAATGTATACACTCTCATCCAAGATTCTGTCTTAGAAACCTTGAACTTTAAGCTCCCTTTTTCCCCTTCCCCCGCTACTCAAGACAACTCCATTTTCCAACAAAAGGCAAACTATTTCTCATTTCCTTCTGGAACATTGGGGCCTACGTCTAAAGGGAAGGCCAGCAGTTAGTTTCCTGGCTAAAAGGACATCAAGACAGCATCAGCAGTTGCCAGAATAATAGTCTTGTTGAATCTGTGTACAATACTTGCACTTTTTTTATAGGTACAATTTTCCTGGAAGTATAAGAGGAACTCTATATTGATATATCAGATCAAGGCCACTATTCAAAGAGACAAAAAATTATTACCACATATTACTTGTCATTGCACCATAGAGGAAAGGACTCAGGACCTTAAATCAGAAATAACCTGGCTTAAAACTCTGCCTGCCATACTTACTAGTTGTATGGACACTTAACACTGTTGAGTCTCAATTTCCTCATAGGTAAAATGAAAATAATAATAATACAGTAGCTGCTGCCATATAGATTTGTTATGTGGATTGCCACCTACAAAATTTATACTGCTTGAGGTCAAGAACTATAAGTCATCCAAGAGAGTGAGTGCTAAAGTAATAAACACCTAACTGGTTATTGTTGATTTGAACTGAACTGATCAAAAGAGGTAATGTGTAAAAGGTACTTTGTAAATCTCAGTAATATTATTATTAGAGCTATTATTTGTAATTTCATTTTTTTCTTTACCAAAGTTTCTTACAATCCTATTCAGTAGTTTAGCATCATCATTTTTTTTTTGCTGAGGCAATTGGGGTTAAGTGACTTGCCCAAACAGCTAGGAAGTGTCGAGTGTCTGAGACCAGATTTGAATGCAGGTCCTCCTGACTTCAGGGCTGATGCTCTATCCACCTAGCTGCCCCCTATGATTCTTATTTTATAAAGTAATAAAAAGTTACTTTCAAAACATTAAGCCATTTGAATTCATACACCATCAATGTTTTTCCATGGGGTTTCATAAGGCACCCTACTATAGTATCCATACATTAACTTACACATAAAAAGGGATAGAGAGAGAAATTCCCAATTCTCCCAAAATCCTGACTCTCTTTTTGCCCTGAAACTCTTGTACCATATTTGAATGTTCATGCTTGAAATGATAAGAAAGGGCTCCCTTTGAAGACAAAGGTTCTAGAGTTGTTTTCATCCCATTAAGTTTTAGTCCAGCAGTCTTAAGATTGGGGGAGGGGGGTGATCATGCCATAGAAAGAGAATAAATATCCACAAGATGACAGGGCATGGCATTCTATTTCATCCTCTCTCATTCAAGCCTTAAATATGAGCTAACCATCTTATATTTCTCTAGTTCAATTGGAACAAAGAAGAATAGATTTAGGAGGGGGTATTAGAACTCATCTAAGCCAATCACTTTACTTTTATAAAGGAGATAACTGTGGCCTAGAGTTGGAAAGTCACTTGCCCAAGCCTGCACAGTCAGTAAATAGTAGAGCTGGGATTAAAAAACTTTTTTTTTCCTGAGTCTAGATCCAGCCTTCTTTCCACTGTTACATATATCATAGGAAGGAAGAGAGAAAAGTATTTTATTGAGTATTTATTCCATGTCAAGCACTATGCTAAGTATATTACAAATATTAAAGGCATTCCCTCTGAAAAATTAAGCTAAATATAAATAATATATATTATCTTGGGTAATTTTATGTTGCTTAACTAAATAAATGAGTTAAATATGAGATAATTTGACTTTTATTGAGCATCAACAAATTGCTAAGTGCAGTTATATCCTGTTATGATGAATGACTTTTAAAAGAGATTTCAAAATTCATTAATTTTGTTTTCTTAATATAAGGCATCTCAAACAGCAGGCAGCTAGGTAGCTCAATGGATAGAGCTCTGGACCTGGAATTGGGAAGATATGAGTACAAATCTGACCTCAAATCTTTACAAGCCATATGACCTTCAGCTAATCATTAAACCTTTCTCTGTTTCAATTTCCTTATCTATAAAATGGACATAATAATAGCACCTGCCTCCTAGGGTTGTTATGATTTGTAAAATGTTGTGATTGCCAAAATTATTTGTAAAACAATTTGATAAAGTATATGTAATATGCTTGCAAACCTTAAAGCACTTTATAATATGATTTTTTTTTATTTTTATCATCATCATTACTATTTACAATACCACACAATTGTAATTCAGTGAATATATTTTATATATTATGTCAAAAAAAAGTCAATCATAGATAACTAATAAGAGTGTACTTGAGAAAAGTGAATGAGAATGGAGCTAAATATCTAGACAGTAATAAAATGGTCCTATTTTTGTTTTGAATTTTTTTTGGTTACATTTTGAGTTCTAAGTTGTCTTCTTTCCCCTCTTCCAACCTCATATTAGGTCAATATTTGCTATAGATAGATAGACAGATAGATATAGATATAAATGTGGAACAATGAAATATATACTTCCATATATCAGTTCTTCCTCTGGAGGTGGATAGCGTTTTCCTTCATAAGTCCTTCATAGTTAATTTCATAATATGCTACTCAGAATAGCTTAATCATTCATAAACATTGTTCAAACTAGATAGTTGTTACTATATACATGATCTTTGTTCTGTTTGCTTTATTTTGCATTATTTCATGCAAGTTTTTCCATTTTTCTAAAGCCATAATTTTCATGCTTATAATTTCTAATAGCACAGTCCTATTCCATCAAAATTATGTCACAATTTTTTCAGCCATTTCCTAATTAATTAACACCCCTTTAATTTCAACTTCTTTTACAGTACAAAAAGAGCTGCTATAAATATTTTAAAATATAAAGGGCTTTTTCCCCACTTTTTTCCTGATCAACTTGGGAAACAGATCTAATAGTTATAATGCTAATTCAAAGGCCAAACGCTGTTTTATAACCCTAAACATTATTCCAATTGCTCTCCAAAATGTTGGATCAGTTTACAATTCCACCAACAATGTACTAGTGTCACAATTTTTATACATCCCTTCCAGCATTTGTCATTTTCCCCTTCTATAATTTTAGCCAATCTGATACATATGAGATAGTACCTCAGTTTTGATTTGCATTTCTCTAATCAATAATGATTTAGAATATTTTTATTTGACTATATGTGGTTTTGATTTCTTCTTCCAAAAACTGTCTGTTCTTATCCTTTGACCATTTATCAACTGGAGAACAACTCATATTCTTTCAAATTTGAGATATAAAGCCTTTACCCAAGAAACCATATATAAAAAACTTCCAGTCTGCTTTCTTTCTGATCTTAACTACATTAATTAATTTAAAAAGCCTTTTTAATTTAATCAAAATTATCCATTCTGTACACCACGATGTTCTCCTGTTTGTTATTTTCTTAGCTATTCATAAATCTGATAAATAATATGTTCTACCTTTATGTCTAAATCATGTACCTATTTTCACCATATCTTGGTACATAGTAAAAGATATTAGTTTATACCTAGCTTCTGTTAGACTGCTTTCTAATTTTCCCAGCAAATTTTATCATACAACAAGATTTTATCCCAAAAGCTTAGATCTCTGCATTTACCAAATATGAGGTTTCGATAGTCATATATTACTGTATATTGTATGCCTATTTGATTTAACTGATTCACCACTCTATTTCCTAGCCAATACCAGAGAGTTTTAATAATTACTATTTTATAGTAGTTTGTAAGCTCTGGTACTGCTAGACCTATTTCATTTACATTCTTTTCACTAATTCCTTTCATATTGTTGAGGTTATGTGCTTCAAAATGAATTTTGTTATGATTTTTTCTAGCTCAATTAAAAAAAATTTGGTAGTTTAATTGGGATAGTACTAAATAAGTAAATCAGTTTAAATAGAATTGTCATTTTTATTATATTGATTCTGCCCACCCATTAACAATTGTTATTTCTCAAATTATTTATTTTTAATAAATTTCTTCCCTCATTGTAATTGCTAACATTCCTTGTACAATATTGAATAATACTGATGATAATGGACAACCTCGTTTTACTCTTAATCTTATTGAGAAGGCTTCTAGTTTAGCCCTATTACAGATGTTCTTATCATTTTAAGAAAAAAATCCATTTTATATTTACTTTCAAATGTTCTTAATTGTTGTATTTTGTCAAAAGGTTTTCTGCATCTGTTAATATGGCCATATGATTTTTGTTAATTTTGTTGTTGATATAATCAAATATGTTAATAGTTTTCCTTTTATTGAATCAGCCCTGAATTCCTGGCAGAAATCCTAATTGGTCACAATGTGAAATCTTTGTGATACATTGCTATAGTCTCCTAGCTAGTATTTCATTAGGATTTTTCCATCAATATTTATTAGCAAAATTGGTTTATAAATTTTTTCTTTGTTTTTGTTTTTCATGGGTTAAAAATCAATACGGTATTTGTTTCATAAAAAGATATTTGCTAGGATTTCTTCTTTGCTTATTATTCCAAATAATTTATTTAATATTGGAATTAGCTGATTTTTAACTGTTCGATAGAATTCACTTATAATTCATCTGGTCCTAATACTCTTTTTATTGGGAAGCTCATTTTTGGTCTGTTCAAGTTCTTTTTTAAAAATAGATTTATTTAGCTATTCTATTTCCTCTTATATTAATCTATACTGTTTATATTTTTATAGATATTCTTCTATTTCATTTACATAATTAAGTTTATTAGTATATAAATGAGCAAAATAACTCCTAATAATTGCTTTCATTTCATCTTTATTACTGGTATATTCACCCTTTTCATTTTTGATACTAGTGATTTGGTTTTCTCTCATTTAAAAAAGTCATATTAGTCAATCATTTATCTATTTTATTGGTTTTCTCATAAAACCAACTCCTAGTTTTATTTTTAAATTCAATGGTTTTCTTAAATTTAATTTTATAATCTCACCTTTACATTTCAGAATTTCCAATTTGGTGTTTAATTAGGGGTTTCTAATTTGTTCTTTTTCTAATTATTTTTTGTAATTTTATACTCAAGTCATTTATCAGCTCTTTCTCTATTTTTTGAACATAAGCATTTAAAGATATAAACTTTCTTCTTGTGCTTCCTCCTACAAATTTTGTTATTTTTATCTCATTATTATCATTTTTAATAAAATTATTTAATTTTTCTATAATTTTCCCTTTAAACCACTACTTCTGTAAGATTAGATTGCTGAGTTTTTAATTACTTCTTATTCTGTTTCCATGGTTCTTTATCAAATGTAATTTTATTACATTATGATATGAAAAGCATGTATATAATATTTCTACTTTTCTACATTTGGCTACAAGGTTTTTATGGACTGATATGTATTCAATTTTTGTAAAGGTGCCATATATCACTGAGAAAAAGTGATGTTCCTTTCTAGTCCCATCAATTCTCTCCAGATGTCTATCATATCTAGCTTATAGAGGATTTGGTTCTTCTACCTGATATTTTACCTATTTTTATTAGATTTATCTAGTTCTGAGAGGGGAAGGTGGAAGCCCCTCATCTTCTGCTATTATTGTTTTACTACTTTTCTGTATAAATTTGGATCTATGGTGCATTCTGTATTTAATATTGATATTACTTCATTATGTATGGCACCTTTTAATATAATCTAGTTTCCCTACTTACCTCTTTTAATTAAATCTCTTTTATTCTTACCTTTATCTGAGATCATGATAGCTACACCTGATTTTTTACATCAGCTAAAGCATAATAAATTCTTGTTCAGCCCTTTAATTTTACTCTATGTGTGTCTGTCCTCTTTAAAATGTGTTTCTTGTAAATAACATATTGCCAAATTATGACTATAATCATATATATTATATACATATGTATATTATACTATCCTCAGCTTTATGGGTGAGTTCATCCTATTCACATTCAAAGTTATAATTACTACATGTGTATTTTCCTCCCTTCTATCTTTCTCCTTGTTTATCCTTCTTTCTTTCTCTCTTTTGCTCCTATTCCTTCTCAGAAGATTACTTTTGACTACTGCCTCCCTTCAAAGAGTCTCCACACCCATCCTTTTCCCATGAACTCTTATTTTTCTGGGTTAAGAAGACTTTTATAACCAACTATTATTTTCTCTTTAATCTAGTTCTAATGAGAATAGGGTTCCCACACTGCCTATCATATGTCTCATCTTCCCTTCCACTGCAAAAAGTTCTTTCATTCATTTCTCTTTTATATGAGATAATTTGCTCCATTTTGCCTTTCTCCACTGAATTTTGTTTTTTAGGATCATCCCATCATAATCAAATCAAACCCAAGCTTTCCATTTGTGCATATTCTTCCTAATTACCTTAATAATATGATTCTTAAAAGTTACAAATATCATTTTCCTATTTAAGAGAGTAATTAGTTTAACCTTATTAAATCTCTTATGATTAATCTTTCCTTTTTACCTTCCTATGTTTTTCCTAATTCTTGTATTTGAAAATCAAATTTTCCATTCAGATCTTTTACTCAAAATGTATAAATCTTATTTAATTCATTAAATATCCATTTTTCCTTGCAGAAAGTTGTGCACTGCCCATACTAAAACTGACAGAAATCTTTTGGTTTATATGGGAAAGGGAGGTTACCTATCTCCAGCTCAAGGATGCCTCTACTATTTGTTTATATATAGCAAAAAGAAATAGGTTGTCCTTACACAACTACAGAGAGATCTTTCTCTCTGTCATTGCCAGAAAATTTTTTGCCAGATTCTTTTTTAATCAGATGATCCTCCACTTGGAAGACTGTCATTTACCAAAAAACTAGTGAGGCTTCAGAAAAACTAATGAGGCTTTTAATTAAAAGATGGTTGATATGGTGCTTGCTGCCCAACAATTCCAGAAGAAATGCCAAGAGCATAATAGGGGTCTGTACACAATGTTCATCAATTTGATAAAAATCTTTGATACTATTAGTCATGAGGGTTAGTGGAAAGTCATGGTGAAATCTGGTTACCCAGAGAAGTTCATCAATATTGTACACCAGTTTCATGTTGGTATCCTTGTACTGGTTCTGGATAATGGGCAATGTCTTGCACTTTTCCAGTCACCAATGGAGTGAAACAGGACTCTGGGCTTATGCCCATACTTTTTAGCATGATATTTTCATAAATGTTGTTCACTGAGGATAAAAAATAACATTGTGGTCATTTACTGCACTGATTGTAAATTACTATTATTATTGGGGGGGAGGGAGGGTGCTGAAGCAATTGGAGTTAAGTGACTTGCCAAGGACACACAGGTAGGAAGTGTTAAGTGTCTGAGGTCACATTTGAACTCAGGTCTTCCTGACTTCAGGGCTGGTACTCTATCCACTGTGCCATCTAGCTTCCCCTGATGGTAAATTATTTAACTTGAAAAGGCTACAAGCCAAAACTAAAATGGTGGGAGAACTGATGCATGACTTTTTGTTTGCAGATGATTATGCACTCCAGTGTAGCCTCTGAGGTGGAGATGCAACACATTATGGACTGATTCTCTGCTCCTTATGCTAATTTTGACCTAACAATTAACACCAAGAAAACAGAATTTCTTTTTATCTACCATTCATATGGGGAACCATCAGTTACATATAATGGAGAGATTTTGAATGCTTGGATAAATTCACTTCCCTTGGCAATATTCTTTCCAGGGATGTACACATAGATGATGAAATTAATGCATTCATTGCTGGAATTTGTTCATTGTTTAGGAAGTTCCAAAGGAAAGTGTGGGAGAGAATAGGTATTGGCTGCCTAAAGATCTGTCTAACTGAAGATTTAGAGCCATTGTGGTGACCTCACTGTTGTATACCCATGAAACCTAGACAATATACCAGCACTATGTCAAAAAACTGAATCACTTCCATTTGAATTGTCTTAGGAAGATTCTAAAAAATCACTTTTTAAAATGAACCAGTGGACACCGAGATCCTTTCTTGAGCTGAATGGCCAAGCATTTGAATTTTATTGCAGAGAACACAATTCTGATGAGCTGGCCATATTGTTCAAATACTACACATATACTTGCCTAAAAGATTATTTACAGAGAATTCACACATGGCAGACAATCACATGAAGATCAGAAGAAGCAATATAAGGGCATTTAAGGTCTCTCTGAAGAACTTTAGTATTGAGTGTAAGGAATAGGATACACAAGCATAGGGTCATCCAGTATAGCATTACTTACATCAAAAAAGGTACTGTACTGAAATTTAGAGAACTCTCCACTGCAAATGTTCATATGGATTATTTGTACCCAGCCTGTGATAGGTAATAGGCAATAGGTAATAGTGGTCTGCTCAACCACAATCAGACACACACAATCAAATCAGATGACCTCTAAAATTCCTTGGAATACTGAATCTATACTACTATTTTCTCCAAAAAGCCAGATCCAATCTGGGACCAATTGGTTCAAGTCTATAAGGGCAAGCCTAGAGGAGCCAAAAAGATTCTAAGGCAAAGTAAATCTATCTGATTCCATACTGAACCTCTCTGAAGGTGTATTCCTCTTCATCAGTTGAGGCCCAAATGAGAGAGAGAAGAGAGAGAGAGAGACAGAAAGAGAAAGAGACAGAGAGAGAGACAGACAGAGACAGAGATAGAGAGAGATGGATATAGATAGATGGAGATAGTTACAAATTGAGATTGAGATTAAGATATAGTTATATAAAGCCTGATTCTTCTTGAACTAGAATCTTTAGCAATGCTGTCAATTTGATCAATTTGACCTCTTGTGGAACACAGAAGAATAATCTATTCAGGAAGATGAATACATTTTAAGAAATCTCAGAATCAGAAAATATTTGAGACCATTTAGTTCAAGCTCTACCTGATGCCCAATATAGGCACAAATCCACATCTCAAAAAAGGGGGAATCTATTACTTCTAAAAGTAGCCCATTTTACATTTAGATAATTTTAATTGGTAATGTAGCAGTCTCCAATGACATCTCCAGTCATGATTTCAAGAGTATGATGAAGTCAAATAGACTAGAAATCAAAGGGAGATTTTGTTTAAGGGCTCAAGGCTTTGTTCCAGCTGCTCTTGACTGTTTTCACAGAATTCCACAGTCTTTGAGTGACAGCCTAGTCTATCATGCTGGTCACTGTACTTGGACTGATATTGTCAATCTATACAGTGGTGACAAGGATATCATGAGAGCTAAGACACCAAAAAATAAACTACATACTAGAAAATTTTAAAGCCATACTTGTTGGTGCAAAGAAAGAAAGAAAAACTCTCCTCTTTCATGTTTCCTTGCCCCAATTTAATGAATTGAAAAGGAATGTCAGACATACAATTCTTATCCCTAATCTTTTGACTAACATTAGAAAAGGGGAATCACAGAAGGAAGTTTTACGTTTGAGGAAATGGTTGAGAAAATCAGGGAGAGATCATCAAATGAAGCAGTTTTTTTCAGTTTTATTATTCAGAAATTTCCTCACAACTTTGTTTTGTTATTTTAAGGTCATATTCGTGTGTGTGTGTGTGTGTGTGTGTGTGTGTGTGTGTGTGTTTAATTACATAGACAATCAAAAGCTAATCACCTAAGTCTTTTCATTGAGGTTGGTTAGTCAAGATTAAGAGACTAACCAAATGTGATGTATGGTATGAGTTTAGGAATAAGGAATTTTATACTTTAGTAATTTAGAGACATCAATCATACAGCTAACTCTCTTTTGAACCTTAAGTCAGGTTGTTGTTTGTCCTTTGTTCTTGAAGAGAACTATGACATCAGGTAGAGGATGCCATGACATGTAAATGAATTGGTTTTAAGTGAAAGAGGGCTGTTCTTGCAATCGTGCCTCACTTTTCCCCAAAAGTGAGCCATCTGGGTCCAGTGGCAAGATACAGATCAAGATGACTGGAGATGACCCTGGATGCAATATCCAAAAGGAGGACAAAGGAAGAATACTAGATAGTGTAGGCTGTAGGTCCTCTGGTGTTCAGAATATACACTACAATATTTTTACCATGTTTAACATAGATTACTTTTTATTTCCAAAACATTGCAAAACCTTGTGTTCCAATCCCCCCCTTCCTCCTGTTCTCTTCCCTAAAAATAAAAAGCTTCAATAAAAAATTTTAAAATTAAAAAAACAAAAATCAAAATATATACTGTATCACTAATTGACTGTTAGTCTGCTCTCTGGTAGATTGCTACAAGTGGGAGAATGTACCAGTTATGTTATATGGTTTCTATAGTTTTAGCAAGGATATATAGTTTTACAGATAGTGCACAACAACTGTAACATGAGGAATGTTCCCAGTATAGTATAAACCCATTAAGAAAAAGGACTTTTATCTTATCCTTTTATCTAATAGGGGATAATTTAATGCCTTGTATACTGTTGGCCTAAAGCTGTAATTTCATCAGTGTAAGGCATTCCCCAAGTGGAAATCCTCTCCACCAATGTAGTTCAAAACTCATTAATAACTTAAGAGTGTTAGAGAGCTACCTGGATTACTAAGAGGTTAAGTGACTTGTGTCCATGATTACAGTACTGATAGATATCAGAGGGCGGGCATATCTTAAAACTGTATCTCCCTGATTACAAGACAAGCTTTCCTTCCACTGCACTGTATACTCCAATGCTCTGTATATAGTAGCTCCTTAGTAAAAATGCTTGCTTTGTTGAATTCAGATTTTTTTTTACATGGAACTGAATTCTGGCTCTATTTGAAATTCTTTATCTTTTTTCTGCCCTCTGGAGCCAAGCATAATAGAACTCATCTTTCTTTCACATGACAATTCTGCAAATGCTTCAAAGACTGCTATCAGGATCAACCCAACCCAAATTTTCACTTATCTAAGCTGGAGAAGGGATCTTATAGCATGAATTTATAATCAGGCTGCATTTCCTAAGTAGCTCCAACTTAATGAACATCACTGTGATATTATATCTTCAGAAAAGAGAATACATTTCTATAGATTCTATATAAGTTCTATAGAACACAATTAGTGTAGATTCCCTAGAGGAGGTGATATTTCAGAAGAATTTGTAACCAAGGTTAGCTTTAAAGCCAGCTCAGCTGCCAGGCTCCAGTTGCCTATAGAATCTTCTTCCTTTCAAGTGGAATAAATACAAATTTACAAGCAATTAAGTCTCAGTGAAAGCATAAAGAGATATGGCAACTACATAGGATGAGAATTCCAACTTATACTATTAAAATATCTGCATATTAGTAAACGGATACAAATGTTAATAGAGTCGTTAAATTCCAGTTTAGTTTAACAAATAGTTATTTATTAAATGTCTTCTGCATACAAGGCACTTTCTCAGCACCCTAACCAATCAGCAATCTAACACAATAGTTCTTTCCTTCTTATCTCCCCAATTCTCAAAAATAAGGACACATTTGCTTAATAAAAAAATGATCAAAGCTAATTTCACAAGAAGGAAAAAATACACATAAGATTTTAAAAAAAAACATGAAATAATACCTAAGAATACAAATGCTTAAAGCTTCTATATCTCCTAAACTTTCCAGGTACTTCTGACCTTGGTACCTTCACTCTAGCCATCATCCTCATAAGAACTACATTACATCTTGGAATCTTAAACTCTGATAGGCAGATTTTTACCTCTCTTGCTTGAAATCAGGCTTCCACATCCAAAAAAATTGGCTATTTATTGACTATTTCCCAGTCGAAGAAACTCCAGTCCCCACACCCCTTTATGTGAAGTCTTCTCCCTTTAGAAGGTAAACTCCTTGAGAAAAAGGAGTGCCTTGTTTACCTTTACTTAAATTCCCAAAACTTAAGAATTCCTGGGACATAGTTAAACTTAATAGGTGAGTTTTCATTTATTTATCCTCCCCAGCTCACATTCACAGTGTTTAAGAGTCTGACTGTAGGTCTCACTATAATTCCCTCAATTCCTCCCAAAGAAGGGACAGTCTAACTACTTACCCACTCTGTTCCACAAAAAGTAGGTTTTTTTTTTCATGAAGACATAGGAAGGAAAGGAAATACAACAATGTATATAGTAGAAGTGAAGCAGAAAACATGGCAGATTAGAGCTAATAGAAGGCGAGGATATGGGGACCCAAGGGAAAGGAGAATAGAAAACTAGATAAGATCAGTCTTCTCTATACAATTTAATGTGAGCAAGTGATTTGCTAGGTTCCCATACCATATTTTAGGAAGCTAAGGATAGACTGCTTTTGGAATTCTGAGGCAGAGGAAGGTTACTGTTGCAATAAAAAGGACAATGTCTCTGTTGGCAGCAAAGTCAGAGACAAGCTACTAGAATTGCAAGAAAAAAAAATGGAAAGCAAAAGGTAAGAGTGAAGGGGAGAAGTCTCTCTGATTCAGATATTTGAATAGGCAAATCCTGTCAAATATTTAAAGATCACTTAATAAAAATGATAATTTGTGATAATTGGATAATACAAGTTATCCAAATTATTCTCAATAATGGAGGAACAATGCTATGCCAAACTTTTTTTTACAAGGAAAATATACTACTAATTTCTAAACCAGGGAGTGATAGAGAAGTAGAATTATTGCTAAGGAATATTTAAGCAAAATTTTGAAGAGTCTAGGGCAATCGGCTATCTGAAAATTCAAACTCAATCATCCAAAAAATGAGTGTGTGTCACAAAGGTACAAGATAATGAACAGTATTTCTCACATGATGTCTGGGATAAACTCACAAAAATCTTATCTCTAAGTTGTCTAATTAACAAAACTTTTATTAATTCTCTAATAATGTGTTCAAAATCATTCAAAATATAAGTTCTGAAATTTCCTCATAAATTCCCACAAGTATAGAAACATTGATTTTAATTAATTAATTGACAAGAGATAAGGAAATTTTCTCAAGTTTATAAAAACCAGAGAAACATATTTTTCCACAAACTTTTTCTTTTTCAGTATCAAACCCCAATATCATAGACATAGACAAAACATCTATGTTACAATGTAATCTATTAAGATTGTAACAAACAATAAAAAAGTTTAAATATTAAACAATATATCAGCTGTGGTGAGAAAATGTCATCTCTAATTGCTGACTCAACCACAGACACTATATTCTCAGTCTATCCAACTGTTATTTTCAGAATGGCAGTTAAAGTCCCTAAGGGATTCTTCCCAAGATGTCTTCTCCATGGGAGTCTTCTGCACAAATGTTTTCTTCACAGAATAGAAGTTAAACTAAGTTCTCTCAAAATTTTTCCATACTCTCTTAAAAATGACAGCTAATTCTCATAGTTTTCTCAAAGACTCTTCACAAATGACAGATAACTCATTCGGTCTCAGTTTCCCACAAGATGAGACTCCAAGTCTGTTCAGGAAAATTCTCTCAGTCCTACAGAGAACTCTGTACCTTATGCAATATCTTGTAACCATGGCAGTTAACTCTCTCCATATGACAAGTAATTGTTATTCCCCATGAATTTATTCCTGTTCTCTTAAAGATACAGGAATAATAGGCAAATCTCTGTGGTGTTGTTATACTAGAAAATAGATTGTAGTAATATATCCAAAGACAAGGGCTAAGTTGAATTCATATCTTAATGGTTCAACACTAGTAAAAATGATTAACATAATTATATTAAAAACAAAAATATTCCAAACTATTATTAACAAATATATTACTCTAATACTAAAAAGAAAATACTTGTGACCAAATTTAATATTTATTTATGCTAAAAACACTAAAAAATGCAGACACAGAATGGTCCATGTAAATATACACATGCATATATTTATTATATGTGTGTGAATGCTGTAAAGAATACACGTATATACATATAATCAAAAGCTAGTTTTGTTTGCAAAGGTATATAGTATGTGTTCAGTATTGCTAATCAGTCCAGTATCTGGCATACAGGAGATGCTTAATAAATGTTTGTTGATTTAACTTGTTAATATGATATTACAGAAATAATATGATATGATAAAGTAAGAATATGAAAGAGAAAGGTCATTTGAAATAGGTATAAAGTCCATAAAGTTTCTGGAAGTCAATCTATAAAGAAGTCCTAAGGACTTTTACAAAAACAATTACTAATGACTTTTCATAAAAGTAAAAGTTCTAAAGAGATTCATAACTAATGATTGGGCCATGTCAATATAATGAAACATACTAACTAAACTAATTTCCATATTTAGTGCTATCCCCACCATCACCCCCCCCAAAAAAAATTAGGGCTATATGAAGCTAAGCAAAATAATAACCAAGTCCATTGGAGGATAAAAATGTCAAGACTATCAAAGGAAATTATTTTTAAAAAGCAAGTAGGGTGAAGAGGTCTCACATTTTCAGGCCTCATATCATGCTATAATAAATGCAGTTATGATCAAAACAATTTGATATTGATTTTTTAAAGCAAATCAGTGGAACAAACTAAACCAACAAGAATTGAAAACTTAGTAACTCATTATGCAATTTTTGTTGTTGTTTTCAGTCATGTCTAACTCTTCATGATCACATTTGAGGTTTTCTTGGCAAAAGTATTAGAGTGGTTTACTAATTCCTTTTCCAGTTCAAAAGATGTGGAAATTGAAGCAAACAGGGTAAAGTGACTTGCCCAGGATCACATAGCTGAAAAGTGTCTGAGACAGATTTGAACTTAGGAAGATGAGTCTTTCTGATTCCAAGCATGGTACTCTATTCGCTGCACCATTTATTGCTTATTGTTCAATAAACCTAAGAATAATAAACTAGTTGGGGAAGAATTTTTTGTGTGATGAGAACTTCTTGGGAAACTATTAAGCAGTTTGATATAAAAATAAATTTATTTTGACCTTACATCTTACATCATATATCAATCACAATAAGTTTCAAAATGATACCAAAATAGAAGTTTTTTGTTTTTTTTTTTTAATTGAGGAAAATGGGTGAAGCTCCCTTTTACAATACTGGGTAAGGGAGAAATTCTTTTGTGTTTTTGAATGCAGGAAAGATTTATTTTCCATTCTTGCAAGAATGGATGCCTAGATGGGTAGACACACCTTTGAAACTCCAAAGACAGCATTGTATTTCCTATTCTGAAGCACAAGTCCCTCCCCTGATTAATTGGATGTTACAAAAATTACAAGACACGAATCTCTACCCCTCATTACATAGTCAGTCCCTGCTTCAAAGGAGCTTCCATTCTAGAAGGGGGAAGTTAACAGAGGAGGACTATGGGCAAAGAACAAAAGATTCTTTTTAACTCAGGCTACTACCACTGAACACATAAGTCATTCGCTGATCCCAAGGAGCTTACATTCTTTTGGGGAATATCTCCATCTTGATTATTCCTTTGATGTCCTTTTGGATTTCAGTTTTCTAATTTGATTTCCATAATTGTGGAAACTAAATGCCCATCTATTTTTCACAATTTTCCCCCTTTTTCTTTTTTAATAATATGGTTTCCATATTGTTTCTAACCCTTTAAATTTGGCTAAGTTTTTCTTTAACCATACCACTTCGTAAAAGTCTATCAACCTCTACACAGAGGTCCTTACACAGGATGTATAATTAAACCCTGAATTATCTGTTAATTCTTCTGATAGGGCTGAATTAGAAGTAAAACTATCTTCAATTGTAACATGTTTAGAGAAAAAATTTTAATCAAATAAAGAGTATCATATACGAAATAAATGAGAGAGAAAGAGAAATAGTTATTGTCTATGTGTGCTAAATTCTATGGATAAAATAACAAACAAAAAAAGACAGTTCCTTTCTGCACATAACTTGCATTTTAAAAGTAGAAGCTTTATATATAAATTACAACTGGGAAGTATCCTTATAGAAATAAGGGTATAGCGACCAATGAGAAAGTTGAGTCCAGAGAATAAGACCACCTGAGAATTTAATAAGCATGGCTACAATCCTTCAAGAAACAGTGATACTTGCTAGAGAGTCACTAATAAATAAACAGGTCTTACCATGAAAATATCATCAGTATGGGAAGTCTGGTCTTCAGAAAGTCCTCAGAAATGTTGCCAAGATGATACTCAAAGCCTGTTCAGAAAATAATATCTACTAAAGCATCCATTCCCCTCATCTAACTTTGAACATTCCTACTGTCACCCCTACATCATGAAGAAACATCTGAGTAAGATTTGTCCAGATGCATACAAGATATAATGAATGAGGAACTTTAAAGAAGAATGGGAATAAAAGATGGCACATGGGAAATATATGATACCAAAGAAATATAGGATGTGAGGACAGTGTATAATGACAAGTAAAAAAGTCAGGTATTCCAGTAGGATTCACGTGATGTCAGGAGAAACCAAGTTAGAGTTCAAAAATATTGGAGGATCTCCTAGGATAGAACTAGTATGGAAGGAAGTGGCCAAGAGACACACAGAATAGCTGTGTATTGATGAGTTATAATCTGCATCACAAAAGAGCCATTCAAATCAATGAAATTCAGTTGAATGTGTTTATGTCATTTGTAGAGCACTTCATCAGGTTTTGTTGATAGAGATATGGATCTACAAAGTCTCTGCACAGAACTTACACAAAAGAAGAAAAAGATACCTTAAGAGATCACTGTAATTAATAATTATTTAATAAATAAATTATAGATTTGTACCACAAAGTGATAGTAATGAATGGGGAGCATCAGTAATAGATAGATTAAAGATAGAATTAAGATTAAAGACTTTAACTTCAAATAACTGAGGTACAAAGCAGCAGATTTATCCAGTGTTTTAGAACTAATAAGAATCATAGGCTAGATATATGCATGTCTTCTTGACTCCAAGTCGAGTATCCAATCTACTACACACTACACACTACATATAAATATTTACTTGAGTAAACAGGCATATGAAATAAAAATATATTATTTCAGAATCACAGATGGAAAATAAAGCATGACAAGTAATTGATTACATGATTCTGAAGGTATGAATAAGGTAAGTAGACAAGAGAATAGGTTAGCAATGGTAGACAATATTTCAAAATAGCTAGAGTAAGAACAAGACGCCAGTTTATTATTTCTTTTCCGGTTCCATTCTTGACTTTTTGGACTTGTCAGTGTCCTCCCTAGCAACTGCTTCCCCTTCTCAATGGGCATCCTTCACCCCATTTCCCAGCTCCCTATTAAGTGTTCTTTTCCTCATTTAGAATGTAAACTCTTTGAGGTTAGTAACTTTTTTGCTTGTATTTATCTTCCCAGCACTCAGCACAGTGTCTGACACATGTAAGTGCTTAATAAAAAATGGTTTCTCTTTACATCTATTATCTAATCAGATTTCTAGAATTCAGGCTTTGTCCTATAAGATATAAAAAAGTAAAGACAAGAGTGTATGAACAATGTTAGCAAATGACTGAAAAAGAGCAATCAGTTTATGAACATTCATTTTGTATAAGATTATAGAAGAGACACATTGCACATTTATTTGGGGAGAAGGATTAAGGGACGATCTAAAAAGGGTAGGTGAAAAATATTTTTCAATTCCAAAGATTTCTAGTTGTAAATTATGAAATATGTTTCTGTATAGCAGAATGGAAAAATGCAGATTTGGAGTAAAAGTAAGTGTGTTGTTATTGTTCATTTGAGTCCAACTCTTAATGACCCCATGTTGGGTTAATGGCCTGCCATTTCTTTCTTCAGCTCATTTTAAAAATAAGGAAACTGAGGTAAATAGGATTAAATGACTTGCCAAAAGTCACATAGCTAGAAAGTTTCTGAGATCAAATTAGAACTCAGACCTTCCTCACTCCAGATCTAGTGCTTTATCCACTGTGCCACATAGCTGTCCTTGGAATAAAAGTACCTGGGTTCAAGTTCCAACTCTATTACTTTTTAACTCTTTGATTATGAGTAAGCCATTTTAAACCTTTTTAGGGCCCAGCTTGACTGGAATAGACTGAGATGATAAATCTTTGATCGCTGAGTTGCTATACAGATAAACACCATCTTCTCCACGTGGAGGATCATGGAGGCAAAGGGACTATTTTAAGAGAACATAAAATGCTTAGGCAAGTACCTATCTGGTGAAATTCAGAAAAAAATTTAGGAAAGAAGTATTAAAGAATAAGATTAGGATTGGTTTTCCCATAAAAACTATTCCTATATTATTTCTTTAATGTGGTAATGTTTTTGTAAGAGAAAGTAGTAACTACTGTGATAACCATAATTTATTTTACCTTGGTTTTTTTTATTCTTATTTTAGTATTGTGCTATAAGAAGTGATGAGTTAGATGCCCTCAGAAAAATTTTAAAAGACTCACATAAACTGATACAAAGTGAAATAAGCAGGACCAAGAGAACATTATACATGTTCTGTATGTTCTTGGATGTTCTGGGATGATTAACTGTGAATGGTTAGCTATTCTCAGCAATACAATGCTGCAAGACAACTCTGAAGAACTTATGATGAAAAATGCTGTCCATCCCTAGAAGTCTGAGGACAAATCAAAGTATATGGAAATAAATTTTGCTTGACTACACTTGTGTAACATATCAAATTGCTTGCAATCTCAATGATAGATGTGAGTGGGGAGGGAGAGAATTTAGGACTCAATTTTAAAAACAAATGTTGAAAATTTTTTTACATGTAATTGGAGAAAAAAATACTAAATTAAAGAAAAATCTGGAAAACTATAAAATGATAGATATTACTTTACAAATAGAATACCAGCTTCTTAATTTCAGTACATTAATGTGTTCTTCCCCTTGCAATAATTCCTCAAGCAAAAAAAGAGTAAAAGACCATTTCATATGTTTCAAATCCTGTTTCTCCTTGGCATGGCGATACTTGTGGACAAATATGATAGTCTAGTAACTAAATTGGAAAGACCAATGATAACATAGAAAATGATGTGACATTGAAGTCAATGATGTTAATAAACTTCTGTGTACACCAACAAGAAGGAAAGGGGTGATGAGGAAATGCTTAGTGTTGAATCTAGTGTTTATTCTCTTGAATAAAAGGAGGAGAGTTTCAGGAGGGAACATAAATAGCATGAATGCCAACTTCTTCAAATAAGGACTGTTTTTCATTTTGTCTGTACATTCCCATTGATTGTAGGTGCTTAATAAAGACTAACAGAATTGTCAAAATGAACTGTTTGCTGAATGGAGGGCGTGGGGAAAATTTATCAGTGTAAAAAATGAAGATGATTATTACTTAGTGTCTAACATAGAATCAGAGAACACCACATGGTAGTTTCATAAAAGTTATTTTAAAAATGAAAGTCTCTTCTTTCATCCACTTGCTTACCTCTATAATTATTCTAGAAGATAAATTCCTTGAGGAACTATGCCATTTTTGAAAAATCTTTGTATTCCCAATATTTATAATGGTGTTTAGAACATAGTAGGTGCTTAATAAATGTTCAGTGAATTAAATTGAATTTTAAAAGTTCAAAACTGTTTTAATGAAATAAAAGGACATTTAACTTAAACAGATAAAACAGAAGTATCACTGACTTCTAGGCATATAGGAGAGATAATAGAAAGTTACAAAATCACCAAATTAAGTTGAGTATAATTTTATCAGATACCAACATGACAGAAGAGAACACTCCTGAAGACCTTCAGCTGAATACTAGAAGCTTACATCAATATCTAGCCAATACATTCAGTAGAAAACATGAAAGTCATATTGCTTAATCAAAGGTAACCAAAGAATATAAGAAAGAAAAAAAAGAAATTAAAAATTCTTAACATACTTAATCATAAATTTAAAGTGAAAACCAAAAGTTTAAGGTGATTTAAGAGATTAACACAACACTAAAAATAGAGAAGTGAATGATTCAACATAAATCAAAAATATGTTTTTGGTTGAGTAACAAAAACAAAAAACTAGAGTAAAGAAAGAACATTTGAAAAAACAAGATGTGGAATTTTTTTTTTATTTTCTCTATGGCCAAAAAAAAGTCCAACACAACAAAACTTCAAGTTGCACCAAATGTAAAAAAGAAAGCATCTATCCATTATTATAATGAATAATAATAGTCACATCAAGACTGAGGGTTGAAATTATGGTTTCTCTGCAAAAATAGAAAGGGCCTGGGCCAGAAAAAGTCTCATAAATATTGGTTCAAATTCTTCCAAGTGGTACATTAATTGCAACCAAAGCCTTCTATCAGCTTCCTCTTTGATACAAATCTGATCCTATCTTTCTTAACGTCAAGCACCACATTCTTATTATCAAAGATGAGAATGATAGGAAACCTTTCAAATATAATTAAATGACATCTTTGTGCACTTTATACCAACCATTCATAGTTTATATAGCTGAGAAAAAATGTATACAAACACTCAGAAGAAAACAGCATATTTACAGGATTAAATAGGATAAGCGAACTTATCAATTTAGTTAATACTAAACAATCTATCTCAAAATGCTGAATCATTTTACTTCCTTATTTTATCAATATCATTAAACCAAATATTTATCATTATTGAGTCAAAACTTTTGATGCAATTCCACACTCATGCTGTAGTTACTTACTGAAAATACATCAAAAAAAATCCAAGCATGGTGAGAATACAATAGTATTTCATACCCACACAGAAAACCATCTTCCATTTAAAACATATCATTGACACAGTAACATCAGGAACTATTTATATAAAACATGGTACCTGCCAAAAAGACCTTTTAAACACTTTATGATTCTGCTTAACCTTAAATTCATTATTATCACTTCTTAATAGAAATGAGAATGGCTTTTGAGTAAAAGAATAATGACACAGTTATAGGAATCCATTGGAAAGCACATTCCAACAGCTACTTCATTTTGGGGAAACTCATAAAAAATATCAAAATATTATATGGATTTGAATAATACAAAATTCTAAATGTGCACTGAGGAAGACTTAAAACTGAAAGCTTTGAGCTTGAATCCAAAGGTCAAATGGAAGCAATGGATGAATATGATCTTTACAAAAGTCTTGTTTTCTAATAACATATTAAGCATAAGGTCATCAAGGAAAAACTTCTATGTAATGTTAACAAAAAGCAGGGCTCATCTTTCCAAAATGGCTATGTAGAAATAGTAACACTTATTCATCAAAACTGAAGGAGGGAATTGGTTAATATTTTCAAAGCACATGATAAATAGGTTAAAATTTTATAGAATCACTTTTATACAAAAATGATCTCATTTCACAAAATTTAACAATAGATATATACAAGTGAATTTGTTGCATGTAACCATCTTGAGATGGTGCCTGTGGAATGACTAAGACCCAAGAATAGAATCAAAAGATTCTCTACAGGCATCAACCATATTAACTTAGCCAACATCATAATGACAAATATAACAACAAATAAGTGTTAAATAAATAGCTGAATTTTACAGGTTTGTTCATAGAAACAGAGGGGACTGTGATAATGATTCAAGATCAGATTATCCTTAAGAATTTAGGTTTGTGGGGCAGCGAGGTAGTGCAGTGGATAGAGCATGAGCCCTGAAGTCAGGAGGACCTGAGTTCAAATCTGGTGCCAAATGCTTAACATTCCCTAGCTGTGTGACCCTGGGCAAGTCACTTAACCCCAATCGCCTCAGGGGAAAAAAGGGAATTTAGGCTTATTTGCTGATACAGATCATTCAATGAACTAATTTCAGCTTGTAAAATTTTAGCATCTACTAATACCAAGAAATTTTAAAATATTTAGATATTTAGAATTTTTAAAATAAAACTATGGTATCTTTTATAAATTAACAAATTATATATCCCACAAGAACTCCAAAATTTCCTTCAAATTCAACAAATAAACAATATTGGAATGAGATCATTATTGCAGTCTAAACTGTTGCCTGTAATTACCTAGGTATAATACTGATGTGCAAAAAATTTAAATAATATTTAATAAGCATTGCCTTATCAAATACTTACATCTATATGCCATATGGAATTAAGAGCTTTAAATATATGGACACCTAGAAGCAGCAGAATTAAAATCATGTGAAATAAAGATGAGGTATATCATTCCCATTATCTTGTCTGGCTGCTACTGCATGAGCTACAAAGATTCTTTCAGAGACCAACAGAAGATGAGTTTACATCCCAATTCTTTTTTGCAACTACAAAAAGCAGTTATTTTATCTACCTATGCAGTATTCCACATAACATTCGATATAAAAGAACAAATCTGAATTCCACTGAAAAAGATGAGCAGGAGAATGAATGAAGATGATGATGATGATAATTCATCTTTAAACAGTATTTGAAAGTCTACATAGCACTTTTATCCTAATAATGAGATAATAATGTAAGTATTATCTATTTAACCCAATTTACATAGGAGGAAACTGAACTTCTGGGGTTATAGAACCTGATCACATATAGATGAAATGCCCAGTGTTGTCAAGAAAGTATGCATATATAGAGAGAGACAAATTATTTCCTGAGAGGAAGTTACTAACTTCCATTAAAAGAGCCAACACTGTACACAATGACCATAAATGCCAGTTGAATTTTCTTTTCCAAATCCTATGCTTCAGATAGATTGTAGCTTATTTATCCAAATTTTGTTAGGGCTCTAAAATTTTATTATGATAAAAACCATTTTAACCAGTTATTACTATAATCCCTGGATAATCCACTCACAGTGTGAAGAGCCTGAGCATATTTTGAAAGTTTTTCCTTATTTTCTTGGTTCATGAGTCCCTTAAGAAATCTAGCAAATACCCTCTATGGTGTATCCATACATGATAACACATGATCCCTTACTTCTAAGCCCTTCTTTCTTAATATTATAGAATAAAACCTTATTTTAAAAAGAAGCAACAAAACAAAGTCATAGATGAGGAGTCATTAGTGCTATATACCTCATCATTTCTCAGAGTACCATATAGCCTCAAGCATGAGGATTTCTCTCATAAAGAAATTCCCAGAATTCTCAGCTCCAATCTATGTTATCCTTGAGCTCTCTCAGAGACATGTGGGGTTCTAATTACTATTGAATTCCCTCTTCTTCCAAGCCAGGTAAGCTCAGTGAGTGAGACCTTGCCCCTCCCTCAACTTTATAATTATCTTTTAGCCAAAAGATTCTTTCCAAATAGAAGATCATGTCAAAGAAAATAGTCTTCATTAACAAGGAGAAAAATATCTCAAGAGCCCTCATTGTGTGGAAGGAGATGCAGGATCTTCCTTAGTAGTCCAGGGAGATTTCCTTTTACTAAGGGCATTCTGTTTGATTACTACTCCTGGAAGAGCAAGGTTTACTCAAAAAAAAAAAAGTTCTACTGCTACTATCTAATTTTAGAAAAGTCCACAGAATAGATTCTATGTTATTGTAATCACTCTCAGTGTCCTTTCACCTAATAGTAGGAATTAGAAATTTCTAAAGCTCCACAATTATTCCCTAATTTTATCTGCATAAGGTATTATCCTAGAGTATTAATGATTCCTGATAGTTATCAGTCATGCTTTGGGGGTGGAGTAGAGGTAAAGAGATGTATCTGAAAATGACTATGGCATAAAAACAGAAGATATCTTATTTTTTTTCCTTTCTCATTTTACCCCCTTTTGATCTGATTTTTTTCTGGTACAATATGATATATGTGTAAATATGTTTAGAAGAATTGCACATGGTCAATCTATATTGAATTATTTGCTATCTAGGGGAGGTAATGGAGAGAAGGGAGAAAAACTTGAAATACATGATTTTCCAAAAATGGATGTTGAAAACTATCTTAGCTTATATTTAGAAAAATAAAAAGCTATTATTATTTTTAAAAGAAGGCATCAATAACACTTTTTAAAATAAAACCCAAAGTCCTAACTAAAATGTTACATGTCTGCCTTTCTGAAGTGTCTCAGAAAGCTTTTAAATATTATTATATTCCAGTTTTAAACTCTTGAAGGATCCCATGATAAAACCTTGATGTTGTTATAGCTAATAAAATTTATTCTTTTCAAATGTGTATTTAGTAAACAAATAATACTTTGGTTCCTCATAAAAAATATGAGCAAGCCACAACACATTACAAATGAAGAATTATCCAGTAGAAAGGGTGAAATCAGAGAAATGGTTTATGAAGAGGATTAAGGGAAAATGGACCAATCACAAAGAGAGAGCAAGAGACAACCTATGGAGAGCTTGCATGTTCCATTGGTAATTATACAATATCAGGAGGACAGAAGATTGGATAGATAGATTCCCTCAGGTATGGAGATCAGAACTGAGTATTGCATGGGATGGTCAGGCATCTGGGGCTTGTGCCGAAGGGAAAACTGGTATCAATGAGATCACAGACTCAATGGGATGTTAGAATATATGCTGAAGCCAAGGTACAATTTCCTGACTGAAGCCTTTTATTACATTCCCTAAAGAATATTAATTAGGATGATCAGTCACCCTTGGTTAACCAGATTTACCCTAATTAGCAGGTCTCTACTTCTAAACTTGATTCTATTGGTTTTATCTTTGTACTTAAAACATTTCTGCAGGAGTCTAGTGCCAAATAATTTATATCAATGCTGTGTGTACATAATTAGATTTCAGAAAGATTTTCCTTCTGTCATTGAATCATCATGCAGATTACATTTAGCCTTCCTACCCCATGACCTTTCCACGCCAGCCATAATAGAGATTCAAATGAGCTTAGAGACAAGTAGTGACTTCTTAAAGGCAAGCCAGATCTTTCAACCTGCTCTTTTTTTTCCCCTGACTTTGAAATTTTAGTTCTTTATCACTGGTACAGATTGTATCTATTCCAAGTCTTAAGTATGATGTAGGCTTGCTTTATCTTTATTTGGTATTTTCATTGCATTGTCACTTTCAATACCAATAAAACATACACTGTGTTTTAAAACAACCTTCAGGTTTTTTTTTTCTTCTGTGATCATGTCTCTCACCAACTTTCAGCTCTAGAGTTTCTGTCTTTGATGCCTGAGGAAATCGGTCCTGTATAAATGTGTCTGACACTTTCAATACTAAAAATAAATTTTGGACTGATTCCCAGGTTAGCCTCCTGAAATCACATCATTTTCATGAGGTATGAACAGCATTCAGTCTCTCTCCACTTGGATGCTATTTATAAGACCAATGTATTGCACTGGCCTTTCCCCATCCTTCCTTCTGTTAGTGTTCTGATTAAAATTTCTGATTAGGTCAAATGCTGAAAGGCTCTCTTTCCTGCTGATAATGGTGGAAAATATGAAACCATTCACTACTTGATTTGCTTCTTCCATCTCATCTCTTCAGAACTACCATTTTTTTCCATGATCTTGAAATATTTTGAGGACTTTCTAGAGACATTTTGATCAGCAAAGTATTCCAATATTTCTATGCTGTTCGTTCTTGCAGACACAAAATCCCATTGGTAGATCAATCTTCCCCATGGTTGTTGCCAGCCAGCACACAATGCCACAACAGGGCAAAATCAGTTTAGGTTCCCAGCAGTCAGTCTCTACAGTCAATAGATTGCCCTAGCCTGGTTGATAATGGGGTGATTCACATTGATCACTAAGAACTGTGCTGGCAAATCATCTCAACTGCATTTGCTAAACCACAGTTCAGAGGTTACTGGGTTTTAAAAGAAAAAGACCCGAATAGATAAAGTCTCTTTCAAGCCAGTAGAGATTATTCAAGACATTATCTGAACAAGTGAATTTGATCTTTGATTTGTCTGGTCTGTAATAAAGTGATTTTAGTGCTGGGGAGACTTTGGACTTGTCTGTTGCTACATATCATGTGTTACAAAAGACTAAACATCTTTTCTTACTGATTGCCAAAAATTCCCATCTTTTCTCTTCTTCTTTTTTTAAAAAAACTCACACAAAATTAAAAGAGAATTGTGAATAGAAGAGATTCTTAGAGGTCATCTAATCCAGCTATCACTCTTTTGTAGATAAGGAAATAAATGCTCCACAACATTGTGTTTGGATAGGGAAGGGAAAAGAGAAAGAGAAAGAAAAGAAAAAGGAAGATAAAAAGAAAAGAAGGGAAGGGAAAGGAGGAAGAAGTATTTAAAAGGAAGGGATAGAAGGAGGAAAAGGAAGGAGGAAAAAGAAAAAAGGAAAGGAGAGGGAAGGAAAGAAGGAAGGAAGGGAGGGGAAAAGGGAGGGAAAGAGGGAGAGAGGAAAAAAGGAAGAGAGAAAAGAAGGAGTTGCTCCAAATGAGTAGCAATAAGGGAAACACATATGAAAATAACCATGAGATTTTATCTCATACATGTCAAATTGGCAAAAATGACCGGATGGGAATTATTTTTTTAATTAAAGCTTTTTATTTTCAATATATATACATGGATAATTTTCAACATTCACCCTTACAAAATCTTGTGTTCTAAATTTTTCCCTCTCTTCCCCCTACTCCCTCTCCTAAATGACAAGTAATCTAATATGTTAAATAATATTAATTCTTCTATACATATTTCCACAATTATCATGCTACACAATCAGATCAAAAAAGAAAAAATGAGAAAGAAAACAAAACTCAAGGCAAAACAGTGAAAATGCTATGTTGTGGTTCACTCTTAGTTCCCACAGTCCTCTCTCTGGTTGCAGATAGCTCTCTTCATCACAAGATCATAGGAACTGCCTGAATCACCTCATTGTTGAAGAGAGCCATGGTCATCAGAATTGATAGTCTCATAATATTGATGTTGTCATGTACAATGATCTCCTGGTTCTGTTCATTTCACTTAGCATCAGTTCATGTAAGTCTCTCCAGACATCTCTAAAATCATTCTCCTGATCACTTCTTACAGAACAATAATATTCTATAACATTCATATACCATAACTTATTCAGCCATTCTCCAAGTGATGGCCATCCACTCAGTTTCCAGTTTCTTGACACCTCAAAAAGGGCTGCCACAAACATTTTGCACATATGGGTCCCTTTCCCTCTTTTATAATCTCTTCGGGATACAAGCCCAGTAGAAACATTGCTGGATCAAAGGTTATGCACAGTTTGATAGCCCTCTGGGTATACTTTTGAATTCTAAGTTGTTTAGAATATGTTCTCCCATCTGCCTTGCTGAAAAGGGTTTTAAAAAAAGGAACAAAAGGAACATGTAGTCTGCAGTTGTAGTTCAAAATCTAGCATAACCACATGAATTGTTTTTTTTGTTTTTTTCAAATTGCTTGTAAAGAGCTCTTGTTGTTTTTCAGAAGAGTTCAATGACATATCTTCTGAACAGAAAAAAAGTCTCCAAAACATATTGACTGACAAATTGTAGGTGGTTCATTTTATCTTCTTAAATTACTGAAAATAAGCAACGCTCTATTTGTTCTTCACATGGGGGGGATGCAATTCTTCAGAATCCATATGGGTAGCAAAGAAAGGTCAAAATTCATCATTATTTCTCAGAGGCAATCCCTCTAAAAATTGGGTCTCCTGTATTAATTTGAGAAATCAACTTCTAATTATGGCAACAACTTTCATGATGAACTTGTATCAATGATGTATTAATGAGCCTGTTCATTAATAAGACTCAAGTCAGAAAAGGACAGAGTGAAATGTCAGTCCAAATGTTATACAATGATTCACTTACATGCATGATAATAATAATAATAATAATAGCCAACATTCACATAGTGCTTCCTATGGGCCAGGTACTATGCTAAGCACTGTACAATTATTTGATCTCATTTGATCCTCACAACAATCCTGGAAGGTAGGTACTGTTATCATCCTCATTTTATAGAAGGGGAAACTGAGAAACAAATTAAGTGGCTTGCCCAGGGTCATGCAGTTAGAATCTATAACTAAATTTGAACTCATCTTCCTGATACCAGGTCCAACAATCTTCACTACACTACTGAGAAAATCAGTAATATGTCTTTATAAAAAAAATTTTAAGGGGATAACAGTGGTATTTACTGAGGCAGTATTAGTACCATGAATAAGACGTCAGAGAGTCAGAAAGAAAGATCTGTTTTCAAGTTTGTCTCTGACTTATTTAGAAACTGAAAGTGTAAGTCTTGGCAATTCATTTGATTTTTTAGGACTTCAAACAATTGTCTAAAATGTTCTCCAGTTTTGCCATAGGGCTGAGAGCCTGGAGCTCAAACTTTGGGCATGTGTGGATAGGGCCAGCTACTTGCTGGTGTTAATAGACAAAGGCAAATAGAATCTGTTATAAACCAACCCCCCAAAACATGGAAATCACAGGTCTAGAAAAAAAAAACATGCATTTTCATTCTGAAAAGTATGTAACAATTTTTAAAACATGGTTTCTTCTACTGTAAGCATTTATTTGTATTTTTTAAAGCAACAAATTTCCATTTCAAGAAAGTCTATATAATAAATACTATACTTTGTGTTCAGAGCTATATTTTTTTCTTTGCTTCATTGTAGTCTTTCTTTTGTTCTCTGCCATGCACTTTTTACTTTATTCTTTTTTTCCCCCTTTTTTGCCCCTCCCTCCTCAAGAAGGTTATAATTAAGTGGAAATAGACAGGCAGATATACATTATATATACATATATATGTATGTATATATATGTATATATGTATACCCACATACATACACATATACACATAAATATATATGCATATATAAACATATATACATGTATGGAGATATCTATTGTCATCTAAATATATACACATATACATTCATATGCATTTATCCAAGACTACTCTATTTGCTTGTCCAGTTTATCTGAAAATGTATAACATCTTCCTTCATAAGACCAGGTCCTTTCCATATTTTTCTAACTCCACCAACTCATCATTTCCTACACCACGACAATATCCCAACCTTAAACTATCTAGTTATTTTAAATAGTTTAAAACGTTAATTAATATAACTGATATATACTGTAGTTTCTCTATTTTCCTCTTTTGATTAAATCTATTTTAACTTTGCTGAGGTCATGATTATTACCCCTACTTTTTTACATAATAAATTCTTTTCCTGATTTTATTTTATTACCTTTTATTTCCTATCCCTCCCGACTCCTCTACTTTACTCCTACCCACTACCTTGCCCTCTTATTACTTTAACTGGTCTCCAAGGATCCTTCCCTTATCCTCTCTCCCCCCATCCCATCTTCGTTATCCCATTCCCATTAATATACACAGCACCAGGAGAGAATATATGAAAATGGCATTATGAAGGCACACGTCCCTATACATGGATTTGATTTTTCCAAGTAGATCACAAATGGAAACAGCAGTGCTAATCTCCATGCTGTCAGGTTCTGGACTGGTCTGATTCAAGAGTTAAGCCTTGATTCTTCCAAATGAAAGTGAGGCTTTAAATGGAGATAAATGAACAGGGGAAAGAGGAGGGGAAGGGAAGATCATTGCTATGGCGAGCAATCCTTTCTCCAGCTCCTGAGTCCCTCCTGAACTCATCAAGCAGCATAGAAACTAGTGTCCAATATCAGTGTCCAAAATCAGAAAAGATTTCAGACTTTGATGTTGCTGTTCTAAGTGGAAGGTTAAAAACATTGTCTATATAGGTCTACACTACATCTGAGAGTCAATTCCCTTATAATCAGGTGCTGTTCATTCCTACAGATGCCATGACCTAGTCCTTAACTTAGAAGAAAAGGGACATCCACTCAAGTGGTATTTTACTGTCTGAGATATTTGATATCAAAGGGAATATTCTGCCAAAATCATTTGAATAACACATTTATTAGTTATTGCCTTTTTAGTTTAAAGTCATTAAACTGCTTCTTAAATTAATAATCCTTTGGGCAAAAGCTATTGATTAACAGCAATAAGGGAAGCATATGAATGGCAGCAGATGGGAACAGAGTAGAGATCTGATTGGTGGATACAGTCATTCCTCTAAAATGAAATCAGAAAAGAACTTTTCATAATCTAATATAACAAGTGGAGCCAGTGAATCTGTGAAAATCGCTCCACTGAGCAGCTTGATGGAGTAAACCAGGCAGGCCCAAACAAAGAACAAGGCACTTTTTTGTTGTAGTATGATAATTAGCGTCTGAGAGATCTCACATATTTACATATGCTAAGAGTTGTCATTGCTGTTTTCCCCCCAATCCCTTAAATAACTACTCTTTGGGTTTTTCTACCACTTCTGAACTAACCCAACTCTACATTGGTCCAGACCACATCTCTCCATTTTTTGCAAAAGGGTATCATGAGAGAAACTTTGTTAAATGTTCTGAAAAAATCTTGACATAACATTTCTAAAGTGTTTCCCCTGAGAGCTCTATCAACTGGGGAATGACTGAATGAGTCATGATACATAATTAGGATGGAATACTATTATGCTATAAGAAATAAAGATGAGAATGGTTTCAGAATAACCTGAGAAGATATATATGGACCAATACAATGTCAAATGAATAGATCCAGGAGAACATTGTATGCAGTAACAGGAAATGTTGTAATAATAATCAACTGTGAAAGACTTTAACTACTCCGACCAATACCATGGTCCACAACAATTGCAAAGGATTCATGATGTAAAATGCTGTTTACCAGAGAGAGAACTAATGAATTCTGAAGCACATTTTTTAGTTTATTTTTGAAACATAGCTAACATGAAAATGTGTTTTGTAATAACTTCACATTTGTAATGAGTACTATATTGCCTGTCTTATCAAGTAGTAGGTGAGGGGCTTGAAGAAAAGAGAGAATTTGGTACTCAAAATAAGAAAATGAATACTGAAATTTTTTTCAAATAAAATTGAATGGGGAAAGAAATAAAGTATTCTCCTTGAATTGCCTTTCTAGTAACCCTATGAAGAAAATCAAGTTCATAAGGCATGACCTCTTCTTTAAAAGATATTTTAAAAAATGGGGGGAGGAGTGCTCAGCAGAGAACAAAAGAATAATTTACAAGAAAATAAAGAAAAGATGGATACTTAAGAATATAATTTTCTCTATTATTATATGTGCTTTCTTGAAATGGAAATTTATTGTTATATATTTTGAATCCTCTGATATTCTTCTGAATAAATGACAACCTTTTGTTTTGTGTTCCTTTTCTGTCTTTTTTCTATTATTTTTTTCTTGTTCTGCATTTAGTTCAATAAATAAAAAAACATGTAAAAGAAAAAAAGAAAGACAACTTTTATTGGTCACTACTTCCCTCTTTAAAAAAAACTCATAAACTTTTTCTTTAATTATATAAATCAAATAGTAAGCCACTCAGTGCTGCTAAACATCACTTAAGAAAAACACTCAACCTTGCCAAGTGGATGCAGTACAAAACTGTATTAACTAATCTCAACTGTGCCTTAATTGCTATAAAGAAATCTCTTTCTTCTTCCTAAATGCTATTCTATCACACCTGCTTTAGTAGCTGTTCTAAACCTTCTTTTCTCTCCTCAAGCTTCCCACACTATCTCCAGTAAATCAATAATAATTTATTGAGAATCTGTTATGTGCCCTCCTCAGCAGAGGACTTTGCTGCCTGTTATACCTAGAAAATTGAGATAGGTAAATGGCCCTGACCTACTCTGAAGGTATTATTTCTCTTGGTATTGAACAAGTACTACATTTCCCATTGTTCTCTTCTTACATCTTTCAAAAGATTCCACATACTCACATCTTGATCTTTTCTTTTCTTTTTCTCCAATTAACAATATTTCCCTATGTGCTGACTATTACTACTTATAAATATGTCCAGATCTCTTTCATGCTAACCAAAAAAAAAATGTCTTCAACCTAGTGCTCACATCAAGGTTTGACTTAGCTCTTCTCAGCAATCCAAGACATCACCAAAAGATTCATGATGGAAAATGCTATCCACATCCTTAGAAAGAACTGATGAAATCTGAATGCAGATTGAAGCATACTATTTTCACATTTTTTTATGCTTTTTCTTTCTCATGGTTTTTCCCTTTTGTTCTGATTCTTCTTTTACCACATCTAATGTAGAAATCTGTTTAACATGATCGTACATGTATAATCTATCTCAGATTGCTTGCCATTTGGGGGAGTGTTGAAAAGGAAGGAGAGAGGGAGAAAAATAAATGGATATCAAAATATTATAAAGTAAATGTTGAAAACTAAAATTGATAATAATTTTAAAAAGAAAGGATCTAGAATCCAGGAAGTAAAAAAAAGCAAGATAATCATTCTAGTTATCAGAACTTTAAAGTAAACTTATCATCAGTATTATTTTTTTCTAATAATAATGAGGATTACAGCTACCATTTATATAGTGTCAGGCACTGCATTAACTACTTAAACAATTATTACCTTATTTTGTCCTCACAACAATCCTGGAAGATAAGTGCTATTATTATCCCCATTTTATAGAAGAGGAAAATGGGGAAAGCATAGGTGAGAGAACTTGTCTAGGACCACACAGACAGGAAGTATTGGAGGTTGGATTTGAATTTGGGTTTTACTGATTCCAGGCCCAATCCTCTATACACTGGCCCACCTACTTTTATTTTTCTTCTCTGACTTGTTCTACCCCTTTTTTCTATCCTGGATATGAGCCAAGTTCCCCTAGATTGAGAAAGAGATAATTGCAGCTGATTGACAACACCAAGAGTGTTCTAATCTTTCCTAGGACAAGAGAGTAAAAAACCTGAGATTCCAGGGAAGTTCTGAAAAAAATACTAGAATCCAAATAAATGCCACGATGGCTCATATCAACAGATTTTTTTCTGAGTTACTGCAGAGCTTTACTTATCATTGACGCTTACTTCCCTAACAACCGTTTACCACAGCAGTTTGATTTCCCTGCCAAGTTTTTAAGACATCCCAATGATCTATGTTATTATTCCCCTAACAACCAAGATGGGCAGAAAAGACATCACGAATTCCAGCTTTAAGGCATTGACCTAAAGGAGCTGTGATCATGGGATGGATTGAAAACTATAGGTGTGTGAAACTGTTCATTCAAGATGATGTGTGAGTATGATAAATTGATTTTTATAGGGATCACAAAATGAACATCATGTCACTGAGGAAATAGAAGACAAGGAAGATATTCCAGATTAATACACAAATGTGATAATTTAGTGTACAACCAATGTGTCAATTAGATGATTTTATCTCCACTCAAAGATACTTTTTTTCCATTTTTTAGTCCTGATAGTATTAGAAAATAGTCTACTACTCAAGTATTTTCTGCTCTGTTAGTTAATACCAGAGAATATTAGTTAAAAAGCCATCTGCATATGGACAGAAGCAAAACCAGGAAAGCAATTTACATGATAAGCATTATAAAGGAAAGGAAAATAACATTGACAGATTTCTGGATTCTGATCAGTGCAGCAAATGATCATGACTTCAGAGGACTTATTGAGATGCATGCATTTTACCTTTTGGTACTAAAGTGGCAAAGTACTGATACAGAAACAGACACGCAGAGTCAGAGTCAGCCAATGTATTGACTTGCTTTGTTTAACTGTTTGTCTTTGTTTGAAGGGTGAAGCATTGAGGAGAGGAAGAAGAAATGTCACTGGGAAGAAATGAGGAATAAAGAATATCAATAAAACATTTTAAAGCTATACAGAGTATTTATTTTGATTGTTAAGAAGATAAGCCATAGTGACTCATCTTCTGGTAGATAATTCTTAACTGAAATTTGATCTATTTGAAAGGAAATAAAATAAGGAGGCATCAAGTGAAAGGAATGGGGCTGTATTTCCTCATTTAATGCATTATATACAATGTGGCATCACTTGTTCATATGAATATATTATCAAATAAATCCCCCAAAGTCTCTTTAATCCCCAGAATGAGGGGGGAATGAAAACTGCAATTTCAGGTTTTTTCTCTGCAGAGCTGAAAAAGTGATGCCAGTAAGAATGAGATACCAATTACTGAGTCAATACCTAGACTGCCTATCTTTTGTTAGATAATAGATGTTCTGGAAAAAATTTTATAGGGTATGTCTTTTCTAGGCAGCACCAAATCTTACAGCATTTCTGTAAGTATAAAACACAGCATAGGTCAATAAGGTAGGATGGGGCTTTCAAATGCACTTTTTTCAGGGCATCCTAACCAGTGAGGTACTTTGAATCTGGATAACAGTATAAGGGCTATCATTCCTATGGGGAAGGGGAATGTGAATCACTGATGCATAAGGTGGAATTGTCTTAGCTATGCATTGGTTCTCATGTGTCATTTTTGTTTTTTGCTTTTTTATGTAGGGAAAATACTGTCTTTTATCTGAATATTATTAGCTTAAATGCTTATATGGGAATTAAGGATATTTTTACCTATATTATAAAGACATCGATATAAGTTATTGTCATAAGAGCATAAAAGATGAATCAACTCAAGGGAAAACCTGAATGGAAGCATGAGCCCAAAAGGGATTTTTGGAGAAGATACCTTTGCCTCTTAGACTGAACATGGTCCAACTAAATCCAGAGACTGGGCATCTGGAGCATGAAGTTACACTAAATATAGGTAATTTTCTTCCATCTGGACATCAAGATAGATGCTTAATAGACTGATTACAGTGAAGAGATCCTTGAATTAAAAATTGTGTGTTTCATCATTTATCTGTCATTGGACTGATCCTGAAACTAAGTTGAATACTTTCTCCTTTTAAAAACTGCATTCAGATCACTTTTTTGCCTAAGAATTGCATGGCAGACGATTATCCCCTATGAACTGATATATGAACTCACAACAATACATACAAAATCAAAACATAGCCCAAGAATGGTCTTTTGCAGAGCTGAAATGCTACTATCAGTGGTATCAAAAGAATTGGGACCACTAAACCACACACAAGAATTTCTGTGGGCACATATTGATTTAGAAAACTACCTATTAACATTGTCTGTTTTAGAGTATTTTTATTTCTTTTGTTAAATATTCCCCAGATACATTTTAATCTAGTTCAAGTCAGTCTGGGGACTGTAGACTGTGTGTTTGACATATCCCTATGCTACAGGACCAACAGGAAGAAATAATCTAGACCATTATTTAATTGTATATTAGGTTATTTAGGGTCCTGGTGCAGTGCAAAAGATTGCCATTGCTTTTCAAATCTATATGAAGTCAAGCAAGCATCAACTGTTTCCCAGATCTCAGCCTCTACAAAATATTCTTTGGAAAGTAAGGTAAAAGTAAAGCATTTATTCATTCATTTATTTATCTAGTTAACATGCCAAATAGTATATTTTATTTTTTATTCTTTTTTTGCTTTCCCCAGTTATATGTAAAAAAACAACCTTTCTTTGGTTATATGCATATATTCATTGTTAATATATTTCCTTATGAATCATGTTGAGTAAGAAAAATCAGAACAAAAGGAAAAAAATGATAATAAAAAGAATAAAAAGAAAAGGGAGAAAAGTGAACATTACATGTGCTGATTTATATTTAGTCTCCATAGTTCTCTGTCTAGATACAGATGGCATTTTCCATCCAAAGTTTATTGAGTTTGCCTTGGATCACAGAAGAACCACGTCTGTCATAGCTGATCATAGCACACAATCTTGCTGTTTCTGTGTACAATGTTTTCCTGGTTCAGCTTGTTTCATTCAGCATCAGTTCATGTAAATCTTTCCAGGCCTTTCTAAAATCAGCTTGATCATCATTTTTTATGGAACAATAATATTTCATTACTTTCATATGCTATAACTTATTTAGCCATTCCCCAATTGATGGGCATCTACTCATTTTTTTTTATTTTTTGCCACCACAAAAAGGGCTGCTATAAACATTTTTGCACACATGGGTCCTTTTCTCGCTTTTATGTTTTCTTTGGAATTCAGTAGTAACACTGCTGGATCAAAGGATATGCACAGTTTTATAGCCTTTGAAGCATGGTTCCAAATTGCTCTCCAGAATGATTGGATCATTTCACAACTCTACCAATAATAAAGCAAAGCATTTAAAAGAGGAAAAGTGCAATGTTGCCTTGTAGTTGAACCATCTGGTTTTTGCAAAGAGAAAGAACAAAAACAAGCCACCTGTTATTTCTCACCTTCTTTTTTCCAGTATCCCTTTTATCTGAACCTCCAATGAAATCCATTAAGGCCAATTATATCAGCCACAAATTCCTCAAAATCAAACTCTTGCAAAAAAAAATCCTTCAACTATTTGAAGTTGTTCAAATACTAACTATATCCCACTAAGGTTCTCTTGAATATTTTATTAATCTCTAATAAAAAATTCCTGAGTCATGGAAGCAAAGCATAAATATCACTCCAACTCTAAGAAAGTTCTTTTCTTCCATTCCCTAAGATACTCTCTCTTAATTGATCATATGCTTTAGGGGATGTGAGAACTCTTTCTGATTATGAGGGGACTGGATCTCCCTAGGCAGTTGACTATCATCAATTGATTTAGGCACCAAGGAGATTTTTACCCAATATTTTTAAGTGCTGATTATACATTTTCATTCTTTCTAGGTGGTATGACTCAGCAGTATATTTGAAAAACCACAGGATTATAGGAGGCTTTGAGAAAAAACATACCAGGCATCTTAGCAGCCTGGTCAATATGGTCTCCCAGGAAGGGTTTAAGAACATCAATAAAAAACAGGACTTTCCCAGCACTAAAAACCTTACAATAAACCTTGGCTTAGTCTATCCTGAAAGTCTCCTGGCCCTTAAAGACATAGGTGGATAGAACATCAGAATATCTGGATTTTAAAGCTACCTAAAATACTAAGATGACTACATAATCTTGGGCAAATTCAATTTACCTCCCAACCCAATTTAATTGCTCTATAAAATGGGAATTATAATAGTACTTCACAGGATTATTATCAGGATCAAATGAAATGACTAATATAAAATGTTCTACCAATCTTAAAACATTATGTAAATCTCATTGTTCCCTAAGGTCTTCTTGTAGTCCTACTATGATCCTAAATTTTATCAAAGAGTTTGACAAAATATCCTATGCTCTTGTACTTGAGAAGATGGAATTGCCTAGATTAGACAATAATACAATCAGATGGATTCAGTATTGTTCAGATGGCCAGAATCAAAGAGTTGTTAAGTATCAGTGGGGTCTTTAGTCTCCAGTGGAATAGCCTGAGTTTCTGACTTGACTCTTTGCATTTTAACATTTTTATCAATAAATTTACAAAGACATCGATAGTATGCTCACATAACAAAGCTGGGGAGGAAGGCTAACTCAGTCAAGATCCAAAGGGAGTCCAACAGGCTAGATAGCACTGGACTGAATCTAATAAAATGAAAATCCAGGGGAACAAAGATTTTGCTTTTGGATACCAAAAAAATGAACTTTATAATCATAAAATGGACACATGATGGATTGACAGTAGTTGTTCTCAAGAAGATCTGGGTTTTGATATGATTCAGCAGTATAAGGTGGCAACCAAAAAGCCATCAGTCTTGGGCTGCATTAATTAGGGCATAACTTCAAAGAAGAGGGAGTGAGAGTTCCATTGAACTCTATTCTCATCAGACCTCATGTGGATTAGTCTCTTTGGTTCTGGGTCCTGCAACTTAAAGATATTGATATGCTAAAAGTATCCAGAGGAAAACAATCAGGAGGGTGAAAACCTTGAGCCTATGTCAGATATGGATCAGTGGAAGGAGCTAGGAATGTTTAGCCTTGAGAAGAGAATACTTAGCTATCTTCAGTTATTTAAAGGCTGTGCATGGTGAAGATGAATTTAGATTTGCTCCATTTTACCTCAGAGAGGATGACCAAGAGTAATAGACAAATTTAAGATTGACAGGGAGAACTTCCTTACAATGGGAGCTGTCTACCAGTAGAATGGACTTCTTTGAGAGGGAGTAGATACTGCCTTCCTTGAAGGTCTTCAAGTGTAGTTAGAAGGGCCACTCACTGGATATGTTCTAAGGATGATTCCTTTTGTGTATAGGATGGATTAAACGGCTGCTGACTTTCCTCCCTGCTAACTTCTGTCCTTCTATAGCAGCATTTACTAGCATTCTCTTAAAGCTCTTCTTCATGATGAAAATAATCCCCAAAATGGTTTAAAATAGTGATAATTAATGAACCAACAGAAGGGAGAACAGAAGCATATCATCATTTATCATCAAGTATCATGTATATACATACGAATGACATGCATTATACATATATACATGTATATAGAGAGACTTTTAGGAAACTATATACATGAAAGATCTGTAATTTTGTGAGAACACAGATTGTGAAACATTTCTGCCTTAATAGCTCTCTAATAGAGAATTATCTAAATGACACAGAGATGAAGTCCTTTGTCCAGGGTCAATAGCTAGCAAATGTCAGAAGACTTTAATTTAGGTTTTCTGACTCCAAGTTTTACACCCTAACCTTACTTGCCCATATTTCCATTTCTATACTTCAAAATTAAAAGTCAGCATATACACCGAAATCTTATTCAGGCACCATTCACTCTAAGGCAAAATTCAAAATAGACAGATGGTTTTCCTGGGGGGGGAGGGTGTACATTTTGGGGGTGGGTTGCTTTATAGGCCAGATTTTCTGACTTCATTGGTGTAGGAAACTTCTTCCACTGATAAAGATGGATGACTTATGTGAAGTTTATAATTTTTTTAGAGAGTTGTCTAAGGGCAATGAGAATCCAGATCTTTCTGATTCCAAGTTCAACCCAATGTCCATTATGCCAGTTGTCTGTCTGGAAGGTATTGGAATCTTTTTAATCTTAAGGGATTTTACAAACTGAAACCTACTACAAGATGATATCACAAATAAGACAGAGCTACTGGCACAGAATCAAACTACAGAAGAGCTCTAGTGTATTCCCTTTTCTATTTATGTATATGGAAAACAAGATCAAAGTAATTTGATAGGGATAAAACCATTTTCTTTTCAGCTGTTGTGCAAAGGCCCTTAAAAGATTCTGCTTATGACTCAAGTTATGTTTGTGCTCCAGCTTTCCACCTTTCCTAAGAGATACTGAAGTTATTAGATGATCAGCTGCAACAGAGACTAAAAGAACAAAAGCTCCTTCCATTGATAGAGTTCAGAGAGCCTTGTTAAGGTTTCCTAGACCTGAACTACAATTTGAAATCATCTAAACACCCCTGATCTCAACCAGATTCCTTTGTGCCATTTATTTCCCTTTTGCTATAAAAATTCAGACATTCGTTGACTTGCTAGTACTTGTTCTTGACCCAAAGCTGAAAAGAATGTCCTTTATTCAGCCTTTTCCCCTTTCAAGGGCTGATTTACAAAAGGAAAATAGATGCCCAAGGGAGGAAACAAATGTATAAGTAAAACATGAACCATCACAGGATATGATTTGGGAGACACCAAAATACTCTCGACCCAAAATAACTCCCACTCACTACCATAATAATGTAAAGATAAGTCACTTTTGAGTGCCTTTCTTGGAAGTTATGGGTAAACATAATTACACAGCAAAGATTTATATAAACTGACTCTTTTACTAGATTATTTAACAGGACTGAGGGACCTGGAGAAGTAGTGCAAAAGACAACAGTAGGTACATGAGGTACTGTAGGAGAGAGTAGTTCTAGTTGGAAGCTTGAAACAGGCCACCTGGGTTTAAGTACTAACTATGATCCCTAAGGACTATACAAGCCTAAACAAGATATTTCATCTCTCTAAGCTTAAGTGTTTTCAAATGTCCCGTCCAAGTATGTGTGTCCTAGGCAACCATAGATAGATATCTCATGTGACATGTTGGACGTCTTCTAGATTTCTTGTCATTGTCTAGAGACGAATGGACCAGGAATTAATGTTGGTTACCCTCACCTTCTCTTCCTATCATGGTTCTCTCTGCAGATTCATCCTTTCCAACCCTTTTACACATGTCTTTGTTGGTAATATTTTGCAGCCTGCCATATGCCTCTCTCTTGATTTTGGGGCAATTTGAAATTTTAATTCTTCAGAGATTATAATATTTCATGTAGCCAAACATGAAAGTAGTGCATGGAGAAACAGAATGGAATAATGAAAAAAAACACAGACTATCAGAACCCTGGGGTTCAAATCCTGCTTCTGATGCTGTTGCTGTGTGCCTGTAGGTAAGTTATTTGACTGTCACAGGCTTCAATTTCCTCATCTGTAAAAAAAAAAATGGGGCTGGATTGATATAGCATCCAAAATCCCTCACCAGCTCCAGAATTAAGATTCTAAGAACAACCAAGGGTGATATAAATGTGAGTTGTTGTTATTATCACTTTTAATTTTATTAAGCATCCATGGGTCTTATGGGGGAGAAGGGAAAGGCATTGGGAAAAAAGTACAAAATTCAAAAAGAGGAGATAGATGGACACAATTTCTATGATTTTTCTTGGGGTTGTCACTGGATGGAAAGGTTTGGAGCAATAAAAACAAAATAATTCTTAAGCATTCTTTTATCTCATAATATTTTTGCAGAGGAACCTCAATTATTTAACTTTTCAAAAAATGTTTAGTATTATTTGAGAGGTGATAAGATGCAGGGAATAGAAAAGTGCCGCCAGAGCGAGGAAGTCTTGACCTCCAACCCATACTGACTATGTAAACCCAGGTATTTGTCTTTCTGGATAAGTTTCTAGATCATGAGAAATTACCCATCAGGAGCTATCTGCACCAGTTTAAACTCCCATAGGCACAGCTAGCTCACTAAGCATTACAAATTGTAATAAGTTCTTTGCTTGAATTCAGGGTCCTCTTCCTTGGTCTGTTTAGCATCTGGTTTTTATTGACCCTCACATGGCCTCAGATTGTTGATTCTGCTTTCTCCCTTGGATCCTACTGATTCCTTGTTGCAGACTCCAGTCTCACCAATATATCGACTTGCCTCTTACATCTGGCCCTCTTCCCAGATTCTGCATTTGCTAGACTGGTAACAGACCTTTGACTACTCATACCCCACTTCCCTCATCTCTTAGGCTGTAGGGAACTGCTACAAATAATCTTAACCTCCTGGTTCTGTCCTCCCTGATACCAAGCCTCACTAGACCCCAGTCAACATCATGCAAGTCTCTAATCTCCATGTTTTCTACCTGGCAATATTCAGAAATAGGAACAAGAGACACAGGAGATATATTCTGTGTGGGTTTTTTTTAAGTTACATTTTTTAAAAAATAGATCTGAAATAGTTGTTGTTTGTAGCATCCAATTTGGTAGTTTCCCTAAAAGAAGAAATGATTAATAATTTCCATGATGTATAAGAGATACCTGAAGGCAAGCCAAATAGGGAAGGGAAATTCAGAAGGGTAAAGGCACATGGGATATCTGTTCAATGTTCTATTGAACATTTACCAAAATGCAGAAAGCTCCACTTGAGAACTAACTTACCTAAGGGAACAGGTCAAGCCAAGTCAAAAAAAATTTTTTGTTAAATGTTTATTATGTGTCTGGTATTGTGGTAAGCTCTGGAAATACAAATACAAGCAGAAAGAAAAACACTACTTACCCTTAATGACTTTATATCTTAATGAGGGAAGACACATAAAAAGAAATTGGGAATGTGGGGAGGAGAGGAATGAAGATATAGATGGCCTGGACATCCTCCTTTAAAATGGAGATTCTGGGAAGAACTAGCCAATAAGAGGGAGAGACTGCAAGGCCAGAGGATATTTCCAATGTGTGAGATGCAGAGGTAGCAAGAGCTTCCAAGGTGGAGAGGTTTCTAAAACATTGTAGAGAGAGTCCAAGAGGAGAGCCAGGAAAGCAGCATATTCCCATGCATATACAAAGGCATGATTAGTTGGCATAACACTGCAAGAGAACAGTTTGTTCCATAAAACAATGTTATAAATGATCTGCTTTTTTAGCTGAAGAATATTTGAGCTATAAAATTTTGTAATGCATCTTTTCAGAGGATGAGGTGATCCACTCTGGGTTGGGATGGCCTGCTTGGACATGGTAATGTCATCAAAGTATTGACAGCATAAGTCATTAAAGGAACCCCAAAGGTTTGCAGCTAGTAAAATGACATGTGGAAGTTGTTAATAAGGAACCTTTTTTCTGGATGTTGGAGCAATAGAAGAAAAAGTGTGGAAAACAAGTAATAAGTATAAGCCATGCACTAGTACATTGTTGGTGGAGTTGTGAACTGATCCAACCATCTGGAGAGCAATATGGAACTAACCCAAAGAGCTATCAGACCCTTAACCCAATACTCTCTACTCAATAGTCTCTACTTGGCCTGTATCCCAAAGAGATCATAACAAAGGGAAAAGGAGCCACGTGTGCAAAAATGTTTATGGCAGCCCTTTTTGTACTGGCAAGGTACAGGAGATCAAGTGGATGCCCATCAGTTGGAGAATGGCTGAATAAGTTATAATATATGAATGTTATGGAATATTATTGTTGTATAAGAAACGATCAGCAGGATTATTTCAGAGAGGCCTGGAGAGACTTACATGAAGTGAAGCTAAGTGAAGTGAGTAGAATCAAGAGAACATTGTACATAGCAACATCAAGATTATGTGATGATCACCTCTAATGGACATGGATCTTTTCAACAGTGTGATGATTTAGGCTAGTTCCAATGATCTTGTGATGAAGAAAGCCACCTGCACCCAGAGAGGAGACTATGGAGACTGAATGTGGATCACAACATAACATTTTCATTTTTTGTTGTTGTTTGCTTGCATTTTGCTTTCTTCTATTTTTGATCTGATTTTTCTTGTGCAGCATGATGTTTGTGGAAATATGTATAGAAGAATTGCACAAGTTTAATATATGTTGGATCACTTGCCATTTTAGGGAGGGAATGAGGGAAGGAAGGGAGAAAAATTTGGAGCACAGGGTTTTGCAAGGGTAAATGTTAAAAACTGTGCATATGTTTTGAAAATAAAAAGCTTTAACAAAAATAAATAAATAAATGTTATGGAAACAGGGAGGGAAGAGGGTAATGGAAGGAAAAGTAGTTGGTAATTGGATCAGTCAGCAATCATAACTAACCTGAAAGGAGAAACAAACATGAAAGACACTTCCCAGGAGGCTAGGGAGAGCATTTTCAAAGAATGACTAACCTAAAGAATTTAGTGAAACCTATAGGCCAGCACTCCACAATCTGAGCTTCTATGAGCTTCAATTTCAAAACCTTCTCATGAATCATATCTTTGGCTCATGCTACCACCCAGGGTTTCTCCTGGGAACATCACAGTATAGTGATTGCCTAAGTCTCTAGGGAAGTAGGTAATAGCCGTCCTCAGTTCTTGTGGAAGAATTCAAGTTAGCAATAAATGTTGGATACAAAATAATCTGTATTTTATACTAAAGAAAGAATGTAAAAAAACATACTAGGATTTCATAACAAGTCAAAAACGAATCTTTATCTGTCCCCGGGGGGTTCAATTTCCCCCTAAAGAACACATACTGTCCTCCAGATTCACATTGTTGAGACACCCCTGGAGAAGAAATATACTTAAGGTACATGGAGAGATCACACTTCATCTCCAGTAAATCTCACTCTCTCTAAGGGTCTCCTACAATCTTCCAGGTTTGTACTGCTAAAGAGACTTTTACACTTTAGGTTGCTCTGTTTTATATAGAATTTTCACCATTTTCCTAATTGATAATAAAAATGAAGGGCAAGATCTTTCACTTTGTTGCTCAGCCCCTTGCTGTTCCTCTAGCTTTGGGAATACCACTGTCTTATCTAGAGCTGATCAGTTTCCCAGGTAAATGTGTATAGATACAATTCACTCACCAGGGAATCAAGTCTGGTGTCTGCATATTTGTAGGAGGGAGAAGTGGGAGAGAGTATATAGGTGAGCCCCACTTAACTTTCTCTCAAATCCTCTGTCAGAAACAACTGCTAATTTTTATAGATCTGAGTGAAAGGCTGGACTCAACTCTTAAGCGACCATAATTTAATTCATTAACCTAAACATACTATTAATAGTGCTCTGTCTAAATGTGCTTTGTCTTCAGAGGCATAAAAAAGTCCTCATCCTTTACCATGGTCAAGATAACTAAGCTTCCCAGGAGGCAAAGCCAAGATGGTGGAACAAAGGCAGGAACTTAGCCAACCTCTCCCCTAACTGCTCCAAATTCCTTTAAATAATGACTCTAAACAAATGTTAGAGCATCAGAGCCCTCAAAAAGACAGTTAAATATTTTCCATCCAAAGGCAACTTATAAGCTCAGCAGAAAAGATCTTTGATACCAGGGTGGGAATCCAGCGTGCAGTCCCAGCCCCAGCCCCAGTCCAGACCTGGCCAACCTCTGAATCAACAGAAGTGCTGGTGGTTGCCAGAACTCTCAGCCCAGAGACACAAATGAGGACCTGGAAGGTCAGCAGAAAAGGTCTGTGGAATCAGGGTGGGAGCCTACTGGACAATCCCAGCATCAGTGAGACAAGACCTCTGAAGCAGCAGCAATGCTGGAGGCTTGGACCTCTCACTCCAAGATATCAAGGAGGACTCGTAAAGTCAGTGAAGAGGGTCTATGGCAATGAGGTAGGAGTTGGTGTGCAGTCTCAGCATAGCCCAAGTCAGCAGAGCCCCAGCCCAGGACAGTACACTAGATCTTACAGCTACAATGGGGTGGGGACACACCTAATAACTCCAGAGCAGAAAAGAGTGTCTGCCTTCAGATGCCTAGAAGGATTTCTGAAAACTGCTGCACAAAACTCCTGAAGCTTAGGATTCTACTCTGGAAACAGAGCCCTACTTTAACAGAGAGTTAAAAGCAGAATAATAAGCAAGGAAAATGAATAGAAAACAAAAAAAGTTTCTGACCATTGAAATTTATTATGGTGACAAGGAAGATCAAAATATATGCTCAGAAGATGATAACAAAGTCAAAGCTCCTGTATCCAAAGCTTCCAAGAAAAATGAGAATTGAAGTCAGGCCATGAAAGAGCTCAAAAGGAACTTTGAAAATCAAGTAAGAGAGACAGAGGAATAATTAAGGAAAGAATTGAAAGATATCCAAAAGGAAATACAAAAAGCTAGTGAGGAGAAGAATGCCATAAAAAGCAAAATTAGTCAATTGGGGAAAGAGGTACAAAAGCTCACTGAGGAAAATAATTCCTTAAAAAATAGAATTTAGTAAATGGAAGCTAACGACTTTATGAGAAATTAAGATACAATAAACCAAAATAAAAAAGGGAAAAAAATAGGGAAAAAACTGTGAAATATCTCATTGAAAAAAAACAACTGACCTGGAAAATAGATCCAGGAGAGATAATTTAAAAATTATTGGTCTACCTAAAAGTCATCATCAAAAAAAGAGCCTGGATATCGTCTTTCAAGAAATTATGAAGGAATACTGTCCTGATATTCTAGAACCAGAGGGTGAAATAGAAACTGAAAGAATCTACCGATCACCTCTTGAAAGAGATCTGAAAATAAAAAAGACCAGGAATATTATAGGTAAATTCCAGAACTCCCAGGTCAAGGAGAAAATATTACAAGCACCCAGAAAGAAATAATTCTAGTGGAGCCACTGTCAGGATAACACAAAAGTTAGCAGCTTCCATATTAAAGGACTGGAGGCCATGTAATATGATATTCTGGAGAGCAATGGAGCTAGGATTGCAACCAAGAATCACCTACCCAACAAAACTGAGTATAATACTTCAGAGGGAAAAGTGGTCATTTAATGAAACAAAGCATCAAGCATTACTGATGAAAAGACCAGAGCTGAATGGAAAATTTGATTTTCAAATACCGGACTCTGGAGAAGCATAAGTAGGTAATCAGGAAAGTGATGTCATAAAGGGCTTAATAAGGTTTATATGTTTATATTCCTACATGGGAGGATGATACTTGTAATTCATTAGAATGTTCTCATTATTGTGGCAGTTAGAAGGAGTATATATTATAGACAGAGGGCATGAGTGTGAGTTGAATATGAAGGGATAATACCTTTTTTTAAAAAAATATGAAAATATTAAGGGGTGAGAGAAGAATGTCCTGAGAGAAAGGGAAAGGGAGAAGTGGAATGGTGCAAATAATCTGCCAAAAAAAAAAAGAGAAAGAGACAAAAAGGAGCAGCTAGGTGTCACAGTAGATAGAGCACCAGCCCTGAAGTCAGGAGAACCTGAGTTCAAATATGGTCTCAAACACAACACTTTGTACCTGTGTGAGTCTGGGCAAATCACTTAATCCCAAATTGCCTCAGCCAAAAAAAAGGGCAAGAAAAAGCTTTTACAGTAAAGAGGAAAGGTGGGAAAGAAGAGGAGTGAGTGAACCCTACTCTTATCTGAATTGACTCAAATAGGAAATAGCATAAATACTCAATAAAGGTATAAAAATCTATCTTACCCTGCAGGAAAATAGAAGGGAATGGGATACGAAGTGGAGGAAGGTAATAAAAGAGAGGGCATATTGGGAGAGGGAGTGGTCAGTAGCAAAACACTTTTGAAGAAGGACAGGGTGAAAGGAGAGAGAGAATAAGTGGGGAAAATACAATTATCAATAATAATTGTAAAAAAATTTTTCAAAGCAAATTTCTCTGATGGCATATTATTGTTCTCTAGGAAATGATGAGCAGGATGCTCTCAGGAAAAAAAAACAACAGAAAATTCTCATGAACAAAGTGAAATATACTGTATACAAAGTAATAGTAATGTCCTGGGATGACTAGCTGTAAATGACTTTCTTATTCTCAGTAGTATAATCATCCACAACTATTCTGAAGGACTTTTGATGAAAACTCTTATCCATACTCAGAGAAGCAACTGATTATATCTGAATACAGATCAAAACATTCTTTATTTCTCTCTTTATTTTTAACTTAATTTTTTCTTGAAGGGTTTTATTTTTATTAGAGTGGAAAATCTGTTTCCTTCCACAACTTGATTTTTATGGAAATGTTTTGCATAATTTTGCATGTGGTTTCTTAATTATGGATGGGGATAAGGAAGAGAATCTAGAACTCAAAAAAAAATTTTTTTTTTTTGCTGAGGCAATTGGGGTTAAGTGACTTACCCAGGATCACACAGCTAGGGAATGTTAAGTGTCTGAGGCCAGATTTGAACTCAGGTCCTCCTGACTTCAGGGATGGTGCTCTATCCACTGTGCTGCCTAGCTGCCCTGAACTCAAAAATCTTAAAAACAAATGTAAAAAGAATTGCTTTGAATTTAACTGGGGGAAAATATTAAATAAATAAAATAGAAAAAAAGATAACTAGGCTTCCATTTTCCAACTGATAAATAGCCAAAAATATGAACAGACAATTTTCAGATGAAGAAATTAAAACTATTTCTAATCATCTGGGGAAATGCTCTCAATCAATATTGATTAGAGAAATTCAAATTAAGATAAATCTGAGATTCCACTACACACCTCTCAGATTGGTTAGCATGACAGAAAAAGATAATGACGAATGTTGGAGGCGATGTGGGAAAACTGGGACACTGATACATTGTTGGTGGAGCTGTGAACGGATCCAACCATTCTGGAGAGCAATTTGGAACAATGCTCAAAAAGTTATCAAACTGTGCCTACCCTTTGATCTAACAGTGTCTCTACTGGACTTATATCCCAAAGAGATCATAAAAAAGGGAAAAAGACACGTGTGCAAAAATGTTTATAGCAGCCCTTTTTGTAGTGTCAACAAACTGGAAACTGAGTAGATATGAGCAGAACTAAGAGAACATTTTTCAAAGCAACCACAAGATTATGTGATGATCAATTCCGATGGACGTGGCTCTTTTCCACAATGACATGATTCAAGTCATTTCCAATGGTCTTGCAATGGAGAGAACTATATGCATCCACAGAGAGGACTGTGGGGACTGAATGCAGATGACAACATAATATTTTCACCTGCTTTGTTGTTGGTTGCTTGTTTTTTTTTTTTGTTTTTATCTCATTTTCTTTCCTTTTTGAGCTGATTTTTCTTGTGCAACATGAAAATTATGGAAATCTGTATAGAAGAATTGCACATGTTTAACATAGATTGGATTACTTCCTGTGTAAGGGAGGGGATGGGGGAAGAGAGGGAGAAAAAATTTGGAACACATGGTTTTGCAAGAGTGAACATTAAAAACTATGCGTGTATTTTGAAAATAAATATGTCATTTCCTTTCAAAAAATAAAATATTTTTAAATATCTTTTTTAAAAGATAACTAGGCTTCTCTTCATCCCACCAAAGAGATATCAAGAAATATTCATAGCTTCTAATAAAAGCAACATCTAATAAAAACTAACACTTTCCTCCTTAAGAGTCTCCGATTTCTATTTAAAGGAGATTAGCAATGATAGCTTTTGAATGAGTTTAGAGTCAGCTATTGCTTCTCCCACCTTGTGCATGCTGGGGAAGATACAATCCATATCTCAAGTTCTGAATTTGGGGCTCGTGAACTTTTTTTCCAATATTTTGATAACTCTTATTTTTATTTTTTACAATCCTATAAATTTCATTTTATGCATTTGAAAATATAATGAGGTGTCAAATAAACTTCATCAGATTGCCAAAGGTATCTATCATACCACAAAAGGAGAAGAACTCTGATCCTAATGAAGAAAGCAATAGAACCATACTGAGTCCTAGTGACCCTAATCTGGAATTTGGAGAACCAGGACACAAATCTTCTACCCACCCCACCTTCAAGAGCCTGAAGGAACAGGGCAACCAATGGGACCATGAGTGGGCTGGCAGAAATGGATTCAACCCCAGAGATCTGAAAACCATGAATGTGTGGACTCTATTTAAAAACAAAAAACAAAAACAAACCAAAAACAAACAAACAAACAAACAAAACCACTCAAGGTTTGTTTTTCTTTTCTTTTTTCCTTTCTATACCAGAAGTATCTAGATGAAGAATTAATTTGATAACTTGATAAGGACTCTGTTGCAAATGGGGTCAGCTGCTAATAGGCTAATGTTGAAGAAATTGCCCTTATCAGTGAACTGTCTGTAGACATTCAACGTCCTTATGATTTTTAACAGCTCTATTTTAGTGGATTCTTTAATTATCTTTAGAGTTGCAATTTGTACAATGTCTAACTTTCAAGAGGAGGGTGTGTGTATATGTGTGTATGTGTGTGTGTGTGTGTGTGTGTGTGTGCTATGAGGAACACAAAATAATTCTATTTCACTAACAAGAAGCAGCATCCTTGAGAAATAAGAAGTCATTTTTGTTCTGAATTAAGAATGGCTGGTAGATCTGTAACTAAAGAGTCTCCTGCACCAAAGAAAAATTAAGTGAGGTAAGGAACAAGGGGATACAGGTGAGATACTTTAAGCAAGTCAAAGGATAGTTTGATTGCGGGTATAGTAGCACTAGGAAAAGAAATGAATCATTCCCCAAAAAACATTTATCAGAGATGAAGGCATCAATGAATATGGACTTTAGGCACAGAGCACTACAGTGAAAAGTCCTTGGAAGTATTGACTAAAAGGTAACTATATCATACAACACAGATGGCAAAGTATTGTGAGGTGAGGTGCAGAGCCAACATTCACTCTAGAGAAGAAATAATACTCTTATGAAGAGAAAGGATAATCCTCTATCTCCCGATCCATTATCATTATTTAAGTCAAAGCTCTAGTTGCCCAGGACTTGTTACTCTAACTATTAAGCTATAACTTGGGTTGAAGAATGAAGAGAAAGCTCATGGAATTGGTCAAAATTTCTTTATCATAACTAAATCTCAGTCTGATGGTGGAAACTGTTGTAGTTTATGATATTATTGTAAAGTATTTTAGATAAGGAAATATAGAATCTGGCGGTCTTTTTAATTTCAAGTTTTCCTTGTTAAGGGAAAAAAGACTACATTAGAATAGCTACTATATTGGGGAAAATCTATTTAAATCTTCATTCTGGTTTGAATTAGGTGAAGAGGTGAAATTCAGAAGTCCAATTGGTATAATAAATTTGAATTTGAAGGAAAATCTTTGTTGCATCTCACCTCTGATAGTTATTAGTTTCAAAACTATAAGCAAACCCTTTTAATTCTCTGAAACTTAGTTTTCTTGTCTGTAAAATAGAATAATATATGCTGTACCATCCCCACAAAGTTGCAAAGTTCCAATTAAATAAAGTATATAAAGTGATGTAAGTCACTTATTGTTATGCCTAGTTACATAGTTATATATACAATATGTCACCAATTTGTGGTTTCCCAATACCACTCCTTGAATTTGAGCTCCTAGAGTGAAGGAACTGTTTTGCTTTTATTGGTATTCATCAAGTAATAACAGGGACATAAGGTTATAGATTTAGAATTAGAAGAGCCCTGGGTCAATTAGTTCAAAATCTTCATGTTATTGATAAGGAAACTGAGGTCTAAAGAGATTATTTGACCTGTCACTAGGTAATCAGGAGCATAACCAGGATAGGAATCAGTTGGTCAAACTCCAAATTCAATATTCTATAACACTAGGCTAACAGGGGTTTAATGATTATTGAAGAAATGCATCAATTATTTTTAGCATTTTCTTACCATTATCCTTCTTTGTTTCTAGTATTCTTCAGCAACTATAATTCATGTATTCTCCTCAGAATCTATTAATCATATAAACCTTCTTCTATTAATCATTTCTGAGACTCAAAGATTTTTAAGGTCCTAGGGTTCATGTCTTACACAGAATCACTAAATTTTAGAGTTTAAAGTCCAACCCATTCCAGAAATGAATATATTCTTGATTCTGGATTCCCTGAAAGCAACTAGTAGTGTGCTAAGCACAAAGTATTGATGGGTTAGATAAATCCCAGCTGATTTTATCATTGTCATTTCCTTAAGTCATCAAAGAATGGTCCCTAGCAATTTCTCTTCTTCCCAGTTTGTCCCTGGAAGCCTCTTGGAAATTGTTCATTCCAAACTGGATGTGCCCACAAACAGCCTGTGAATATCTATGACCACACCTAGATTATTTTAACAGTCAAGACTTCCAGGGCAATCTAAGACTTCCTCTTAGATAGAAGAGGAGAAAGGAATCCTCCAAGAGTTATACATTCAATCACTGACTAATTGGAATTGTTCCAAGTGGCAGTCATTTGATTTACTTTTCAAAATGACATATTGTATTTTTCCCAACCATATAACAATGTGGCTACCCAATGCAACAATTAAATACTAATTTAAAGAATGATGCCCTGGGGGCTTTGAGAGTAAGACTTGTTACTTCTGTGCTGGTAATAGTGTTTCTCACTGTCTTAGGACCCAAGAGGACCATGGTCTAAGGGGCATCATTCATACTTTGTAATATTCATGCATTTTATGTACATGGATTTGCTTTTGAATTTTAATATTACATGAAGAGTTGACTTTTGTAAAAGTGAAATCAATTTTTTATTGAAATTGTACATAATCTCTCTTCTGAACTTCATCCTCATGTTGTCAATTGACCACAGGACATCTCCTTGCAACTATATGTCCTTGGTCAGTTTGCTTCAGTACTCTGGCCCGCAATTTCCACATCTATAAAAAGAAATGATTGAACTAGACGGCTTCCTTCTCAAACTTTGATTCATTAACATTGAATTTCCCCAACCTTGACATTCCATTTCCTGCCTCCATACATTGATATAGGCAACTAAAACTAGAATGCATTTTTTTCAGTTGTCTTAGAATCCTTTTCCACCTTCAAGGCTTCCTCCAGTAAGAGATTGTAGGGGTGGGAAAAAGAACCCCCTGAAAAGTTCTTCCCCCACAGCCCTGAATAAATCTTCTTCTAATCCCTAGCCAGCTTCCACCTATCTAATATCGAATTAGGACCATGTCCAGAAAAGGATTGCATGAGAGGGAATGGAAGATCAGCCACAGTGCCCTTTGTCATTATTTCAGAACTCCTAAACTATAGTGGTTAAAAGGAGAAAGGAGTGGTATGGCTCTCACCTCAGTGAGTCTCTGCCCCAAGACCATTTCAAAACAGTTTTGCTCTGCAGACATTTTCCATCTACTGACCACTATCCTTCAGGACTTTTTATTATAAATTAAGGAACTGCTTCCCCTCTCCTGAATAGGGTCCAAACCTCTTCCTAATCTTGCCTGTTGTTCAAGGGATCTCCTTGGACTATATGAAAAATATCATCTCCCTATGCTAAGGGGCTAAGCCACAAGGGAGTACTCTGAGTCTAATTTCTGGCCTCCTTCAGTGAATTTCTCTCCAACCACTGAGCAGCACTCTGCCTAGATTTGTTGCTCAGTTTTAGCAGATTTCTATGTTTTCATATTGATCTCATCATCATGAAAACATTCTCCCTCCTTCCTCAATGAGATCAGTGCCTGACTTATAGGCTTCTTCACCTCTCCATCTCCTACTTTCATACTCGGGTATTTTAACATACATACTGATACTGTGTCAAATATCCTAACTGCCTAGTTTCTTAATCTACTAAATTCCTATGACTCAGTTTCCTCTGCAACACACGAAATGGTCATGCTTTTGATATTGCCATCACCCACAGATGTACTATTCCCATATTAATGAGCTCCAATATTTTTATCTAATCATAATTTTTTGCAATACTTTCTTACAACTCATAACTTTGTTTTTCATCTTGATCATAACTTCCATTCCCTCTACCCTTCAACTGTTCCTCAGGCCATCGCCTCAACATGGTTATACTTTCCTCCCTTCCTTTCTCAATCTCTTAATGAACTAAAACAACTCTATACAAGTCTCCACCTTAATTCCTTTGCTCTTTGTCCTATCACCAATCACGTTTTAATAAGTCTCAAACCTGAATTATGCCTGCCATCCTTTTCCTTTTTTCATATTCCTGTATTGCTAAACAGATCTGGAAGAAAGCCTAAAAATATATAATCTAAACTCACCTGGGCAAGGTGAGATTATGGTTTTCTGGTACTTATTTCAAACTGCAGCAAGGCAGTTATTACATTTCTGCCTAATTGATTGATTGGCCCATTCTCCAAAGCAGTTGTTCCAAATATCATCTCTCCTCAAGCTCTCACACAGCATCCCCTTCCCTTACTCTCTCATCAAAAGAAGTCATCTCAGACTTTACCTGGAAAATTAAGACCATACACCAAAACTTCCCCCTTATCCTTTTCTCCTTATTAAATAGCAAACCATCTTCCTCCTCTACTCCATTATCTTCTCCACTCTATCTCAGATAAATAGGTTTCCCTTCCCTCCTTGCCTAGGCTTTTTTAACTCTGCTTTTCCTCCTATTTGTCCAACAAAGTTATGGAGATGGTCTGCCATTTCCTTCTGCAGCTCATTTGCAGATAAGAAAACTGAGTCAGACTTGCCCAGGGTCACCTCACTAGTAAGTGCCTGAATCCAGATTTGAACTCAGGAAGATGAGTATTCCTGACTCCAGGTCTGGCGCTCTATCCACTGTGTCATTTAACTTTTCTACTTGTTTTTTTAATGTGTTTATCAACTGACTAACTTCCATGCTAAGTTCAAATGCTATGTCCCCAGTGCTCACTTACTTCCAAGTTTACCTTGTATCTTACTCACTGATGTGCATGTAGTATCTCCCTAATAGAAGTAAGTTCCTTGAGGTCAGGGTTTATTTTGTTGTTGTTGTTATTGTTTTTAATTTCTATCCTTGCTATCAATTGTAGTGCCCTGTACATAGCAAGTATTTAATAAATATTTGTTGAATGGATTAGAATAATGAACAATTTTCTTCCTTAATAAAGAGAAAACACCAGTACAAACAATATGGTCTACTCCTGGAGACTTAGAGGTTATACAGTTTAGGGGTAAAGAGTGGGTTGTTTTTGCTTTTCATTATATCCTCAATGCATCACACAGGGCCTGGCACATACTAAAGGCTTAATACATGCTCAATGGCTAACAAAAATGAAAGGACCTGAGACTTTATTTAGGTATCATTTACAGATCTTATTTTATAGATCAGGTACCTAAGTCCATGGGCAGATAGGTGGTGTAGTGGATATAGCACCAGGTCTGGAGTGAGGAAGACCTGAATTCAAATCCAGCCTCACACATTTACTAAGTGTGTGACCCTGGCCAAGTCATTTCACCCTGTTTCCCTCAGTTTCTTCATCTACAAAATGAGATGGAGAAGAAAAAGACAAACCACTCCTGTATCTTTGCCAAGAAACCCCAAATGGGGTTATGAAGAATCAGGTCCTACTGAAATGACTAAATAACATCTAATTTCTAGAGAGTTAAAATTACTTGTCCAAAGTTACACATTTTCATAGAGTTCTCCAATAAATTTTTGTGACTCTGATTATCACATCCTGCCAGGGCCAGTGGTAATTAATCAAACACCAAACTAGACAAAGGATTATCCCTTCCTGTAGAAAAAAATGGTTACATCCAAAGTAGAATCCACAGGAAGCATAAACCAAAAGTTCAGGATTTCTTTTAGAAATTCAGCATCTAAGGAGTTGAGATGAATAAGTAATTGGTAACTAGAGCAAGAATCTAGACCTCAGTGTTACTGGTTGATTAAAAGGCAAAATACAGGATGTATTAGAGACATTATTGTTCTCAATTCAACCATATCCAAAAGAGTTTCAGGTCTTTAATGGAAACTTCATGCCTTCCTCACCCCAACTTGTTTGGCTCCCCTATACCTTCTCTCCACTCCCTTAGTCAGACAGACAGGGTTGAGGCTTAGGTACCCTATGCTACAACAGAATGCACCAAGTACTCCATACCCCAACACTTGCACTATTTTTTCTACCAGCAATCTCACATTATGGTTTGCTGGTACTTATTTCAAGCTGCCAACTGCCATGGCATTACCTCTATTTCCTGGATTTTCCTTTCCTACCTAGTGGTTTCTCAATAGAAAAGGTTTCTTTTCTCCGTTCTTACTCCCTGAAAAATAGCTTGGAACTCTCTTTTGGATTCTAGTTTTAAAAGAATTTGATGAAGGAAACATATCAAAAAAAATAAAATGGCAGAAGGAAAAATTACAAAGTTACCATAGTGGATCCACCAATAAATATTTAGACAACTCAGTCTTGTTCTCTTAGGTCCTTTGTCTGTTTCTCCTTTATTTCAGCCAGCAGTCTGTAGTTTTCTTTTATGTACAGGGCATGGGATCTTAAAATTAATTAAAATTAATTTTAATAAAATTAAAATTAATTCCTTTTCCTGCATTTGCAGTAGAAAACAAAATAAAATGAAATAAATATTGACTTTGAAGCCCAAGGAATCTGGCTTCAAATACTGCCTCTGGTATATGCTACCCATGCATATGTACAAGGTACATAATATTTCTGGACTTCGGTTCTTTATCTATAAAATGAGTGGTTTGAAATAGATGGCTTCTGAAATACTGAAGGTCTAGATCAATGCTCCCAGACCCAAAAGTACCCTCTTTCTTCTCCTACTCTTTAATCTCACAGAGAACATCCCAGATCCCAGGGTGGGACAACAGGTATGAATAACCATAAGGGAGGAATAGCTAAACAAATGCATTTTCTAAAAATGATCAATGTTTTAGTGGGCCTCAAGCTCAAAATTGGTTAATACATATACTATAGCAGCAGAGAAAGCAAAATTCAATTTAATTTAATTTGACAAATATTTATTAAGTGCCTACTATAGTCAAGTCACCATACATTATTAAATGCTCAGGATACAAACCTCAAAAGAAAAGTCCCTGTTCTAAACTCTCTATTACAGGAATATATACACACACACACACACACACACACACACACACACACATATATATATATATATATATATGTATATCCCTATATAGAAAGATAAAGAAATATACTATATAGACACATTTATAGGAAGCATAATGTCTTTTAAGCTAAATTTCAAGAGGGATAGCACTAACAACCAACTGGAATTGGTACAAACTTCTCATAAAAAGTGGCAGTTGAGATTTGCTTTGAAGCAGTCTGGGAGCCTGTGGAACAGGCTAGGAGGAGCAGACTAGGAGCAGTCTAGAGGTGGAGGTGAGGAGAGGGTACAGCTAATACAATCTTATACTCCTTTAAAAGAGAGATGGTCAAAGGCTAATAGGGGCTAATGATCCTAGTTCTAGTCAGACTCCAGCCAGCCAATTATATTGAGTTCAAGGAATTAGAATTTTGTTTCAGAATTATGTTGAATTCTGGAATTTAGAAAGGGCATCATTATTCTGGGAAGAATCTAAAAGAGGGTAACCATGAGGGTGAAGGGCCTCAAAACTCATGCCATAAGACAACTGGATGAAGGATCTGGTTATGGTCAGCCTTGAAAAGAGAAGGCTTGGGACAACTAGGTGGTGTAGTGGATAGAGCACCAGCCCTGAAGTCAGGAGGACCTGAGTTCAAATCTGATCTGAGACACTTAATACTTCCTAGCCATGTGACCCTGGGCAAGTCACTTAACCCCAATTGCCTCAGCAAAAAAAAAAGAAAAGAAAAGAAAAAAAGAAAAGAGAGGGCTTGGGGGAAACTTAACAGCTGCCTTCAAAGTATCTCAAGTATCATCATATTAAACTATAACTAAATTGGTTCTGTTTATTCCCAGAGAATAGAGCAATGGGTCGAAAAGAAAATCTTAGTTTTCACATAAGGAAAATCTTCCTAACGAAAAATACTATTCAAAAGTTGAGTAGATTTTTTTACAAGCTAATGGGTTCCCTGTCACTGGAGATTTTGCACAAAGGCTAAATGACCATTTGCTGGAGATATAAAGGACAGTGTTTTTTTATAAATAGATTGGACCAAAGTAGACTTCTGGGTTCCTTTTGAATTCTGAAATTATATGATTTGGAGCTTTCTTGGGCCACTTTCCCATGATTCTACCAAGGATTTTCTGAGTTTTATCTAATCTCATCCACCACATAGGTTCCCTGAACAGTAAATTAAGATATCTTGAAGGTTGGATATGATGTAGTCCTGCCTTCTCATTTAACTGATACAGGTTAATGAAATCTACAAGGTTGAAATGATTTCCTAAAGGCCACAGAGTGAGTGAGTGACAGAGGTGGTTTTTAATTACCAGTTTTCAGATGCTTGGTTGACTGTTCTTTCCACTGCAAAATATGGTAGAAGTCCAAATTCAATATCCTAGGTCTATAGACTCTTCCCTCTTCCATTGAATTGGGGTTGAAGCAGAATATATTGAACTTAGCAATTTACTTTGGGTATGGGCCATCATATAGAAGCATCCATAATTTTTAGCCCTTTTTTCAGCACAGATTCATACCTTCCAGAAAATATAAATTCACACTTTAATTTATAGGAATCTAATCACAATATGCCCCATTCATTGGTTGAATCAATTGTATAATAATTAACCTCTACATCCATTACAGAGCCTTGCTTACAATGACAGATATTTAACTCCCACCCCCAATGCACAAGGATTATTGTTTAATTAGATTCTGTAATTGAAAAGAATGAAAAATGAGGCAGGAATACCAGGATCAGCAAAATAATACTTTTGTTTGAGTTTATCACACACACACACACACACACACACACACACACACACACAAAACTTTCCCCAAAATAATACATTCAAAGAACGTTTGAGAAAAGAATCTAAACTGCTGATATCAAACAGATCATTCACTCTGTGACAAACAAATGACATGTAAATGCATTTTGAGAGAAAGAGAGAGGAAAAAGAAAGTCAATGACTTCCCTATGACAAGAAGATTTTGTGAAAGATTTGGGTGTGATGGTGAGATTTGCTTTTCCTTCTCTCTCTTAGAAAAAAAAAATGGCAGTTATGAAATTATCATAGGTACACTTTCAAACTTCCGGTCTCTCTTTGATTCTTCACCCTTCATTTTCTGATTATTATCTGATGTTCCACCTTTTGTTCCACTCTTTTCTCTAAGACCTTACACATTTCTTTAACCTTTCCAGATATTTAAATTTTCTTTTCTAAAATGCTGATTTCACTTGGCCGCTTGCACCTTTCTCCAAAAAAAAAAAAAATCTCATTTTTGCTAATAAAGCTATAGACTCATGTGCTACCTTTAAATGCTGTTACATATGTGCATATAAGTCAAAGTCCTCTGGTTTTTCATATTTTCCAGAGTTATAGGCTTCTTTTATAATGATTTGAGCCCTGCTACCAATTTGCATAAGAGTCTTAAAAACTGCCAACTAATTCCAAGGAAATTTATTTTCTTTCTGTATGAGAGTGAAATAGCAGTCAGCGTTTTAATGAAATGGAAATAAAGGCTTTCCCCTTTGCCATTAGAAAACAAGAAATTTGATTGGCTGGTAAAGGCTCCAATTTTACTCTTATCAAGCATAACTGCATGAATAGGTACTTAGAGGTACAATATTAAAATAGGAGATGAAAAAAAATAAAGAAATCAGCTTCAGAAAGCTCTAGGATGAGTGATGACATGAGAGAGCTATTTCTTTACTGATAGAAGATATTGGTCTGCAAGTTTAGTTCAAGGTATAAATACCATGAATAGGTTGCAAATATTTGGCATATTTAGTGATTATCCAGTGTTGCATTAAGGTTTTGGAAAGACTATTTGTCCTTTTGAGCTTGAGCAGACTTCTCTGGTAAACACTTATTCTGAAATTGGCTACCAACAGAGAAAATATATGTATTCTTCTCAGAATATACTCAGTCTTATATATTTTGAGCAGGAGAAAGAGCTTAGAGATCTACAAAACCGTCACTCTCTTTTTACATATGAAGAAACTGGGCTCCAGAGAAGTAAAATACACTGTGCTGTGTTCTGAGGTGAGATTAGAATTCAAGTCTTTCTGGTTCCAGTCCAGAGTTCTATATTCGTATCCTTCATCTCCACAGAACAAATGAAGTGTGATACACAAATAGTCCACTTCACTTTCACTCTGCACAAATGGAACTGAAAATGGAGCCAAAAAGACCTGAGTTCCAATCTTAACTCAGATACTTAATAGCTATGCGACCTTCAGCAAGTCATTACAAATGAGGAAACTGAGGCTCAAAGAGGTTAATAATGGCACCTACCTGCCAGAATTGTTTTGAAAATGAAATGAGGTATTTTGTAAAGTGCTTTGAACACCTTAAAGTATACCAGTTCTAGTTGCTATTATTATTACTGATGTTATTATTATCAAGTAACTACTACATAGAAGGCATGGCACTAGGCACTAATTATATGATATGACTACTATAGATCCAAGTGGGTTCTATAAACCATCTTCATCTATGCAAAAACATTACTCAAAAGCCTCTAATACCCCATAGGATCTCTTGAACCTAAGCATAATTATCTACATGACCTGATAAATGGCAAGGAGATCTTTACTTAAAACAGACTCCATGATAAATAAGAAGGAATTTTTAAAAGTATAGCTACTCCATCAATTTTCTTGCCTCTACTATCCTGGGGGTAGGAGGCCACTCATCTATGGTCTCCATACTGCCTCATTAGCTAAAGTCTAGTCAAAGGAAAGGGTCTTAACTTGGCTGGCAAAAAAAATGCTGAAATCTCAGTGGTTGGAAAGGCTCCAGGCTGAGTCTGGAAGGAAATTAAGGATTCTGAGATGCAGAATTGAGGAGGAAATGAATTCCTGGCACAAGCATGCTTTGAACAGTCACAAAGATGCTGAAGATAGAGTGTTGAGTCCAGGAAACAGCATTTATTAAGTGTTTACTACATGCCAGGCACTGTGCTACAGGTCTGAAAATATAAAAAAGGTGGAAACAGTCTGACTCCTCATTAAGTCTACATTCTAACGGGGAAGAAAGGGTCTAAATAATTAGATTTATACAAGAAATCTACAGAATATATGAAGATAATCTGAAAAGGGAAGCATTAGTTTTGGGGGGAATCCAGAAAGATCTCTGAGTTCTGAAAGAAGTCGGGGAAGAAGCTAAGAGTTATAGGAGAGGGGAGAAAGCCTTTCAAGAATGGAGAATAGGTCATACAAAGTCATGGAGATAAAAAATGAAGGAGGGCCATGTTCCAGGGATAGCAAGTAAGGTAACTGGATCATACATAGTGTGCCTAGGAAGGACAATAAAGGTAGGAAAGTGTCAGGTTGTAAAGAGTTTTAAGTATCAAATAGAGGACTTTTTGATCAAAAAATATTAGGAGGCAGAGAGAGAGGTAAAGATACAGAGACAAAGAAATTCAGAGAGAGAGACACACAGAAAGAGAGAGACAGAGAGAGAAAGAGGAGAGAGAGAGAGAGAGTGGAATAAGATAGCTCATTGGAGTGGGATGGAGTTAGTGTGGCATTGTCAAATATTCCCTTTAGAAAAATCATCCCAGTCCCTGAGTGGAGAATGTCTTGGAATGAAGAGACACTTACTTCAGGACTGCCAATTAAAAGGCTATTGTCATAATCCAGGAAAGAGGGGAAGAGAGCCTGATAAAACAGTAGCTTTGTGAATAGAGAGAGGGAACATATACAGGGTGTTCCAAAAGTCTTCATGGAGTTTAAAACTGCAGGAGAATATGTAAGATTCCCCAAGTGATAGATAATATTAAAGTAAAAACAACAAGTTAGGCAGCATGATAATAGTTGCTGTGTATATATAGGGCTTTAGATTTGTGACATGCTTCATAAATATTATCTCATTTGATCCTCATGACAATCCCAAGAGGTAGGTATTATTATAGTCCCCATTTTATAGTTGAAGAAACTGATCCAAGCAGATTTAGCTGGGGTCGAAAAGCTAGAAGTGCTTAAAGACAAAATGGAGCTCAGGGTATCTTCACTTCCGACCCATTGCTCAATTCAAGGAATCATCTAGATCCCTCTGATAGGAAAAACGTTAAGTCTGAACTAAGGTGTTCCAGTCATGGTTCCACTTGGAACTTAATGGACAACTTAAAGTTCAAGAGTAAAGACAGGGAATTTTAAAATAAATATTCAGTTCTCAAGAACTTCTCTCTAGAATTGTCTTTATGTATTCTCATACCTTGTAAAGAGCCCACAGCTGGTTCCTAAGCCTATCCACCTGGAAAAAGTTAACTTAAATTGCCCCACATCTGTTATATACTATCTTGGATTAACAAAAATCCCAACTGATAGTATGGGAATGTGGGAACCCCCTCCAGTTCCACTAACACCTAGTCCAAAGCCTGTTAAGTAATAGATGTTGTGGAGATAAAATAGAAAGGAAAAATGGCATCTAATTGCCATGGAAGAGGATCAAGGCCATGGGAAGAAAGGGTAGAAAAGGGAAAATGATGAGTTCTGTTTTGTATTTAAGGAATTTGAGATGCATGCAAAATACCTACTAGGAGGTACCCAGAAGACCAATGATGATGTGATTCTTGAGATGAGGGGAAACTAGTATTAGATATGATGGACTTGGAGGATCAATGGATATTCATTTGTAGATCTTCATAGAAGTAGCATCTCAACTTCATGGTAACACTTAAAACCAGCAAAGAAGAGGATGTGGAGAAAATAAGAAGAGGACCAAGGCCAGAGATAGGGGATACACTCAGGCTGAGGCAGGAGATAGATAATTACTCAGGAAGAGAATATGGAGTGATCTAAACAAGCAAGAAAGAGCAGTGTCATGAAAGACAAGAAAAAAGAGAATAAAGAAGAACAGTAACACAAATCAAGAAGAATGAGAGCCATTGTGTTTAGCAATTTAAAAATAGCTAGTAATCTTCAAGAAAGAAGCACGTGGGTGCAGGAGACAGATGACAAAGAGTGAAAAGTATTTGTGGATAGTAAGGGCACAGAATAAAGACTATATACAACCAAGAGATAATGTTTTATCTCATTGTTTGTGACTCTATATCTATGATCTTGCTCTTGCTCTTCATCTCTTGACATTACGTGGATACCAAGATAGCTTATAGCTACCTACAGCCTGCAGGTCATGCAGTTGTTATCCTTTACTCAGCAACATGATCGGTTCACCTTCTTTTGTGATGATACATAATAATATTTGTCCAAATCTGGGATCTCAATATAGGAGACTCTCCATGTTTTAACTTTCCTCCATGGATATGAATGGAAATTTCTTCTATATCCTGTAGTTAGAGAGAGTTGTTTAAGATACTGAAAGTATGTGTCAGAGGCAGGGCTTAAATCCAGATCTTCCAAGTTGGTTTTTTTTGGGGTTTTTTTTTGCTTTTTGCTGAGGCAATTGACGTTAAGTGACTTGCCCAGGGTCACACAGCTAGGGAATGTTAAGTGTCTGAGACCAAATTTGAACCCAGGTCCTCCTGACTTCAGGGCTGGTGCTCTATCCACTGCGCCACCTAGCTGCCCCAGATCTTCCAAGTTTTAAGGTAAAGCCAGATCTCTATCCACAATTCTATATTGCCTCTCAATAATTATCCTGTATGGATATTCAATGCAAATTCTCCTTTAGAAACTTTAGAAGTCCTGGATCTTGGTGTAACCAGCCACATTCTCTGCAAACGGATGCACCTGGAGAAGCACACTTCATCTATAGGTAATCTGTCTCCAATTTGGATATTGCATTGGACAACCTCAGATGATAAAGGTAGATCCTTTTGGTGAACGTACATCTCCTTATTTTATATCCTTATTTGATATTAAGAGTAAAGATTATCAAAATTTTTTCTGCTATAAGGTTATACAAAATTTCCTGATACATAAAACATATGTTTGGGGAACATCTTGAAGGAGGATTTTTAAGACTCTGTCTTGGTCTGTTGACTCAAAGTTCATTTTTACAACAAAGAAAGTATAAGCCCAGTGGAATCATATATTCTCTGCATCTTTCAGTTAATTGTGGGTCTGCAAAGATATATTCTGTTGTAGAATAACATTTAATGTGCTCTTGTTGTTCAATTGTGTTGATTTTTCTATCTAGGGCAGCTAGGTGGTACCATAATACATAGAGGTCTGGAGGCAAGAAGACCCGTCTTCATGAGTTCAAATCCAGCCTCAGACATTTACTAGCTGTGTGACCCTAAGTAAGTCACTTGACCCTGTTTGCCTCAGTTTCCTTACCTGGCAAATTAATTGGAGAAGGAAATGTCAAACCAGTCCAGTAGCTTTGCCCGGAAAACCCCAAATAAAGTAATGAAGAACAGATACAACTGAAAAACAACAAAATTTCTATTCAATTTTGACACCACTGCAGTAGTAGATGGGCACTAGACTTGGGTTCAATTCTAGTCTCTGGCCTCAAACAGCTACTAGCTGTTACCCAGGCAGGTGATTTAACCTCTCTGTGGCTTATTTACTCAGCTGTCAAATGAAGAGGTTAGATTTTTGTGGTTTCTAAAATCTCCAGAACTAAATTTAGGATCTTTATTCATCTAAGAAAATCAATCAGCCAGTTTATTTTCTTGCCATCACTGTAAAAATCCAGGGAGGCAGATGTCATTTAGAATTACAACTCCAGGAATATGCAATTGATCCTTTTTTGTCACATTCAAAATATCAGTGAAAACTTCCTCAGCATGAACCCCAGCATCGACCAGCAATAGCAATGTCAAAACTGCCACTCCAACTCTTTTCATAGTGGCCATTATCAACGTCACACTCCATTATTGGGAATGACTGTCAACATCATTGGAGATTTACATGAATGGGAAGAAACACATTTCTTCTTGATTATATTAAAGGCGAAGGATGATGCCTTGAGACCTTTATAAATAGATAATAGAGCACACTAATAAACTCTTTGAAGAGACTGGAAATATTACTCATATTGGATGAAGTAAAATACCCTTGTTTAACATTAATAACTCTCCTGGATTTTCTGTCCTTTTATCTCCGCTGATGTTTATTGAAAGGGCTAATAAGAATATAAAAGGAGCCCACAAAAATACATAATGTATGTCCAAGTGTATGTATTAGGAAAAATGGATTGGTAGGGGAAGAGTCACACTGACCTTCAAGAACAGAGGCATCACAGTTCTGGTCTAATTTCTTTTTGACCAGGAAAAACAGGCCAGCTTAATCAGAAATTCACATCAGAATTTTAAACACAAATGAATTCAGTCTAGAAAATGGCACCTCCCCAAATAGAGAGGATTTGGCATTCCTCTGATAATTTTGCACTTCAAGCTTTCAGAAATTGAGGTGCCTAATTCCAACACCCCAAACAAAGTTGTCATGATTAAACCACAACTAATATTTGAAAAATAAACATTTTTCTTCCTTAAAAACTACTATTTTAATTAATTCACTATGTTCCTCTATTCCCCCATTCTAGGTCCTCATCACCTCATGCTATGGTCCCAGAAATGTGCCTTTTAATCAGTCTCCATCTCCAATCATTTCCTTCTTTATTCTATCCAGATTACTACATTTAGATCATGACAGTTCTCTGCTCAGAAGCCTTCAATAACAATAGCTTCATAATCATCTAATTTATCAGTGGTAGAGGACCTCAGCAGTGATTTGGGGCAATCCATACCTCCCCCCCCCCAAAAAAAGAGTCTTCATTGGAATAAACTTGATCTCTATCAACTAGTCATCTAGGCTTTGAGACAGCCCGTTCCACTTTGGGATATCTCTAATTGCTATCTCTAATTTTCTTGACATCAAATAGAAAATTGCTTCTTTGAATCATACATCCATTGCCTCTGGTTTTACTTACTGAGAATGTACTAAATGAATCAGATCCTTCTTTTAAATGACAGTCTTTCAAATACTTAAAGGCAGCAATGACTCACCATTCTGTTTCATTTTCATCAGTCTAAATATTCCCAGTTCCTTCAATAAAGCCATATATTGGACTAAGATCCATCCTGTCTGATCTCCTCAGGACTATTTCCAGTTTATCACTGTCCTCCTACAAGATCAAGTCTACCCTTCCTTATAACATGAAGTCCCTCTAAAGTCTTGTATATCTTTATACCCTCAGCTTTCACTTCTACCAACAGAAAGCCTGCACCCTAGCCATGCTCAACTACTCTCTAACCACATTCATCTATATTAATAGCCTTTCAATGTCTTATGCTTTCCAGATCCAATATTTCTATTGATGTCTTTCCTCTGTTGAGTGCCCTTCTCCATGTGCTCTTCCATCTCTTGCCCTGACTTCTGTGTCTTCCCATGCTTTACTCTGTTACAAAAGATGATCACCAATTGTATCCTACCCCAAGCCAAGCTTCTTACAAAATGCATTCAGTTATTGGTCACAAAAAAGAGAGAATCAAAGAAGGGGGTGGGGTCAAAAAAACATAATATAATAGTACTACTGGAAAAACAACTCAAAATAGATGTTCATCTGTAGTTATGTCAGTGTTGTATATGAAGATATCGTCATTAAAGATCTATATACCTCAATACTTTAATTTCCCCAGAGTTGTAGCAACTATTGAGATCAGATTTGGTACTTTAGATACTTATTTAGGCCCCCTTCATCCCTGTTCAAGAAGTGACTTTGTGTAGTGGATAAAGAATTAGGATTCTTGAGAGTAAGGAAGATCTGAGCTTAAATCCTAATGCATATTAGTCACTTGACCATGGACAAGTCAGAGAATCTCTCAACAGCCCTAGGAAATCTAAGATTACATGTCTCAAGTGATCATAATGTTATAGACCTGGAAGGAATCCTGGAAGTCATTTAATCAAACTCCTCATTTTTTCAGATCACAAAGATGAAAATTAGTTTGGTTAAGTTATTTGTATAGCATTATAATATCAGTATCAGAGGCAGTATTTGAACTCTGGTCTTCCTGACTTCACATCCAGCACTGTCCCATGCTTTCCCTCTTGAGATGCTAATCTCCATCTTGAAGGGACTTTTCAGGTGTACTGTTCTTAACACTGAAAAAATTGTAGGTCCTGATCAAATTTCCTACTCCCCCCCCCAACTCTACAGTGTAAGTATAGTAATAGTTTAATAACAGTTTAATTACATGGGAAGGAGGTACACTAGAAAATATCTATTTTATTATAAAATCTATTACCTTGAGAAGATCATCATCATAGGTTCTATCCTCATGTGAGCTATGTCCCAATGCAAGTCATTTGTAGGCAAAATGACTGGATAATGACTTGCTATAATTGTTGCACATATGTATATTACTTGCTGTTACTATCCCTAAGCAGCCAAAAATCCATGGACTCCATGAAATTTAAATCACTGAAAGCTGATGGCAACTGCGACTGAGTCATACATTCACAGGAAACAAGCTTTCTCACCTCATTCTTGGGCAGATACACCGGATTGCTGGTAGGGCTATTTCAATAAAAATCAGCCAATCAACATGCCTCCTACCTGGTTCCCCCCTACCCTTTAATTCTCATTTCCCTTTCCTATGCACATGTATTAATTGAGTATATATACCATGTACATTGTGCTTTTAGATTTTTTTCACCCAACATCTTGTATATATGATTTTATTTGAGCCTCACAACCACTTTTTTTTTACCCTCTTGTCATAGCCAACCTGGGACTTAAAGGATGACTGGGACTTTGTACCAAAGCAACATTTAGATTAAGCTAGCAACAACCTATTACTTCAGTAACATAAAAATGCTGAACTTAGCACTAAGTCTGGCAGGAGAAAAGAATAGATCCGTGATGTCATTTGGGAGTTTCAAAGAACTCCCAGTGTAGTATAGTGTAGCCAATGACTCCCCTGGTGCAATTTAACAAGTGATTTGTGATTTATACACTTAGAGGATTTCTTCTGGACACTAAAAAGTTATTTGGCCCAGATAGTATTTATCAAAAATAAGACTTGAACCAAGTCTTCCTGATTCTTAGATGAGCCTCTCTATCCACTAAATTATACTGCTACCTTAAGGAGGTTTGGTAGATTTTTTTTACAGATGAGAAAGTGATGACACAATGGTATATGACTTATTTATGGTCACACCATTGAATATTGGAAGCAGAGTTGAAAACTATGTCTTCCTGAATACAAGTTGAGCTTTCTGCCCTCTGTACCAGACTGCTACCTAAATTATATGTGGTATTGTTTTACAGATGAGAAAATGGATTCTAAGGGATTCTATGACTTACCTGTGGTTATGCCATTGAGTGTGGGGAACAGAATTTGCAGCCAACATTTTCCGAATACGAGGCCAGATCTCTACTTTCTAATCCTACTGCTGCCTAAATTATATATGGCAGGTATTATTTTACTAAAGAGGAAAATGAAACAGAGGAGATCAATGGTTTATCCATGGTCATATCATTAAATATAGAGAGCAGGGTTTTATCACAGATCTTCTTCCAAATCTAGCATTCTTTTCACTAAGTTTACTACCTCAGATCTTTATCACAGAATGAATTTTGTAAAAGAGAAATAAACATCTCTCTACTAACAAAGTGAAGTTATTGAGGCTGTTAATCATGTAATTCAGGCCACGAAACACTTTTTCTTGAAATATCCAAATGTTTACTTCAGTTTTTTCACTTTGCTAGAGTAGAACAAATTTTATTGTTTCAAATCACACACACACACACACACATATATGTATATGTAAATGTATATATATATATATATATAATTCTTCCTATCTATCTTGCCCAGGCTATAAGTGCAGGGAATGTAGATCTCACTAGTGATCCAGATCTCATTAATGATCACCATGGGGGCTTTGACTTGCTCTATTTCTAATCTGGACTATTTTCCCCATTCTTAGGCAACTGGGTGACTGACCCTGTTCCTGAAGGCTCACCATACTGATGGCAGATTTAGTATGAACACCCAGTAAGTTTAGCTCTCTGTAGTCCAAAACTTTTCAGCTCATGAGCTCTTTAACTTCAGCCTCCTCAATAGCAGAAAATGCAAAATGTGCCACCACACCTGATTCCAATTAGAGATCAGTTATATATCACTTGCTGTTTCTAAAATGATTTGAATCTACCAGGCAAGACTGGCACCAAGTTACAATTGGATTGTGTTCTCAACATGAATGTCTAAGTCAGGTATTTGGAATGGGAAACATGTTTTCCCATATAAAGCATTTTAATTGTTTCTAAATTCTCCAGAAGGCTACAATTGCAAAGCTTATATCAAATGCATACAAACATCTAGGAAATTATTAGAATTAGCAAACTTACTCCCTTCCCACTTCTCTTCCTCAAATCTCTGAGGACCCCAAAAAAATGAAGTTTCAAATGAATTTTGCGTCCATTCTTATTGAGTGATATTTATTTTTTGTAAATTTCACAGTGCTGATGGGAACAACTCAGGAGAGTTTTGCTATCCATCCAGTGAATGTCTGTCATCAGCTTAAATTTTTTAACAGAACTAAAATCTTCTGAGACGTGTGAAGAATCTCTATTATATCTTAAAGGGTTTGTATTTGAACAAAAGAGCTGATCTAGTATTGTGTGGCTTCGCATGCATATGTACATCTGTTGGCTATTGAGATTTCTCATCTCAGGATCCTAGATTCTACCTGGGTAGCTTTGAGGCAAAATGATATAAGCCTATTCATTTATTTCTGGCTTATCTCAACATAAGAAAAGCAGGGTTGAAACAAACAGGACTAGGCAGCAAATTAAAACTTCCTTTTCTCCAATTAGATCCAAATTTAAACTTGTGCCTGTAGATTTTGAGGCAAGTCATAGTCTGAATCTTAAAAACAAACGTTTCTTATATAGCAGTTGAGATCATCACTTTGCCTCTTTCTCCATTGGCATTCTAGTGCTTTTGATACCTTATTGAAATTGTTCTCATCTTTCTCACTAAAAGTAAACTTGAATACATTATTGGGCAAGTTTGAGCTTCAAGTTTTCTGATGTAGCTGAGGTGCTAATTTCTCTACAGAGATTATGCAAACTTAGGTTAGGTTAGGTTAATAATTTAGATTATTTACTAAACTTTACATTTTGGGAAGAAAAGACTCATTTTCCTGAGTTCACATCTGGCCTCGGATACTTAATAATTATGTGACCCTAGGCAAGTCATCAATCCCCATTTGCCTCAGTTTCCTCATTTGTAAAAGCGACTGGAGAAGGAAATAGCAAACCACTCCAGTATCTTTGCCAAGAAAACTCCAAAGGAGATTGCAAAGAATCTGAAATGACTAAACAATAATTTATTTAACAATTTAATAATCCACAGAAAGTCTTCCCTTGATACTTTATTGTTAAAGGGTTCAAACTTGGGGAGGGTATATCAAGTTGGGAAGGCATCAGATAGAAACCTAATAATACATTGTAACTGCTATCATAGGACCAGCCTAGCCAGGACTGTCACCAAAGCAGGATGGATGGAGCTTTGTCATAAGATGCCAAAAAAAAAGAGATGCTGAAAGCTCTTATCTTCCTTCAGCAGCTGTGAAACAACTCTGTCAATAGCTGTCAGTCAATTAAATTTTTATTAAACACCTTCTACATGTCAGACACTATGCTAACTGCTGAAGATACAGAAAGAGGTAAAAGACTATCGCTTCCCTCAAGGAGCTTATCATCTAATGAGGGAAACAATAGTTATGTTGGAACAAGCTATTGACAGGATAAATAAGAAAAAAATTAACAAAAGGAAGGCACTAGGATAAGAGGAATCAGGCAGGCTTCCTATCAAAGGCAGGGCTGTAGAATTTAAAGTAGCCAGAGAAGACAAGAGATGGAGATCAGGAGAGCATTCTAGGTATAGGGAACAGAGAACATTCCTGGAGCCAAGAAATGGAGTGTTTTATTTGAGGAACAGCAAGAAATGTCACTAGATCAAGGAATGCATGTAAATAAGGTATCAGAAGTCAGGAAAGATGTAGGAAGGGGAGGTAGATTATGAAGGACTTTGAACGTCAAAGGATTTTGTATTTAATACTAAAAGTGGTACAGAGTCACTGGAGGTTATTGAGTTAGGAAAATAAAATAAAAAATAGGATAGCTGAATAGAGGGTTGACTAACTGTAATTATGGTTCAGATACTTACTAGCTCTGTGACCCCAGGCAAATCCCAATCACTATCTGCCTTATTTTCTTCAACTATAAATAGGGATAATAGAAACAGGGTTTCTGTGTGGATAAAATCAGATTATGTTTGTAAAATGCATAGCCCGACATATAGTAAGCATTTAATAAATGCTTATTCCCTTCCTTCCTTTCCACTGGAATTTGTCTCCAAAAACTTGAGGACATATTTCATGATGCTTGCATAAACATAATTAGTGAAATTTGCCCTGAGCCCCCAGACCACCAATTAGCACTCTGAATGTAAGTGGAACTGGAGGTTCACAAAATTGATAAAAAATACAAAATGACCCATAAAATTCAGTCTCTATTTCCAACTCCTCTTTTCATCTTCAAAGAAAATTACAATAATAATTAATTAATGTAAAATGCTGCTCCATTTCTATGAAATAGACATTGATCAGCCTTATGACAAAATGAAGTTTGGCTTAATATATTCACTGTGTTGATTAAAACATTCTCTTTTTCATCTTGATTCTTATGCTATACTCAGGTTTGAATCTTCCTCAGTAACACAAACAATTCTTGTTCTTTCAAAGTTAATGCATTCTGAATGTCCTTTGGAATATCTCTCAAGGACAAAATGCAAGAAAGAATGAAAATAATGAAGCTAAAACAAAATAAAGGAATATTTATCAAGGAGGGAATTGGTCCTGCAAAAATATTGGCGTCACTGATATCTGGTAAGCAATCACAATAATATCATGTCAGTGGAGAAATAATGCAAAAAGATGAAATGCCATTTACTATGCTGATAGATTTTTAATACTCAAGCTTATCTACTGTTATCCTTTAAAAGTCCATTTTCAACTCAAGTTTCTGCCCTTCCATCAATATATCAAGTTTGCCTAGAGCAGCATTTTAGAGTATCTCATTTGAAGATAAAGATAATAATTGTATATTGGACTCTCTAGACCTGGGTCAGTCAAAATGGGAATAGAACAAGATGCTCAGGGAACCCCAGCAGTATGTCAGCATTAAAATCAGAGCTATAATCATCTATTCTTGTACTTAGGAACTACAAAACATGCCAGAGGTAGAAACAAACTCAGTTAAAAGGAGAGACTCGGTGGAGAGACCTTGGACCTGGGGACAAATACAAGATATGTGCAAAGAGACCCTAGTCACTGTCTTATCATGTGGGAAACAGAGACAGCTGCAAAGAAGCATAAGAAGCAGATTCTAGGGATGTCACTTTTCACCACGACTCCCAGAGGGCAGAGGACATCACCTGGGATGTAACCACTGCAATCTTTAGTGGCTACCATCATGAGTCATCTCCAAAAGGAAAGAGATGTCATAGCAACAAGTTCCAGGTCAGCTCCATTGCTCTGAATGCCTCAAGAAGCAACATTACCCTAACAAATTTCCTATCCATATGTATTCATTGGAGCAAGGATGGATTAGTAGGCAAGCTGAGAACAATCACTTCGGATGGGCACTTTCAAAATGTTCATATTTAAACTTATATTCAAATACTTCAATGAACTGGTGATCTTGCATTTTCTTCAACAATTCATCCAGAGCAACCCATCCATGTCTAACTGCCCATTCCATGTGACTCCTGTTCATGTCCTCTGATATTTGTCATTACATGTCATTACAGGGGACCCTTCTAACATGAGACACTTTCTTTGCTTTCTCTTGACATCACAAAGAAATCAGTGGAGCGTGAGATCTTTTTAACATGTGATCTGAGCAGTAATGACATTACATTTCAATATCATGTATTATTTATGGTTTTATGGGAATTCATGAAACCATAAATAATATATAACACTGAAATGTAATATCATATTACTGCTCAGACTTCATGTTTTAGAAATTGCTTCATTCTTGTATATCCAGTGACTATCATAGTGTTTGGCACATGAGAAAGCACTTAATAATGACAATAACTAACAGTTAAATAATTCTTTAAGATTTACCAAGTACTACTCTGCTCCAAAGAACCCTATGCATAAGGTAGCAAGTGTCAATTATCTCTTTTTCAAATGAGAAAACAAGGAAATAAGTGACTTGCCTCAATTCACAGCAAAGGAGAGATTTGAACCTCCATCTCCAGATTGCCAGTTCCCTGTTCCTTCAACCAAAACTCATATAGAATGACCTACAGGCCCTCCGTTAACCTGCTTCCTCAGTCCACAACTGAGCACAATACTCCACATATAATCCAAATACAACAGAATTTTTAGTCTTGGATCTAGGAATACCTTAAGCCAACTTAACATGCCATTGGCTTTTTGTTGTTATTTAGAAACAGAACAACTTTGGTGTCTTGAGGCAAATTCTGCAATATTCCTTAAATTTATGCAAATGAGTAGGATGAAACTGGAAAGCGTATCTTTTTTTTAATTTTATGTTTTTTTTAATTAAAGATTTTTATTTGCAAAATATATGTATGGGTAATTTTTCAACATTGATCCTTGCAAAGCTTTCTGTTACAATTTGTCCCCCCTAGTTCCCACCCCTCTCCTAGATGGCAGGAAGTCTAATACATGTTAATTATATTGAAATACTTGACAAATCAAATATGTGTATACATATTTTTAGTTATCTTGCTGTGCAAGAAAAATCGTATCTACAAGAAAAAAAAAATCTGAGAAGGGAAAAATAATGCAAGCAAACATCAATTGAGAGCATGAAAATGTTATGTTGTGGTCCACATTTCACATCCCTCTCTCTGGGTGTATATGGCTTTCTTTCCTGAACGATTGGAACTGGTTTGAAACATTTCATTGTTGAAGAGAGCCGTGTCCATCAGAATTGATCATCATGCAGTCTTGTTGTTGCTGTATATAATGATTTCCTGGTTCTGCTCATTGGAAAGTGTATCTTTATACATAGACCAGATTTGGACTTTTTAAACTACAGGTCAAGGTACAGGGAAGGTAGGCATAGTATAATGAAAAGAGCACTCAACCTAGGTTCAAATACTGTCTCCAAACTTGCTTATTGTAAAGTACAGTGAGAGGTGTTTGTTAAGGACAAAAAGAAGAAAAACATAACACCTGCCCTCCAAGAACTTATATTCCAAACTAAATAAGAAATGAGGACAACAATCCCAAAGTTTGGAGGAAGCTGAGATATCTATCATTGATCCAAAACAGAGTTGAAAAAGAATAGATCCTAACCATTAAGTAATCAATCATCCAAGCTCTGCTGGAAGACCATCGAAGGGTGGGAGAGAGAAAGTTCACCACTTCCCCAAAAAGCCTATTCCACTTCTTTTGTTAGGTTTTTCTTCTCTGTTCTTTTTTCTTTTTTGCCAAAAGGCAGATTAAAATGGAAGAGGTTACAGACAAAATGAGAGGTAAAATAAACACCAGGAGTATAAATTTGAAATAGATTGGGAAAACACATAGTTAGCAAGGAAAAGACAAGTTCCTCACAAGAACTTGCAATTAATCAGGAAAAAGGAAATACTCCATGAGGAGAAAGTAAGCCATTAACTGTCAAGTTAGATTCATAGAGGAGTTTAACAGATTAACCAGTTAGCTAGAGTGAGGAAAGTGTAGGCATTGTGAGGGAGAGAAAGAACCTCATGGTGGGCTTAGTCTTGAAAAGAATTTAGCAAAGATAAAAGGGTTTTCTTTATAACCAAGCCTGTTTGCTTCTTTGCAATTTCTATCCATTGTTCTTAGTTCCAGGTTCAAAGAGAATACATTAAGTATAATTTTTCTTCTTCAGAAAACAGAAGCAACATCCCCCCAAAGGCTTCTCTTTTCTAGGCTAAATATTCTAGTTCTCTCAACCAATCTTCAACTACTGTGAATTTAAGACCTTCACCACCCTGTTGTCCTTTGGATCAAGGCTTCTTAAACTTTTTCCACTCACAACTACTTTTGCCAAGAAATTTTTATGTGACCTTGGGTAGGTGTATCAAAGAGGAATATAAATCAAACATTTGCTGATAATAAATCATAATTTCATGACCCCCCATATTCAGTTCTATCAGTGCACATGGGATTGTGACTCATAGTTTAAGAAGTTTTGCTTTAGATTATCCATAATTAATCACTGTTCTTTTTTTCCATTAATAATAGCTTTTTATCTTCAAAATACATGCAAACATAGTTTTCAACATTCACTCCTGCAAAACCGTGTTCCATTTTTTTCTCTCCCTTCTCCCCACCCCCTCTCCTAGACAATAAGCAATCTATATTAAACATGTGCAATTTTTCTATACATAATAATCACTGTTCTTAAAATGTAGTTCCTAGAAATAGTACTATGTCAAATATGGTAGAAAGGGACGGAAGATAATTGAGGCAGCACAATTGAACTGGTCAATTAAAACCTTGGAAAGGGTATATTCAATAAAATGATAAGACAGAAGCCAGATTTTAGAGTCCTGAGGAAAAAGAAGAGTGGGTGGCAAGAATAAAGACTGGGAGAGTAGACTTCTACTAGTTTTTTAACCTTAGACTTGTCATTTGTCCTTTCTGAACATTGGTTTCTTCATCTATAAAACAGGAGTAACTCAAATTATTCATCTCAAAGGGTTAAGGTGAGGAAAGTACTTTCTAAAATGTAAATCACTTTATATATAAGGGTAGTCATTGTTACTATGCATGGCAGTTGGAAATTCTAGGACAGTTAGATTTTCTAATTACCAGAGCTTTTATTTTATGAGAACTTGCAACAAAAATATACATAAGCACAGCCAACTTGTCCTTATTCTGTTCAAATCTCAGAGCACTAACTCCACCTGTACCTACTAGAAAAAAATTTGGAGAGGCCCACTAAAATAAGCCAGTTTCATCAACTCCATAATGCTATTCGGGAAACAACTTTGTCCAACAATGAGTTCTTGGAAGAAGAAAAACATAAAATTGTTCTGGGTGAGCTGAATTGTTGATTCTTTTTCCATTAGATTTATTAAGGCCCTGTCTTGTTTTGTAATATCAAAGTTCTACTCCTACCAAAAATACAGATAAGGCTCAGTTCATTGCATTTCCTCTTTGAAATATTTTCTTTTTCACTTAGTATTGGGCCAGAGATCCTTTCCTTAAGATCAGCCTCTTATCTTTTCATAAAGATTTACTTAAATAAACTGCTACGTAAGGTGCCTTAAATAAGCTTTATGCAGAGTACAGGAATGAGCAACCACATTTAACTAACTCTCCTTTCTGAGCCCTGATGGTACAATTATCCCAAGTGAGCAAAAGTTATTCTGAGCCATCAAAATTTTTCTCTTTTCACACTTTAAGATCTTCATTTCTCATTCAAGAAAGGCTCAACTTTCTTATGCTTCTTTTTTCCCTTTAAATAGAGATAGTTTGGGATCTACATCATCCAATGACTTCTATAATAAACCTATCTCCTGTTATTTCTCTATGCTGATTTTATACTTTAAAGTAATACAACATAATTTCACTACACTTTAAAAAGCACTGAGTTTGGAATCGAAAGACTAGGTTTCTCTGCCATTACTTGTTATGTTGAATAAGGTATTTAACTTTTCTGGTCTCAGTTTCCTCTTCTGTCAAAGGAAAGTATTATACTAGATGACCAGTGAATCCTATTCTAATTTTAAATCTATGAAACTGAAAGGAATTCTGTTTCCTCCCCTCACCCCCACGCCAAAACCATTAAACTCTACTGGTTACTGTACTTTCTACCTGCAATTACCTGAAACAATCATGAATTCAAAAATTTGAAGTCAGAGAAACTGGATTCCAATTCTCATCCTGCTGTTTAACTGTGTGACCTCAAAAAAATTACTTAATCTCATAGGGCGTCAGAGTCCTCATGTGAAAATCAGGTATAACCAGCAGGTATTACAACCTGACAAAGTTTGTTTTTTTAATAGTTTTTTTTCTTTTTCTAGCTACATGTAAAAATGGTTTTTAACTTTCATTTTTGTAAGATTTTGAATTCCAAATTTTTCTCCCTCCTTCTCTTATCTCCCCCCTCCCCTGTACAGCAAGCAATCTGATATAAATTAAATATTTCCATATTTGTCATGTTGTGCAAGAAAAATCAAATCAAAAGGGGAAAAAACCACAAGAAAGAAAAAACAAACAAAGAAACTAACAACAAGGAAAGGTGAAAACTCTATGCTTCAATCCACATTCAGTATCCATATTTCTTTCTCTGGATTCAGATGACATTTTCCAACCCAAGAAACAAAGTTTTAAGTTTTAGGTTAGAAACTGATTTCCTTTGCTCTACTAGGTAAAGGAACAGGATGTATTCTTTCTAGATCATATCTTTCTTTTCCTACTAGGTGATCTGGGAGGCATGAACTTTCCCTTGATCTACAGCTAAAAACCTGACTATGGTTCAATATTTTAGTTTAAGAAGTGAAATGAAAAAAAAATTTAAAAAATTTAAAAAAAGAAGTGAAATGGTCAGGGTTCAATGTGGATATTCTCTCTCTCTTTCTCTCTCTATCTATCTCTCTGTCTCTCACTCTGCATGTCTCTGTCCCTCTCTGTCTCTGTGTCTGTTTATCTCTGTGCATCTGTGACTGTCTCTGTGTCTCTATCTCTTTCTCTCTGTTTCTATGTGTGTGTCTCTCTTTCTTTCTCTCTTCTCTTTCTCTTTCTTTATCCCTCTCTTTGTCTTTCTCTCTCTTTCTCTCCCCTCCCTTCAAAAATAAAATTCTAAGAGAACCCTAGAGACTCAACTAAAAAACTACTAGAAACAATTCACAACTTTAGTAAAGTTGCAGGATTCAAAATAAATCCACATAAATCATCAGCATTCTTATATACTACCAACAAAGTTCAGCAGCAAGAGATAGAAAAAGAAATTCCATTCAGAATAACGGATGATAGCATAAAATATTTGGGAATCTATCTGCCAAGAAAATGTCAGAAACTATACGAACTAAACTACAAAACACTTTCCACACAAATAAAATCAGACCTACTCAATTGGAAAAACATTAAGTGCTCATGGGTAGGCCAAGCGAATATAATAAAAATGACGATACTACCCAAACTAATCTACTTACTTAGTGCCATACCAATCAAACTCCCAAGAAACTATTTTACAGATCTAGAAAAAATAGTAGCAAAGTTCATTTGGAAGAACAAAAGGTCAAGAATTTCAAGGGAATTAATGAAAAAAAGGCAGATGAAGGTGGCCTTGTTGTACCAGATCTAAAACTATATTATAAAGCAGCGGTCATCAAAACCATTTGGTACTGGCTGAGAAATAGAGCAGTCGATCAGTGGCATAGAATAGGATATCAGGACAAGCAAAGTAATAATGTTAGCAATTTAGTGTTTGATAAACCCAAAGACCACAGCTTTTGGGATAAGTACTCACTATTCGGCAAAAACTGCTGGGAAAATTGGAAACTAGTGTAGAAGAAATTAAGGCTGGACCCACACCTAACACGACACACCAAGATAAGATCTAAATGGGTTCATGATCTAGATATAAAGAGTGATATCATAACCAAATTAGAGGAACATAGGATAGTTTACCTCTCTGACCTGCGGAGATGGAATAAATTTATGTCCAAAGAAGATCTGGAACTCTTAATTGAACACCAGATAGATAATTTTGATTATATTAAGTTAAAAAGTTTCTGTACAAACAAAACTAATGCAGACAAGATTAGGAGGGAAGCATCAAATTGGGAAATCATCTTTACATTTAAGGGTTCTGATAAAGGTCTCATCTCTAAGATATATAGAGAATTGTCTCATATTTATAAGAATTCAAGCCATTCTCCAATTGATAAATGGTCAAAGGATATGAACAGACAATTTTCAGATGATGAAATTAAAACTATTTATAATCATATGAAAAGGTGCTCCAAATCACTATTGATCAGAGAAATGCAAATTAAGACAACTCTGAGGTACCACTACACACCTGTCAGATTGGCTAAAATGACAGGAAAAGATAAAGATGAATGTTGGAGGGGATGTGGGAAGACTAGGACACTGATGCATTGTTGGTGGAGCTGTGAACGGATCCAACCATTCTGAAGAGCAATTTGGAGCTATGCTCAAAAAGTTATCAAACTGTGCACACCCTTTGACCCAGCAGTGTTTCTATTGGGCTTATATCCCAAAGAAATCATAAAGGAAGGAAAGGGTCCCCATGTGCAAGAATGTTTATGGCAGCTCTTTTTGTAGTGGCTAGAAACTGGAAACTGAATGGATGCCCATCAATTGGAGAGTGGCTGAACAAGTTATGGTATATGAATGTTATGGAATATTATTGCTCTGTAAGAAACAACCAGCAAGACAATTTCAGAGAGGCCTGGAGAGACTTGCATGAACTAATAATGCTCAGTGAAGTGAGCAGAACCAGGAGATCATTATTCACAGCAACAACAATACTATAAGAGGATCACTTCTAATGGACATGACTCTCTTCAACAATGAAATGCTTGAAACCAGTTCCAATTGTTCGGTGAAGAGAGCCATATACACCCAGAGAGAGGGATGTGAAATGTGGACCACAACATAACATTTTCATGCTCTCTATTGATGTTTGCTTGCATTGTATTTCCTTTATCAGATTATTCTTTCTTGTAGATATGATTTCTCCTGCACAAAAAATGATGCAATATCTATACATATATTTGATTTCTTAAGTATTCTAACATAATTATCATGTAGTGGATATCCTGCCATCTAGGGGAGGAGTGGGGAGTAGGGGGGAAAAATTTGTAACAGAAAGCTTTGTAAGGGTTAATGTTTAGGAATTACCCATACATATGTTTTGCAAATAAAAAGTATTAATAATAAAAAATAAAATAAAATAAAAAAACAAAAATAAAATCCTATCTACAAGAGCAGATGTCAAATCCCTAATCTACATTTTTATTCTCAGTCAAGACAATCACTGGTATCCTCCATTGCCCTCTCCATGACATGATCAGCATAAAAAACAGTTTTGATCATTAATAGTTTTTATGTGAATAAAAATGCAAAAAAAAAAAGCTTAAAAAGAAAGAAAGAAAATCATGCAGAAAGCTCCTGCCAATGACAGGCAGAACTTTATTGTCTTTGTACTGATCACCAAGAACTAACCACCACCAGTAACATCAATTTGTTTTCTCTATCCTCCAAAGAGTTGTTGCCTCACAAACAAAGACCCTACCATTGAAGCCCAGCTACAATGCTTAGTTTCTTAGCCTTCAAACTCAAAGGACAAAATGTCTATAAAGGCTTGTATCTCTTTTGTTCTACCTTGCTGCCACTGCCACCCATTCTGCTCTCCTCCACAATCCACTATCTCCTCTCTGGTTATAGTCTCTACATTTAAAAAATAGCTCCCAGTAAAGCAAAAAATAAATCTTAACCAAGAACAGAGCTTGCTATGATCCTAGTCCCTCCCAAGGAAAACAGAATGCTATCCGACCAGAAGTAAAATTCTCAGAATTTACAGTTAAATTTCAGAATTTTCCCCTACTAAGGGAAATCTGATGTTCAAATGGATTATCTTTAAGGTATTTCCAGGTCCATATCCTGTTGTTATTCAGTCATTTTCAGGCAAGTCCAACTCCCATTTTGGCAAAGGTCCTGGAGTGGTTTGCCATTTCCTTCTCCAGCTACTTTGACAGATGAGGCAAACAGGATTAAGTGATTTCCCTCCAGGATTTACAGCTAGTAAATGTCTGAAGCTAAATTTGAACTCAGGACATGAGTTTTCCTAATTCCAGGTCTAGCATTCTAGGCACTACTTAACTGCCATAATTCATGTCTAGGATTCCCCAAGACAGAATAGAAGGAATCTCCATCTTCCACACAAGAACTCAAATTACCAAAAGCTTATGAGGTACAGAATAGTATTTTTCATCTCATTAAAAAAAATCTAAATAAATCAAGGACTCACTGGAGTCCATGGCCACAGGAAAAAAAAATACAAGTATTTACATAGTCCTTCAGTTCCCCCAATCCCACAGAAAGTTATAATTATTAAGTAAACACCCTGACATTCCAGTGAAATCTCCCACAGGTGTCATTATGGTTAGTGGATAAGGTATTAGACATGGAGTCATAATAATAGCTAAAATTTATTTGAATCCAGGATAACTAAATTCAGCCTCAGAAGCTTGGGATATAATCCTGGGCAGATCATTTTCTCTGTGCTTCAGTTTCTCCATCTGTAAAATAAAGAGATTAGACATGATGGTCTCTAAGATCTCTTCTAGCTCTAAACCTACAACTCCTATGATCATTATAGTCTATTATGTTTTATAATCTCCTAGAAGACTAAAATACTGTGGGGGCAAATGAACAAGCATTCTCTTTTACATTGGATCTTCGATTAACTCAATGGCTTTGCTCTGTAAGTAAGACTCTTCATAGAAATTTATGTGGAATATGTCTCTTTTTTTTTCACTAAAGAGCATATTGCATCAGGAAATCTCTCTCAAACTTGTGATTACCCACAAAGCAATTCCCAAAGCTAGTGCTACCCCCCAAAAAAATCTCCCTTTTCTAGTTACAGAAGATTCAGTTTCAGTATCACACCACTTAAGGAACACAAAATCTACTCCTCATCACAGGTTATTGGAGTTCAGGAACACTGTCTTTGAATTCTCCTCTCAGAACAAGGAATATGGAGTCTATCCAATAATTTTAGTCAACTGGGAGAAACATGCTGAAAATCTGTTTGTTTTTTACTAATTAGTTCTTTTTCTCCTTTCCCTCCATCCCAATTCTAGGTAATTGCCTAAGCTCTGCCTTTAAAAAGTTAGACATTTCTACCTTTCTGTGTTTCATTTTTTATAATTTCAATCAACAAATCTGCTAAATAGATTTAAAGAAAATATTATCAATTAATATTCTTTATACTCCTAAGTGGAATTTAAATTAGCTTTTAAAATCTCTACATTTATGGTTACTTTTTTTATTCTCAACAAAAGCCAAATGTGTATGTTATAGAGCTAATAGAACTAAAGTGAATAAATTTTTTAACATTTATTACCCTTCTAATTCCTCTAAATTCAATTAAAGAAGAAAAATAATTTGGATATGATTAAGGGTAAGCCAAAGGATAATAACTATTTTCTTCAATATAAATGACACTTCAAACCTCTATGTCAACTGAATTGTAACCTCTTTAACAGATGTAGGTTTCTTTATAAAATCAAATCATCTACCAAAAGAAAGCCAAAATAATAGGACATAATCTACCAATAAGACTATTACCTTTACTCAATGTTCTCAAGTACTTATTACAAAAGAAGAATTTCATACAAGAGGCATAAAATAAATTAACAAAGAAGGGAATGACTGGAAAGTGAGGTAGTTTGGTCATGGAGTAAGAACTAGAGAAGAAGGATGCAGAGCCTGTAGGCTATATTGCTCACCACCATATGTTGGGAGACCTCAAAAAAAGCCCCATCCCTGTGAAGGACTTCAAGGATAATATTAATGAGCCACTAAGCATGGGAGAAAATAAGTGAGCTGTGAGAGCATGACCATGCAGATGAAAGCACATGTCTACTAAAACAGCTAAGGAGTTCTTAAGGACTTGATCTTGTGCCTTTGATCTCTAAATGGTCACTGAACCCAGATGGCTCTGGAGAGGAATGTGAGGCAGGTAACCTTGCACAGCTCTCCCTCATTTAAATCCAATTCACTTACATATATTGACATCACCTCCCTGATGCCTCTTCAAGAACAAAAGACAAACAACAACAATAAATAGGGTGCATCTATTAAATGGTTATCCTTAATCTTTCTTATGGATATCTGCATAAGAAAGCTTCCTCCTGAAAGGGACCTACATGTGCAAAAATGTTTGTGGCAGCCCTTTTTTGTAATGGCAAGAACCTGGAAACTGAGTGGATGCCCATCTGGGCATCTGGAGATCTGGAGAGACTTGCATGAACTGATGCTGAGTGAAATGAGCAGAACCAGGAGATCATTATACACAGCAACAAGATTATACAATGATCAATTCTGATGGACATGGTTCTCTTCAACAATGAGATGATTCAAACCAGTTCCAATTATTCAGTGATGAAAAGAGGTCCAGAGAGAAGACCATCGAAACTGAGTGTGGACCACAACATAGCATTCTCACTCTTTCTGTTGTTGTTTGCTTGCATTTTGTTTTCTTTCTCAGTTTTTTTTTTCTTCCTTCTGGATCTGATTTTTCTTGTGCAGCAAGATAACTGTATAAATATGCATGCATATATTAGATTTAACATATATTTTAATATATTAACATGTATTGGACTACCTGCCATCTAGGGGAGGGGGTAGGGGGAAGGAGGGGAAATTTTGGAATAGAATGGTTTAGCAAAGGTCAAGGTTGAAAAATTACCCATGCATATGTTTTGTAAATAAAAAGCTTAAAAAAAAAAAAGAAAAGAGAGCTTCTGTTAGGTTCAAAAATAGCTTGTATCCTGGTAATTGACCTTAATTAAGAAATTTTTATTTGGTAGACTGAAATAAATGGTTCACTGCTATAGAAAAGATATCCATTTTGGGGAAACAAAATCCTTTTTGGAGCCTATGCAGAAATATATGCTGATGGAATTAAGGATGCTAAGAAGTCTAGGAACATCTTGCAGCGTTACAACTCATTAAAATCTCCTTAAAGCATTTACTAGACCATGGAGTAGAGGATGTGAGTGGAGAATAGGACACTGAACATTGTTTTCTTCCTTAAAATATCCATTTAATTCACTTGAGATCTAGTAAAAGTGAATAAATGAAAAGTGTTTTTGAGTAGAATAGACATGGAGAACTCCTTCTATAAATGCTGGCTATTTATTCTCCCTACTCCCAACTTAAACAGTAGCTGAAGTTGTATAATCAGGGTGTAGTTAAAAATGTAATGAGGAATTGGCACCAGGCGTTTTATAGGATTGGAAGATTAGTTTTCATGCACCAAGCTTTCTTGTTATTTAAACTTTGTTACTGTCATCATTTTTCTAGCAGTTGAGTTTAACCTTTGAACATAAGGGACTGCCTGTACCCCACAGCAGGCTCACAAATAAATGAAAAGCATTATTGGGTCCAGTGATCCATGGGGCACATCACTCCAGAGCAGTGCCTCTGTGAAATGAGAACCTGGATTGGGGGTTGGGAGGGGGGTTGCTGGATTTTGTGTATTTGTGTGTGTTTAACCTGGACAAAACAACTCCATCTGTAAGGCAATATATATTGTAGCATACCACCCTTCAAGACATCATAAAACCATTGCCAAGATGGAACAGTATGCAGATAAGTAAAGGATGACTTGAACAATCAGTCAATAAATGTTTATTGATTGACTGACTGAAAAGCATTCAGGTAGAGCCTTTCTGTCTCAAAGAATTAACATAACATCACTCCTTGGCCTTTTGCCTAGGAGAATATGCTAATGAATTAGGGATGCTTTACAGGTCATAAAAAATGTTCCCTGTTTGGGTACACAGATGGACATTGTTGACATCACCTCCTTTGGATAATGTCTCCTCCCTTATCTTCAGATCAATGTGTTGTCCTGTTTCTTTTCCTGTATCTTTAAACATTCCCTTTTTCTTTTTCCTTACTGGCTCTTTGTCCTCTTCCATCCAAAATGATCCAATCAGAAATTATTTTTTGCCTAATGTGTAAAAGATGAGGCTCTGGATGATATGCAAACAAAGAAAATAAAAACATAATATACTTTACCTTTGAAGAGTCTCCATTCTTCTGGGCAGATAAACCATGTAAACAGATAAACACTTTATAGTATTTGGTGGATGTCCCCCAAGGCACTACCCTTAACTCCCCCCTCTTTTGTATTACCTACTTTAGAAGTCTAAAACATTCTAAAGGCTTACCCATCATTTTTCTCTCATCATTTCTTTTATATTCCAACTCTGATCATACTTCAGAGTCCAGAACTGCATACCCAGATGCCTGCAGGGCTTCTAACTTCACTATTTCAATAAGTGGTACCATCATATAACCAATCTCTCATTTTCCAAAACTTAGGAGATATTTTTTATTCTTCCTTCATATTTCCAGTTACCAAATTGTCTTTGCCTTTACCTCCCCAAACTTATGCAGCTAGGTGGCACAGTGGATAGAGTCCAAGTCCTAGAATCAGAAAGACCTGAATTCAAACCAACTTCAGATATTTATTAGCTAGGTGACCCCAAGCAAGTCACTTTACCCTATTTGCCTTAGTTTCCTCATCTATAAAACAATCTAGAGAAGTAAATAGAAAACCACTCCAGTATTTTTGCCAAATCCCAAAAGAGCTGAACATGACTGAAAACATCTTTTTTTAAAATAGTATTTTGTTTTACCAAATATATGCAAAGATAGTTTTTTAACATTCACCTTTGCAAAACTTTGTGCTCCAAATTTTTCTCCCTCTTTCCCCTTTCCCCTCCCTGGATAGCAAACAGTCCAATAGAGGTTAAACGTATATTTCCATATTCATCATGTACAAGAAAAATCAGATCAAAAAGGAAAAATAACACAAGAAAGAAAAAATCACACAAACAAACAACAGCAGCAACAAAAAGGTGAAAATCCTATGCTTTGATCTACATTCAGTCTCCATAGTTCTCTCTCTGGATGCAGATGGTTCTTTCCATCACAAGATTATTGGAATTGCCTTGAATCACCTCATTGTTGAAAAGAACCAACATGACTGAAAACATCTAAAAACCACCCCACACTTAGGCTACTGATGTGAGGGAATGGCCCTTTCCTTGCTTCCCAAAGTAAAGGAAGAAAGAAAATCTTCTTGGCAATGGAATAAATCAGATTGGACCTCAGAGTACAACTATCCATGCCATCCACCCAAGCCACAGCTATGTATTTAGACAATATATATGTTTATGTCTATGTATATATATATATATGTATATTTACAACACATGTGTATGTATATATACATGTAAAACTTATACTTCAACAATGTCTTATAACTATCCCCTCCTTTGATTCGCACTTCCATGACTTTAGTACAAACCTCTCTGAACTAACTACTTCAATAACTTTCCAGATACTCCTTTATATATACATTGTTCCCTTCTAAGTTATATTGTACCACCCCAGTAAAATGTAAGGGTAAAAATTATTCTATCATTCTATCTCCAGGGTCTCACCTTTATGATTGCTAATAAAGTTTTTTTTAGTTAAATATATTATATGCCATTCTTTTTTGTATTTGAAGATTGCATAGTGGCGTTATTATGTGTGATATATGTACATAGATGTAAATAGAAACTGAATTTGGAGCCAAAAGCACTGTGTTCAAATCTCAGGTCTATTTACTGTCTCCTGACCTGGGAAATTCACTTAATTTGTCTCATTTCTTTTATTTGTAAAATGAAGGTGTCAGACTAAACAATTTATAGGTATCCTTCCATTTCTAAATATTGTGATCTGCCAACTCCTGCCATGGCTGGTGAGTATGACCTTTATACCAGGGCTTGTCACTGTCGACTCTTTTCTCCCTTTTATCTCAGCCCATTCACTCCCTTTCTGCTCAAGGATTCCCCCTATGCCCATTGGCATAGACAAAACTACTGTTCCAGATACTCTTCCTTTCCACAGTATCACTTCTTCCCCATCTCTTCTTGGATGTCCTTTGTAGCCACCTTGATTACACCTACTTGACTCCATCAGAGAATGATTGTTTCAGTTTTCTGGTTCATCCATCCCATTGCATATGTGCAACCCAGCAAAGCAGTAAGCAGCTCTGGTGAGGGCAACCTGGCTGTATTACAGGACAGCTGTTCCTGGCTACTGGCTATTATCTAAGCATGTATTTAAGTAGTGATTATCACCTTTATGGAACTGTTAGAAGCTAGTCAAACAATGTCTCCCAAGTAGGATCAGAACACTTTTGTTATAACCCTCCTCCTATTCATCACAAAGAAATACAATCAGAATGGCATTGTGTCTCCTATTTTCATCGTATAAATAGACAAGTTTCATATACATACAAAAGAATACAGTTTTCTAAGGCTTGCTAGATTAAGGAGTAGAAATTTGGCAAACACATTTGCAGAAATGTAGTCGAAGTAAACTATAGTTCTCTATGTGTATGTGGGAGGATGGGCGTTAGTGAAGGGAAGTGATTGTGCTTCTCACTAATGGCCATTATACATTACTATAGAAATATTTATGAGAGGACCTACCTCCTCATACATGTGACTAACAAATAACCTCAGATGCAAGGCACATTGTGAGTCAATATCTACTCAAAATCATAGATCCTAAGTCCCCATCAATATGTTTATCTTATCAACAAACCAATGGGCCCATCAGATTGAAGTAAAAGACATTTAATTAAAGAGCATAGCAAAATAGGTAACAAAACTTCCCCCAAGTTATCATACATACCATTGGGAGAGAAATATACCCAAGGGAGACAGGGAACAGGTATGAAACTTTTTAGTCAGTCAATAAATATTTAAGCACCTACTAAGTGTCAGGAACTAGTACAATAATCATGAAAAGACTTATGAGAGAGTCCCTGATCTCCAGGAGCTCACAGTCTTATGGGGAAGACAACAAGCAAACAAATATATACCCAAAAGCTATGTAAAGGATAAAGAGGAAATAATTAACCAAAGGAAGGCATTAAAATTGTGGGGTCGAGGAAGTCTTTCTAGAGGAGATTGAAATAGCTAGGAAAGGCAATAGATAAAGATGAGGAGAAAGAGCATTCCATGTAGGAAGTCAGTGGGAATAACCAGAAAAAAATGCACAGAGCCCAGACATGGAGTGTTTTGTTTGAAAAACAGTAAAAAAAAGTTCAGTGTCACTGGAACAAAGAAAACATAGCAGGAAGAAGTAAAAATCCTAGAAAAATGAGAGAAGGGTGTTATGTTATAAAATATTTTTGTAAAACAGAGGGTGTTTTGTTTCATCCTAGAGATGGTAAGGGGCCAATAGAATTTATTAAGTAGTGGAGTGACATAGTCAGAACTGTGCTTTAGGAAACTCATTTTGGATTTTGTAGTGAGGAGAAACTTAAGGCAGGCAGACCCACCGACAGAGTTACTATTGCAAAAATACAGGAATGAAATGATGAAGAACTTCCCCACAGTTGTGGAAGTGCCAGAGAAGGAAAGGGACAGGGGAGTATTTGAGAAGTGTTGTAAAGGTGAAATCAAAACCTTTTTAACAGATTAGATAGGATGGGGATGGGAGTGGAGGGCATTGTGAAAAAAGGAGAAGCTGAAGATGACATTTAGGTTGCAAGTCTGAGGGATTGAGAAAATGGTATTGCCCTCTATAGTAATAGGAAAGATACGATGGGGAGGAGAATTTAGAAAGACAGATGATGAGTTCAGTGCTGGAGGTGTTGAATTTAAGATGTCCACTGGACTTCCAGTTCTGGAAGTCTAAAAAGTAATTGGTAATGTGAGATTAGAGGTGAACAAAGAGGTTAGGGCAAGCTAGGTAGATTTGATAATCATCAGCATAGAGATGGAAATTAAATTTGTAAGTGCTGATAAGATCACCAAGTGATATAGAAAAAGAAGAGAAAAGGGTCTAGGACAGAACCATGTGGGAAATCTACAGTTAGAGGGTGTGACTGGTTGAGGATCCTACAAAGGAAACTAAGAAGTAGTCTAGGAGGTAGAAGAACCAGGAGAGAATGTTGTTCTAAAAAATCCAAGGAGTAACAAAAAGAGTGTTCAACAGGATTAAAGGTGGAAGAAATGTCAAGAAAAAAAGAGAATTGAGAAAATGTACTTTTGGTCAAGAGGAAGCAAGAGCTCTGAGAAGTGTTGCTTCCTGTTTCAAGGGATCACAGACCTTGAGCCCCACTGATTGCAATCCTAAGCAATCAGGGGGCCCTTCCTTCATAAAGATCCGAAGTACAGACCAGGATAGCACCCCTCTCTGGAATAACATCATGTTGGAAGCCCCCAAACTTCCAAACTCCCAGAGTTAGCACTGAAAAATAGCAGTGTAAAAAAGCCTGAAGCTTGGAACATTAGTGTTCCAGATCCACACCAGATCCACACACAGGAATAGGACAAAACTTTAACATCATGTTTAAAACCAAGAAGTAGGGTAGAAAAAAATGAGCAAATAATCCAAAAAGAATCTGACCATTAAAAGCTAGTTTGGTGACAGGGAAGATAAGAATACAAAAGCAGAAGAGGATGAAATCAAAACAGCTATAATCAAAGCCTCAAGGGTAAAAATGTGAATTAGGTGTAAGTTAAAAAGTTAAAAAGATCCCTAGAAGAGTTACAAATTGTTTCCAAATTAAATAAGAGTGGTAGAGAAAATCAGGTTAATAAATAAGAGTTAAGGAAGAAAATTATAAAAAGACAATTAACAGCTTGGTAAAAGAGACACAAAAAAATATTGAAGAAATTAACACATTAAGAAACAAAACTGACCAAATTCGGAAAGAATACAAAAACTCACTGAAGAAACTAATTATTTGATTACTAGAATTGAGCAAATAAAAACTAACAACTCCATCAAAAAACAATAAAATGAAGTCAAAATAATAAAAAAAAAATGAAGACAATGGGAAATGCCTTATTGGGGAAACAACTGACCTAAAAATATATCAAGGAGAGATCATTTAAGAATTATTGGACTATCTGAAAGTTATGATCAAAAAAAAAGAGCCTAGAAATTTTCAAAGAAAGTTTTCCCAATACTCTAGAATCAGAATATAAAAAAGAAATTGGAAGAATACATCAATCACCATCTGAAAGATTTACCAGGAATATTATAGGTAAATTCCAGATCTCCAAGTCAAAGAGAAAATATTTCAAGCAGCCAGAAAGAAACCATTCAAATACTATGGAACCACAGTCAGGATCACAGAAGATTTAGCAGTTTTCAGATTAAAGGTATAGAAATCTTAGAATATGATGTTCTAGAAGGTAAAAGATCTGGAATTACAATCAAGTATAACATACCCTGCAAAACTGAATATTATCCTTCAAGGAGAAAAGAATGATATTTAATGAAAGAGAGGACTTTCAAGCATTCCTAATGAAGAAACCAGGGATTAACAATAAATTTGACTTTCAAATACAGTCTCTAGAGAAGCAAAAAAAGTTAAACATGAAAATGAAATTATAAGGTTAAATTGTTTACATTTCTCTGTACAATGATGATACATAACTTCTAATTAATTTGTCATTATTAGGGCAGTTAGAATGCTTCCACAAAGACAAAGGCAAATCGAATGGAGAGAAATGCATACTTAGTAATCACAACTGTGAATGGGATGAACCCAGCCATAAAATGGAAGCAGATAGCAGAATATTTTAGAATTCAGAATTCAATAATATGTCTGTTGTGAAAATATAATTTTTTTAAAAAAAATGCTTGAAACACAGAAATAAAAGCAGACTAAAAATATGAGGTTGGAGTAGTCTCTATGATGATTCTGCTGATGTAAAAAAGAAAGTCAAGGATAGCATATCTTGTTAAATGGCACTATAGACAATGAAGTAATAGCAATATTAAACATATATGCTTTAAATGGCATAGCATTCAAATTCTTAAAGAAAAGTTAAATGAACTACAGGAGGAAGTAAATGGTAAAACTATACTAATAGGAAACCTCAATTTTCTTCTCAGAGCTATACTAATATAACCATAAAATAAATAAGAAAGAAGTTAAAGAAGCAGCTAGGTGGCAGAGTGGATAGAGCACCAGCCCTGAAGTCAGGAGGACCTGAGTTCAAATTTGGTCTCAGACACTTAACACTTCCTGGCTGTGTGACCCTGGGCAAGTCACTTAACCCCAATTGCCTCAGCAAAAGAAAAAAAAAAAGTTAAAGAGATTACTAGAATCTTAGAAAAAAGTACAAATGAGAGAATGAGAGAACTTTGGAGAAAATTTAATAGAAAGGAAGCTAGATATCTTTTTTCTCAGTTGTACATGGCACTTTTGCAAAAACTGACCATGAGTCGAATAAAACTTTACAATTAAATGCAGAAAAGAAGAAATATTAATGCATCCTTTTCAGACTATAATGCAATAAAATTACATTCAATAAAGAACCACAAAAGTAGAGATCAAAAACTAATTGGAAACTGCAATATAATCCTAAAGAATGAGTGGGCTAAAGAACAAATCATAAAAACAATCAATCATTGAATTAAAAAAAAAAAAAAAACGATGAAACAACATATCAAATTTTGAGGCTACAACCAAACAGTACTTAGTGGAAAACGTACATCTTGACATGCATATATAAATAAAAAAAGAGAAAGAGCAGATCAATGAACTAATATGCAACTTTAAAAAAAACTAGAAAAAGTATAGATCAAATATCCCCAATTAAACACTAAAATGGAAATCCTGAAAATCAAGAGAGACTAATAAAATTTAGAGTTTAAAATAACTTTGAATAAGTAAAAGTAGAAGTTTGTTTTATGGGAAAAAAAAGTAAAAGAAATAAACAGGAATAGAGTACAACTTTAACAATGTTTAAAACCAAGAATTAGGGTACAAAAAAAAAAAGAACAAATAACACAAAAAAGAATCTGACCATTAAAAGATACTGTAAAACAGGGAAGACAAAGACACAAATACAGAAGACAATAAAGAAGCCATAAGCAAAACCTCAAGGGAAAAAAATGTGAATTAGATATAAATTTAAAAGATTCCTAGAAGAGTTAAAAAGTGTTTCCAAATTAAATGAGTGGTAGAGATAAGAAATAAACATTGCCTACTTTTGTTTAAAAAAAGAAAAACAAATTACCAGTGTCAAAAAATGAAAAAAAAAATTAAGATGAAATTAAAGTCATTATTAGGCATTATTTTGCCCAATTATATGCTTAAAAACTGATATTCTAATTCAAAAGGGATAAATATTTACAAATTATAAATGCCTAGATTAACAAAACAGGAAATAAAATACTTAAATAATCCTATATTAGACAAAGAAATTGAATAAGCCATAAATAAGCTCCCTAAGAAAAAATGCCCATATCAGGTGGATATACAAGTGAATTTAAGGAACAATTGATTCCAATACTATATAAACTCTTTGGGGAAAATGGGCAAAAAAGTAATCCTATCCATTTCCTTTTATGACATAAATATGGTTTTGATAACTAAACCAGAAATAGCAAAAACGGAAAAATAAAACTATAGACTGATTTTCTCAAAGGATATTATTAATATAAAAAATTTAAATAAAATGCTAGCAAGGAGATTATAGCAATATATAACAAAGATCATATATTATAACCAGCAAGGATTTATACCAAGAATGCAGGGCTGGTTCAATATTAGGAAAACTATCAGCATAATTGACTATGTTGATAATGAAAGCAAAAAAAATAATAATAATATGGTTATATCCTACTAAAACCACTAGAAAGCAGAGGAGTAAATAGATCCTTTCTTAAAATGATAAATAGTATCTATCTAAAACCAAGAGCAAGCATTATCTATAATGGGAATAAACATGATGCCTTCATAATAAGCTCAGAGACAAAGAAAGGATTTCCATTATCACCACTCTTATTCAATATTATACTAAAAATGCTAGCTATAGCAATAAGACAAGAAAAAAATGAAGGAACAAAAATAGACAATAAGAAAACAAAGCTATCACTCTGAATATAATCTAATGATATGCTTAGATAGTCAACTAAAAAGCTAGTTGAAATAATTAACAACTTTAGCAAAGTTGCAGGACATAAAATAAACCCACATAAATAATCAGCATTCCAATATTCTATCAACAAAATCCAGCAGGAAGAAATAGAAAGACAAATTCCATTAAAAATAACTGCAGACAATATAAAATGTTTGGGAATTTACCTGCCAAGACAAACCCAGGAATTCTAAACACACAATTACAAACACTTTTCATACAAAGATAAAGCTATACGATTGGGTAAGCTGGGCCAGTAAAATGAAAATGACAATTCTGCCTAAATTAAACTTAGCATCTGATACCTGCTCCATAAAAGGTTATCCATTTAATTAACATAGGTCAATAACTCCAATATATTAGTTAGTCATCAGATAACAATATTTAACATATTAAAGTGTGTCTCTTTACGTATAGATGTATATGTACATATCTATATCTCATTTGATCATCAACAGCTAGAGATATTTTTATATGCATTTTACAGATAAGAAAACTGAAGCTCAAAGAGGCTATGGCTTGCTCAGGGCAGAATATCAGGGGCAAGATTCAAATCCAAATTCTATGACATCTATGAAAACCCTCTTTCTACCATATATCACAAAGTCACCTATTAAATGAGAAGATGGAACTAGGTGATCTTTAGGATTCAATCTAGCTGTAACTCTTGTGAGATGAAAAGTTTTTCATGTGGTAGGTATCAGTATCTAAGTGGATGCTGTTACAGTACTTATTAGTATCTCCTGTTTTGCATTATTTCCCAAGCTGCTCACTAACTTTTTTCTTTAAATAAACTCTTCTCTCTAAATTATTCAGCATCACATCACAATGTGCCAAATAGATCTGTCCAAAGCTATTGCTACTCATATATTCCATGACATCTAGATATAATCCAGATCTTGGGCCAGTCCTATGATTAGTATAATTTCTAGACTACATTACTTGAGCTACAAAGATGCATGAATTTGGTGGCAAAAACTTGTTCAATCCTGAAAACAAGTTACATATAGGGCCATCGATTCTTTAACCAGGAACAAAAGAGAATAAAACCTGAGAAAAGACTCTGGGCTGGTAATCTGAAGACCAGCTCTGCCTGATATTTCTCTGTTCTTCATCTAATATATATTAAAATGTGGAGAAGGAAGGAATTTGTGTCCAAAGAAGAGCTGGAACTCTGAATTGAACACCAGATAGATAATTTTTATTATATTAAGTTAAAAAGGTTTTGTACAAACAAAACTAATGCAGACAAGATTAGGAGGGAAGCAATAAATTGGGGAATCATCTTTACATTTAAGGGTTCTGATAAAGGCCTCATTTCTAAAATAAATAGAGAATTGTCTCATATTTATAAGAATTCAAGTCACTCTCCAATCGATAAATGGTCAAAAGATATGAACAGACAATTTTCAGACGAAGAAATTGAAACTATTTCTAGTCATATGAAAAGTTGCTCCAAGTCACTATTGATCAAAGAAATGCAAATTAAGACAACTTTGAGATACCACTACACACATGTCAGATTGGCTAAAATGACAGGAAAAGATAATGACAAATGTTGGAGGGGATGTGGGAAAGCTGGGACACTGATACATTGTTGGTAGAACTGTGAATGGATCCAACCATTCTGGAGAGTAATCTGGAGCTATGCTCAAAAAGTTATCAAGCTGTGGATACCCTTTGACCCAGCAGTGTTTCTATTGGGCCTATATCCCAAAGAGATCTTAGAGGAGGAAAAGGGCCCCACATGTGCAAGAATGTTTGTGGCAGCCCTTTTTGTAGTGGCTAGAAACTGGAAACTGAATGGATGTCCATCAATTGGAGAATGGCTGAATAAATTATGGTATATGAATGTTATGGAATATTATTGTTCTGTAAGAAATGACCAGCAGGATGATTTCAGAGAGGCCTGACGGGACTTGCATGAGCTGATGCTGGGTGAAATGAGCAGAACCAGGAAATCATTATACACAGCAACAACAATATTACATGATGATCAATTCTGATGGACATAGTTCTCTTCAACAATGAGATGTTTCAAACCAGTTCCAATTGTTCAGTGATGAAGAAAGCCATATACATCCAGGGAGAGGCCTGAGGGATCTGAGTGTGGACCACAACATAACATTTTCATGCTCTCTATTGATGTTTGCTTGTATTATGTTTCCCTTCTCAGATTTTTTTTCTTGTAAATACAATTTTTCCTGTACAACGAGATAACTGTATAAATATGTACACACACACACACGCACACACACACACACAGATATATCTATATATACCTATATATATAGATATATATTATAATTCCTTTAAACTAAGAGTCCAGCAAATTTTATTGATTTGAAAGATGTTTGAGAGTCCCATATTGCCTTTCTGTTTATGTGAGGATGGATTCTTTTTAGACCTTGGTCCCCTGAATTTCAATTTCTTTATGTTCCTGTAGAGCAAGGTCTCCTAATTACAGATTGAGAATTTTCTTAAAAATTTTACATATTTAAAAAGAAATTGGTTTTGCTTAAATATACAGGTTTATAATTGTGATTTTGTTTTTCTTTCTTAATGAGAAGAGGTGTGTGTGAGAGGGAAAGTGAGGCAAATTTTTGTTGATTGAAAAAAAAAGGAAATTGAGGAAGTGTCCATCAATTGGGGAAATGATGAACAAGTTCTATTGATATGAATGTAATGGAATACTATTTATGATAAGAAATGATGAAGGGAATGGTTTTAGAGAAACTTAGAAAAACTTGTATGAAGTCATACTAAATGAATTGAGCAAAACCAAGAGAATCATCCATAAAATGATGTTATTATAAAAATGAATAATTTTTTAAAGATTTTAGAACTCTGATCTGAAGAGGACTCGTGATGGATTGTCTTGACAGAAAAGGACTCAAAATATAGATTGAGAAATTTTTTTTTAATTTTACATTTCTAACAAGGAATTTGTTCTTCTTGAGTATACATGTATGTAATCATAGCTTTATTTTCTTTCTCACAGAGGAGAGATGTGTGTAAGAGGAAAGGTAAGGGAAAATTTTGTTGATGGAAAAAAAAATTTTTTTTAAAGTATCCTTGGTGTAGAGGTAGACCTCATAGACTCAATCTCTATTTATCTGCAGAAAGTAAGGATGAATTAGATTCCTTAGGGTTTTCTAAGAAGGCTATTCTATAATCACCAAAAAAAAGATCGTTTTAATTCCTCTTTATATAATTAACTTCTTTTTTTGTTGTCTTATTGCTAATACTAGCATTTCCAGGACTATATCAAATAATTGTCGGGAGAGTGGGTAGCCTTACTTATTTATTCTTTTGCTAGTTATTAATTGGGAAAGGTTCTAGTATATTCCCCCATTGCATATGATGTTTTCATGATGTTTCAGAGGTTTTTTATTTGTTTGTTTTATATAGCTACTTTTTATGATTTTTTTAAAGTTTACTTTATGCCTTTACTTTGTTGAATTTTCCGTAAAAATTAGTATACTTTGTCACAGGCTTTTTTCTGCATGTATTGAAATGTTTTTGTTTATAATATGATTAATTATTTAGATTATTTTCCTAATGGTGAATTAGATATTTAGCTTTGGATTCAAGCCCTATTTCTAACAAATATTGGTTAGATGATGAGAATTGAATTACTTCACAAAATTTCATTGCAGAATGGCCAGCAACATGCATCAGAGGGAGTCCTAGAGTTCCCCACACTGATTACTGATGAATATCACAGGTCTAAACCCCACAAGTTGTGTCAATATGGTAACAGTAGGAAAGAATTATAATTTTGTCTTCAATTGGTCAGAAATCTTTTTTTTAATTTTTATTTAATTTTATAAAATTTTATTTATTAATATTATTAATATTATTACCTATTATTGCAAGGCACACTGTCTTATTTCCCCACCTAGATTACAAATTTCTGGAAGGCATACACTATCCCCAGTGTTTCTTTTTTTATTTTCAAAATGACCCAGCTTAGAATCTTGCATAGATTGTGAGCTCAATAAACATATTAATCAAATGAATGAATGCAAAAGATTGTGAATTTACTTCTGGAACTCAAATATAGCCAGTAATTTAGTAGAGCAGTCTCCAAAAGTTATTGTTAGGTATTTGAAGAAACTTGGTATCCAGAACATGTACTCTGTGCTCTGGGCTAGATTGAAGTCTTGGGTTTAATTTTATCTAATTATCTTAAACATTAGGGCAGCAAGGTGGTGCAGTAGGTGGAGTGCTGACTCATGAGTTAGAAGGACCCAAATTCAAATCCAGCATCAGGCATTTACTACTTGTGTGAGCCTGGGCAAGTCATTTAACCCTCTTTGCTTCAATTTCTGGAAAATGAGCAGGAGAAGAAAATGGAAAATTAATCCATTATGCTTGCCAAGAAAACCCCAAATGAGAAGAATAAGACATGGCTGAAAAATGACGGAAAAAAGCTGACTTGAAACTTAAAAGATTCTATGACTCATACATGCCTACCCATAAAAATAAACATTATTTTAACATTTTAAATTGTGCAGAGACTTAATATATTTTATCTTCTTTGATCTTCACAACTTTCTGAGGAGATAAATACTACAAATATTATATTCCCATTTTACAGATGAAGAAAATAAGGCTGAAAGAGCTTCAGTACTTTCCTTAAGTTCATACAGTGAAGAAGAATATGAGCTAAAATGACCTCAAACCCAACTCTTCCCCTCACAAAACCTCGTGCTGCATCCACTATGCCCCATGACTTCTCAGTGATGTAATTTTAGAAATTCAGAACTTTACTAGAAATTCAGAATTTTACTACCCACAAATCTCAAGCGTATGCTCAGATTGATAGGTTGCAGTGTCAACCCATTTTGAAAGGGGGCTAATAAAAAGACCCAGTTAGGTTGTTTTCTATTACTCTAAAAAACCTGCAGAGGAAAATAAATTCTCTATTCAGGTAGAAGGCAGAAAGCTTCAGAAGTCCATGAGAAAAAAAAAACAACAGGAATTTTAAAGGAAAAAAGTTTGATTAGAAATATTACAGGAATTTTAAAAGAAAAAAGTTTGATTAGAAATATTAAAAGGGAGAGGAGAATCTGAAAAACAATAAAGGTAGATGGAAATTTCTTATTAGAGTAATCAATAATAAAAACATAAATCTCTGTCTCTCTGTTTCCTTACATGGTAGAATAAACCTAGAATCAATCTAGACTGAAGCATTTTTTTTTACCCCTTTAGAATAAAATGGCAATAGAGCCTATTGAAAGCTTTTAGAAAGTCACAATAAATGGGCATCACGAGGGGGAAAAAACTTATATTGTACTTAACATAGACGTGACAAATTCCCCACCTTTAGCTAATACACATTTTGGAACAATATATAATTCATTTTCCTATTGTATGGAGCATGTTGGAAAGAAGATTAAGTCAACTCAGAGGATTAGGTTCAAACCTTGAGTTTCAGTGGCTGCTATTTGCCTAACATTGGCCAAGAGTCTCCAGGTCTCTCAGTTTCCTCATCTGTAAAATGGGCATAATAATAGCTCTTACTTCCCAGGGTTGTTGTGAGGATCAAAAAGAGATAATATTTGGAAAGCACTTGGCACATAGTAGGCATGTAATAAATGTTTGCTTTCTTTCCTATTATGCAAGGTACTATGATATGTTAAGGGAATGTAAATATGTGTAACGAAATAATTTCTACTTACATGAAGTTTAAATTCTATAAGAAAACAATCCAGGTATAAAGTGAATAAATGCAAGTAAACATACAAGATTGTTTGAGATCGAGGGAACTTCAGGATGTGGTACTTGAGAGGAAGGAGGAAGAGGAAGAGCAATCCAGACATGAAGAAATAAAAGTTAGGAGTAAAACATGATGAATTTAGCATCAAAGCACCAGAGTTCAAATCTCAGCCTGCTACTTGCTACTGTAGGAACTTGAATAAATCAGTTAATATTTCTAGGCTTCAATTGCTTCACCAGTTAAAGAACACAATTAACTATAGAACCTCTAAGATCTAAATCTATGATCTAATGACCAAAATCCAAATCCTCTGCATCCTAATCTAGTGTTTTTTCTACTGTACTGTTTAGTTGATAAGTAATATACATATTTTGTTGTTTTGTTGTTCAATCATTTTGGTAATATCTGACTCTTTGTGACCCCATTTGGGGTTATATTGGAAAATCCTGGAGGGGTTTGCCATTTCCTTCTCTAGCTCATTTTACAGATGAGGAAACTGAGGCAGACAGGATGAAGTGTGAAATCACACAGCCAATAAGGGTCTGAATCTGGATTTGAACTCAGATCTTCATGACTACAGGGCCAGGGATCTATTCAATGTACTATTTAGTTGCCCTGTATTTATATTTACATAATGTTTAAATAATCTTTTAAGGACTTATTATTTCACTGATACATGTCACATAGGCAAAATAGCATGGTGGATCCCTGGTTCAAATCCTGACTTTTATGGCCCATTAACTATGAAGCTATGAGTCATTTAAAACTCTAATTTAAGCCTCAGGCAATTCTAAGACTAAACTATAGAAGAGTTGCAATCTGCCTAGAGTCTGGAGCTCTCACACTAATGAAATCACTGGTCCCTGATATCTTAACAGAGATCACAACCACTCTATGCCCTCATATATCTATGTAGTCTTCATGAAATAATTCATCACCTAAAAGCCAGTATTCTAATAGTGATCCCACAGATCATCATCCACCAGGGTCTACTTGAAATCTATCTTAGTAGGACCTGTTTGACTTTATAGACAGAGCCTAAGATCACCTCAGTGTCTCAGTCAGACCATCAAAGAAGAGCAATAGAAGTCTGCACAATGTGACCAAAATGGTGTTGTATCAATTTCTAAGCAATACCTAATATCTAATAACAAATATATTAATTTGTGGAACAAGATACATTAGTAGACTTCTATCCTGTCAAATCTGTCATAAAAGCTTGAAGTTTAAAAAGTTAGCATTTCTGTCAAGGTTACATTGGCCTTTTATCCCAGACTACATAGCCTATAACACATTTATGATTGAGTCATTTCAAGGGCAAACATGTATTAAGAACAGGAACAAACATTAATTAAGATGGAACTTCTAGCCATCTGTACTCAAACATTCAGCTTCTATATACCCACCCTAGAAAAACCCTGCAGTTTGCACCAGAGCGAATCATAACCAAGAAATTCAACAAGAAAGTACTATGACATTTTCCACCCCAAATCTGCATAGAAGGTCAACCAACAAACCAGAGGCAAGAATAAAATGCCGTCCCCAGAAAAACCAATGCCAGCATTTATCAAGAAGATACATGTGTGCAACTCTGCCCCACTTAAATCCAATTCACCCACAAGTCAAGACATCAAACTCTGAAATGCAAATACAAGAGTCTAGGACACTAAGCAAGATGGCAAAAAAAAAGGAAGTAGAGAAGTCAAGGTCTCTACTCTACAAAGATCTAGAAAATATACTAGACCAAGTCCTGAATGGGAGTTATAAGGAAAAAATCCACAGTAAGTCATTTTTACAGTCGAGATCAGCATAGGGAAATAGACACAGAGGTATGTCAATACTGAGGATGTGATATATAGCAGAAGTGAACAAGTCCAAACTTTCCAGCATGGGAATTAAATAAAAACTTTCCTATGGCTGTGCATCAGGGCAAGAAGTTCCAGATCTGACATAGAGGGGCTTAACTTTGGGATAATTTATACAATATGGATCTCTCAAATTTTCCAAGTATTCACAATGCAATACAACAATAAATAATAAAACCATATCACAAAGGTCTGACTTGGGACAATTGTGCATCCTTCCCTTTCTGCCCATTTATTTGACATCTCTTTCCTTTTTACTCATGCTAATAACAGACTCTTTGACTTCTTCTCAAATTGACCTAAAATCCCAACCTAAAGTAACACTTAATTTCTTTTTGGATTTACAGATTTATACCTTTCCTAAAACCAAGAAAAAACTGACTTTGTCTACCTTACCCTTTGCGGTTAAGTAAGGAAGATATAGTTTATTTCAGCAAATATTTCACAAAGGAGTTAATGAAGCAAAGTGGTTATCAGTTAAATCAGTTTAAGAGAGACTGAGTAAGGAGCCAAGGCACAGATCACATAGGAAATAAGGGCTAAGCCAAAAGAAATCATTTGCCTAGAGATAGGTGTGACTTCTTTAGGGTGTGAATTCTTTAGGATGTCATCTCTTTTATATTTGAATGTTGCACCTTTTAATCTTTGGAGTTTCCCCCTCTTCTTTCAATCCTGTTTGACTCCACTATAGCTAGCTCCTCTTGTCTTACTCTCAAATTACAGAAAGTCACAAAATGGCAATAACTATTCAACACAAATGTATATCTAACTGAAAATAAGACCCTTGTGGCTTTATGACATGTCACTTATTATTCATTCTCTAACATTCTGCATAATGATTATTCCAAATTTTCTCTTTTCATCTTCAGATTCATTCCTTTCCCTTCCCTCTTTATAGGTGATTTCCCTTCTTTGTTTACCAGCAAGATTGAGGTTATCCCACCTGAACTCTATTGAGACTGTCCCTCTTCTGTTGTCCTTAACTTTACAATGTCCCTACTAGTTTCCCTCCCTTCCTTTTTTCCTTTAAGTTCTAGAGAATTAGACAGCTCTGCTTTGTGCTGAAGCTAACCCTATCATCATCAATCCCTTTCTCTTCCATTCCCTCTTTGACCTTCTTCCATAAATTATCCCCTCTCAGACATCTTCAATCTCATGCTCAGGTGTTCTTTCAACCAAAAAAACAAACAAGCAAACAAAAAACCTACCTTTCTTAAATTTCCTCAAGCCCCTGGCATCTTTACCCAGCTGCCCATAACTTGTTTTCCTTCTTCCAGTCTCTCCCTTCACACAGCTGTTTATGTGATCTTTCTAAAGCCCAATAATCCTAATAACCACTCTGACCATGTCACTCTTCTATTCAGTTATTAATTGTATCCCCAGGGCTTAGTATAGTGTCTGGCACATAGTAGGAGGTTTTAAATGCTTTTTTTAATGTTTTAAATTGGTTACATTCTTGCTAGATCCAGATCAATGTCATTTCATCAATGAAATAAGCTTTTCCCTCCACTTCCTTTGACCTATTAATGATTTCTCTCACCTTAATATTTCCCCTTGCAGACTTAAATTTTTGAACAAGGACATGTGGATTTTTTTTGCTTGAATCTTTATTTTTTGAGTAAAGGGAACAAAGATACAGTAACTAATGCAAAAGTTGGGGGGTAGGAGGAGGAGCATTAAAAGAAAAAGCCACAGAAAAGAATAGAAGGAGATTCTTAGGGAAAAGACAGCAGGACAGCTTTGGAACCAATATGTTGAATTTATTATATACTTTAAAGAAAAAGTACTAAACCACATATGGTGGAGGAATCACTGTTTCATGAGCAATGTTCTTTTTATGTGGAAATGTTCATATTTCATGATATTTGTCAAGTTCTGAATTTTTAAAAAATTTCTCAGACATACACTCTCAGGAATGACCAGTGTGGAAATTTTGCTTTCCTAAACTATGCATATTTATTATGAGGTTTTGTTCAGTGCAAGGAAGAAGCAGCAATGGGAGTGACAGATCATAAATTCATGTTTTTAAAAAAACTACATTTTAAAAATAAAAACAATTCTCAGTACACTTTGTCTAGAATTCTTTGCACTTATCTTCATGTCATAGCTATCAACATGCATGTCTTTTACCCCCTATTTTAGTGGGATATGGGGTATATCCATGATGTATCCCCAGCACCAAGAACACTACTTCACAAAATAAGCATTTAATAAAGAAGATTCTGTTAAATTGGAGTCACAGACAAGGAGACATCAGAATGAGGTAAGGTGGGGAGGGGGGAGTCAGTATCTATAAAACCTTCAGCAGCTAGCTTATCAGTAGAAGGGACAGGATAAGACAGTCAAATATCAGAGAAAGAAAATAGCCAGTCAGCAGAAAATCAATAAAGCTGATGGAGCAAGACAAGCCAGACCACAGGCACATAGCCCTGCCAGCAGAGAAAGAACCCTGGCACTCCTGAGGCTGGTCGTTGTCCCTGCTTTTATTTCTCTTTGTCCCCAGTGAAAATCCTTCCTGGGTAAGCCTGCGCCTCCAGAAGTGAGACGTGAAAGTGGATGTCTACAGCAGAATCTCTGCATGAAAGCAGGGATATCTTCTCTAACACTGACTGTTGTTGCTGTTGTTCAGTCATTTTTGTCATGTCTAGCTTTTTGTGACCCCATTTGAGATTTTCTTGGCAAAGACACTGAAATGTCTTGCCATTTCCCTCTCCAGCTCATTTTACAGATGAGGAAACTGAGGCAAAAAGAATTAAGGGATGCACATCATGCATCTAGTAAGTGTCTGAGGCTGGATTTGAACTCAAGTTTTTTCACTAACCATTTTGCCACCCTATAGCTATACCTATAGATAGCTACCCTTATATAGTGAATCTTATAAATGCATTTTTCTACATAATAGTCAATAGTTAATTGTAATAAATATTAAAATAGTCACCTCTAATAAATTCTTGATTTCCATAGGTGCAGGGAATTAATATAGCTGGTATATTTTCTGCATCTGCATCTGAAAAGTAGACAGATAATAAGATTCATTAAGCACTTCTGCCAGGGCACTGTGCTAAGTGCTAGTTATATAAACATAAACCAAGAGAACCCCAGTCCCTGCCCTCAAGCAGCTTATATTCCTATACTAGAAAACTGCACATAAGGGGAATCTGATAAGGAGGTGGGGAAATGCTTGTGAAAGCTTGGAAGAGTAAGAAGAATAAACAGAAGGAAGGAGAATGAAACAAGACTGACCTGGGCTTTTTCCAAAATGGAGGTCCAGGGACAAACTCACCCCGGGAAAAGAGGTACAATATGGTGGAGGGTGATCCAGGGTGAGCAGGCAATAGAGTCATAGTGGTGAAGTCTAGGAGGGTCAAAAATTCAAAGAAGGGAAGAAATCCTGGATTAAGTGCATCAGCCTGAAATACAAATAAGTTTTCCACTAAGAATAGAGCCTACTAAAAGGAATTTAAAACTACACTGAATTCTTCATTTTCTACTCAATTTCTGTTCCCCATCTTCAGATGTATCTTTTGTGCTTTATCAACTGAAAAGGGGCATAGAGAGTTGTATTGTCAAGCACCACTACATGGTTTACTTCCATTGGAAAGTACCCCAATGGAGAGAGAGACTGATGTCCTCAAAGGTAGGGAGCTCTGGCCACTATGCCCATCTCCAACTGTACTAAGTAGACAACAAATGGCAATCTCTCAGTGCTCAAGGAAACTCTCTAGGTCTATAAAGATCAATGTAGAACCTTTGTTTTTCCTAAATTATGCATATTTATTATGAGTTTTCAATTTTTTGTTGTCAATGCAAGGAAGGAGCAGCAGTGGGAGTGATAGATCATAAATTCATGTTTTTAAAAAACTACATTTTAAAAAAGAAAAAAGAAAAACAATTCTTAGTACACTTAGTCTAGAATTTTTTGTATTTATCTCATCATTGTGTCATAGTTATCAACATACATGTCTTTTACCACATATTTTAGTAGATAAAAGAAGGTCCAATTTCTATTTATAGAAAGAGTTCTTCATGTGGGAATCCCCTATACTACTGAGATCACAGGTCGACTTCCTCTCCTGTATATGTGCATATAACTATGTAGGTAGGTAGATTTTACTTTACAACTAATAAGTACTAACACTAAAAAGTCACTTATTCCCACTCTACTCACTTATTCATCCTTCTCTGGCTCCATCTCTAGATTCACAGAATCACAGAAGCTCCCATTCCTGGAAAGGGCTTTGTAGTTTGTCTCTCGGTATTCCTAGCTCCCTTCAAGACTCAGGTCAAATCCCACCTTCTGTAAGAAGCCTTTTGGGGACTCTCCTTTTCCCCCCACCCCATTACTATCTTCTCTCTTCAATTAACTTCCATTTATGCTATAGCTGTCTTAGAATATAGTTATTTGTATGTTTTCTCTCCTATTCGAATGTAAGTTCTTTCAAGACAGGAACTATTTTTACCTTACTTTGTCCCCCAGCACTTAACACATTTATTGTCTTGTTGTTCAGTGAGTATCTAACTCTTCATCACCCCATTTGGGCTTTCCTTAGCAAAGATACTAGAATGAAAAAAAAAGATACTGGAATGGTTTTGCCATTTCCTTCTCCAGCTCATTTGACAGATGAGGAAACTGAGGCAAACATAATTAAGAGACTTGCCCAGAGTCACACCACTAGTAAGGGTTCAAGGCTGGATTTGAACTCAGGGAGAGCCTGATTCCACATCCACTACTCTAACCTGTCTTTCTAGACTGATTTCATATTACTCCACCTTGCACATTCAATATTCTAAGACTACTTGCTTTCTTCCCATATATGATTTTTTATTTTCCATCTCAGTACCTTGCAGAGGGTTTCCCTGAGGTTAAAAGCTATTTCCCCTTTACTTCTGCCTCTTAAAATCCTTAGTTCTCTTTAAGAATCACCTCAAATATCATTCCCTATAAGAGACCATTCCTAACACCCCTAGTAATAATGCCTCCTCTTCAACAAAAATGTAATTTGTATTTACTTATATATTTGTTTTTTTTCCCCCAGTAGAATGTCAGGCTCCAGAATGCAGAAATTCTTTACTTCAGGCTTTGTGTCCCCAGAACTTTGCACATAGTATGGGCTTAATAAAAGCTCATTGAATTGAATATTTCCATCATAATTCATCCCTAGTCCCTCAATTCTACAAATCATCTTTATGGATCACTTAAATAACATTTCTCTTTTTACTTCAAAGATTTCAAAAGACATGGGACTTCACAGACACAGGTATTCCTTCCAAAGGTGCAGATGAGAATCTTTCATGCCTTAAGAGACAACATTCACAAAAATAAATATTTTAAATAGCACTGAAGTTCAAAATGCTTCACATAGATTTCTTATTGTGAAGCACACAACAAAAAATGATTAATTTTTCCCCCCACTGGTCATCCTCCTTGTCATTTTGTCCTGAGAAAAGTAATAACTCCAGGTAGAAAAGGAAGGTTTCAGGGGGATTCCAAAAGTCCAAGTCCTTTCAAATCAGACCTTCAGCCATCTCCTTATTACTGCATTTGGCTACCTATGAGTCCTAGGCAAATCCCCATTTGTCCTGATTGATTCAGATTGAATGTATATTGCAGTCATTCCTGCTTAGGCCAGGATCTACCCCTCCCAGATTCATTCATTCATTTGGATTTTTTTTGGACTAAGCTAAAGAGATTCATTGCCCCTATTGTTACCTAGTTTAAAATCACTGAATGGGTGGGACCTCAGTCAAACTGTTGAAGACCTTAGTTTTAAAAAGGCTGCATCCAGGGCCATCTCCAGTCCTCCTGATCTATATCTGGCCACTTGACCCAGATGGCTCTGGAGGGGAAAGTGAGGCAGGTGACCTTGCCCAGTCCTCCCTCAATTCAATCCAATTCACTTGCATGTCTTGAAATCACCTCCCTAATATCATGGTCCTCTTCCAGAACAAAAGACAAACAACAACAATTTATTATATTTGAGAAATCCAGAAGGCAGACAGTTGGATGGGTGAGACCCAGCTGTCCACATTTATTCATTATCCCCTCCTTAATTATCTTGAGATCATTAATTATAAGAGGTCATCAGAATGTTGTCCTATTTAGTTGGTCATTCCACTGTAGTGAGAATCTTTTCCTGGTTGTTTTGGAGAAGGAAGCTTGAGCAGTTATTGAGAGAATGAATAAATAAATACTCAATCAGTCACCACAAGCATTGTTCTAGTTGCTGAGGATACAAGTACAGAATGAAAGAATCCCTATTTGCAATGAATTTACACTCTAATAGAGAAACATCAATTACACTAAGTATATATATAGCATCTATATTTGTGTGGGTATAAATACACATACACACACACAAAGTAATAAAAGGCAAGGTAATGATGAGGTCCTGTTTGGTGTTTTGGACAGAGAAACTAAAGAACTGACCCTTGAGGCAAGCAGAGAGGAGGCACTGACAGAGATCAGGTTAACTTCATGGTCCCACCCTTTGGGGAGCTGATCCAATCTGAAATCCAAGTTATGTCAAACTCCTGAGACCCACCCTCTGTAGAGGTCTCGAGCAGTCTCACCTTTCCAGGCAGTCAGAAATCCCAGTCGTGTCCCTGGGGTTAAATTTTCCCTATAAAATATGCTTATGGGCCATGTCATGGCTGCTGCCTTCCTTTGGATTAGTTCACCACATGGTATCTCCCCTAACTCCACTATGCTTCCCAACCCCACTTTTCCTCCTAACAGCTAACTTTTGGGGTGCTGGGTCCCCTTCAGGATTTAGCCTGCCAACTAAGGGGATGTCCCAATCATGGGGGGCTCCCTTTATGCTGGGTAATTGTGAGTTCCACTGAGGAACTTGTCTTTCATCTGCTCTCCCACTCTATTTCATATTTGCCATTCCCAGTGTCTACTGTATCCCTTCATTTTGTCTGTAACCTCTTCTCCAAATAAATCCACCTTTTGCCAAAGAGAATGGCCACTGTGAATTTTCACATGGCTGAACCCCAACTTTTGGTGTTTGCCATCATCAGGTGTCTACATCAAGTACATCATGCTGGTCCTCCCACCACCTCAGTACTGTAAAAGGGAAGACACTAGGAATTTGGAAGATCTGGAAAGACTGTACAGAAGATAGTATCTGAGCAACATGTGAAGAGGAGAAAGGGAATCTATGAGGTGGAAGCAAGGAGAGAACATATTCTAGGTGTAGGGGATGGACAGTGCAAAGGGACACAGGTGGGAGATAGAGCAGCTAGATGGCTCAATGGAATGACTGGAACTGGAGACGGGAACACTTAAGTTCAAACCTGTCTCCAGAATTATACAATACAATACAATGCAAATTTAGGAACACCTAAGTTTAAATTTGATCTTAGCCATATTCTAACTGTGTGACTTTGAGTCAGTTCCCCCTTCTATAAAATAGATATCAAATATAATAGTTGGTATTATTGTTGGTACTATTGGTACTATTATTTTTTATTTTGTTTTTATTATATTATTATTTTATAGATATAAAATAAAGAATAATAATAGTACCAACTCCAAGGGTTGTTATAAAGATCTAATTTATAAAATACTTTGCAAACTTTAAAGTATTATCTAAATGTTGGCTTTAGCTATATGTAACTATAATGTTGGGAGTGAGGAACAGAAAGCAGACCACTCTGGCTATAGATGCATGCAGAAGGAAAAGGTACAAGAAAGAACAATAGGATGGTCATTGATGATGAGGGTAAGGGAGAGAAAGGCTTCCAAGGGAAAGCAGCTCCATGTTGGGTGAGGAGGTTAAACTTTCCTGACTGGAAATTAGGCTAGAGACACCAGAGCCTCCCAGAACATGCTATCATCATTTGGGAAACATGGCAAATACAAAAATCTGAATGGTGCAATTCTGAGCCCCAGCAGTCTCTGTATGGGAGAAGACAGCACTCATTTTGTATATAAATATTATCAGTAGGAGGAAGCACAGGTGACAGGGATCCTCTGAAATTTGGACAAGATCAGAGGGTACCTGACATAGAGCCATAACCATGAATTCCAGCATCTGGATCAAATTTATATTGAGTGGGAAAAAGGTAAAACAAAGGACAGCTCACTTCCATTGGGTGCAGTTGCACAGGAAAATTAGTGGGAGAAAGTGGAGGTTTGGGGATGATGTGAGAAAGTTGGGGGTGGGGAAGATGACAGCCCCAGGACAACACAGGAACCATGTGGCAAAGGAGTAAGCCAGGAAGTACAGAGATAATGAAAGAGGACAAGCAGACTTCTTGGGGAAGAGCCATTCTCCACCCCCATCCACCCACAGTGTTCTGTGAAACTTGTCTTATGCTTACAAACTCATGGATAAACTCACCCACATTTACTGTTTAAATATTAGTCTATGAATTATTTTGGCACTCTTACAATTTTATCTTTTTGTCCTATTTGTAAAAATCATATGAAATTTATTACAAGAATACTTATAAAAGCCATAAAATAAAGTAAAATGATCATAAAATCAATCACATATTTTATAGAAAATTGTAGTATAAAATCACTTTCTGTGAGATGTCTGATGCAAAGAAATTTATCATTTAAGAAAAGACAACTTTCTTCTGTGTTTAAGCATCTAAATTGTCCAACTTCGTGTGATCCATGCAGAAATTGGAATAGGTTTTATTGTTTTCAATTTCAAAATAGTTTACTCATCACTGCTCATGCTAACAATCCTCTTCAGGATTAGAGGTAAAGTAATTGGCAAATCCTCATAACTACATGAACTTTTTAAAAATAATTCTTATGATATAGCATTTTGCATATTTTTTACATATGTGTAGGAGGGGAGAAAAGCTTTACTTTCAATTACCTTATAATTTGGAATTCTATTATGATCATGGTGTATTCCAGTCTATAGGTACCAGTGCTAAGTGCAAATGTAGCCAAAAAGGATCTGGGGCTCATAATGTCCCACAAGTAATACAGCATTGTTCTAAAAATGCAAAGTTTATAGTGATACAAATATATAGGACCTCGGGATGCAAGAGACATGAAATGATCTTTCTGTTGCTTAGAATTTTTGAGGATCTTACTGATGTGACTGTGTATAGATAACAGTTCATCAATATATGACAGTTCAATATACAACATACAATGACAACAAATTATAATGGTCATCAACAATTCTCTGGATGAGGAACTTGAAAAGTTTCCTGGGGAAAATCACAAGATAATTAGACAGAAAATGGAGCCATTATGAGAGCTGAAAAGAACTCTGATATTGGCCAAAGTAAAGAAGATGGAAATGAGGCCATCTTTGATCTTCCCTGGAGAAGGGACAAGAGAAAATAAACTTTAGCTGTAAGTCTTAAGAGCTGTGAGAATGTGTCATTAAATTCTCAAAGACATTATGAGTTCATTCCATTTATTAAGAGTAAAATGTACAAGACAGCCAGATGGTACAGTGGACAGGGGGACTAGCACCAGGGGGACCTGAATTCAAATGTGACCCCAGACATTTACCAGCTAAGTGACCCTGGGCAAGACACTTAACTCTGATTGCCTCAAAAAAAAAAGGTACTAAAAAGAGCCCTGGGAATACAAAGATGGAAAACAATTTCCATCCCCATTTGACCCCTCCCTTATAACCAAGAAAACCATAAACCAAAACAGAAATTATATTTGACAATACATACAACATTCTGTACCTGTAATATACCACTTAATCTAGTGAAGGGAGGAAAATGTCTTTCATCATCAATTTTCTAGACTCTTTGAACATTTCATTTAAATTAAGATTTTTCAAAGTGTTGTTTTTGTTTATATCAATTTATTTCTCTATTTTTATAGATAAAACCTCTGAAGATCCTTTAAAACCATGAAAATAACAAAAAGTTGAAATTAGGCATTTGATTCTAAAGGCATCTGAAAGTCTAAAGAACATAGACAGAGAAGCTAATAAAAATCAGGTTATAGACATAAAACAGATCTTTTAATTTCTGTCTCTTCCTCATATTTTAATTTCTTTTCTCTTTAGTTTTCCAGAATATCTGTATTAGGATCTGTTTTCTGCAAGCAGATAGTAGTGTTCTCCTAGGCAAGAGAGATAAGGAAAAGGTAGAAAGAGGCAGCAATGACTGATGATAAATTATTGGAAGAAGGAGCCTCTGCAGCCTATCAATATCAGATACTAGAACACAGATTCTTGCTTCCAGGACATGATGCCCTCCTGACTTATTGTGTGCTGATTTGTTTTCTTTGTGTGTTTTCAGTCTGAGTTTTATAACTCGTAATTATATGTATTGCTGTGTCAAAAATGCAAGGACTCCTCAACTCAACAGGCTAATGAGATGTGGGACTACAGACTGAAGTTCATAACAACCCACCTCTGGGCCACCAACATTTGCAATTTACTCTTTTGGTGTACAACCATTCCCAGAGATCACAGACTCTCAAAGTTAAAAGGGACCTTAGTGGCCATCTAGGACAACCACAAGGATCTAAAGATCTCTGGCAAGAAGTCTTCTAAAATCTGCTTTTAGGTGCCAGTGAAGGCTGAAGGCATGATTCCTTAAGGCAGCCCATTCTACTTTTCACTACCTCTGATTGTTAGGAAGGTTTTTTCCCCCTAATATTTGGCCTGAAGTTTTCAACTTCATATCTTGTACTCATTGTTTCAAATTTTATTTTCTGGGACCAAGCAGAATAGCAACCCCACAACTCCTTACCCTACAATAGTCATTTCTGTGAAAAAGTTTTCAATTGTTTTGAACCAGGAGAGAATCTGAGAATTACCAGGAATACCCAAATAAAGCCTCAGGCCCTCTTTAAATTATCAATCATGGGGAGGTAATTAAAAAAACAACCACCTCCAAAACCATCCTCTGTATCCTCCCAATAGCTTGCCATTTATAGAACATGTGTCACCAACTTTCTCTGCTTTTGACTCTGTTCCCAGCTAGTAACTTCTCACTATATTTTGAGCAGATCTGTGTTATATTCATATCTTAAATTCAAAATCAATGTTTAATATAATCCAGATTTTTTGTACTGTGCTTTTCAAATGCACATAAATTAATCCAAAGTACTTTCTTCCAATATAGTGTGAACTTCTTTTGCTGACCAAAAGTCAATTAATCAGTCAACAAGCATTTACTAAACACTTACTATGCTGCATGCACTGTGCTAAGCACTGAGGATACAAAAAAAAAATAAAAATAAAAAGACAAAAAGCATCTTCTGTTCTCATGGATTTCGCAGTCTAGTGTAGAAGACAACAAGCAAACAACAATTATATACAAGATAAATGCAGAATAATCGATAGAGTAAAGGAATAAGTTTCTATTCTAAAGAATAAGTAAAGGAACTAGGACTTTAGCTGGTGTTTGAAGGAACAACAAGGACATCAATCTGAGGAGAAAGGCCCAGGCATGGGAGAAAGCCAGTGGAAATGCCCTGAGTCAGGAAATGAAATAGCAAGGAGGTCAGTGTCATTGGATCACACAGTAATGTACTGAGATGGGGAATAAAATTTAAGATAATGCAAAAACTAGAAAGGTAGGAGGATAGGTCATGAAGGAATTTGAACAACAATCAATTATTCCTAGCCAGATCCCTTCATGCTTTCAGGACAAAGTTACATATAATTTAAAAAAATCAATCAATCAATCAATCAATTAGTCAAGCTCTTTGTTTGACATTACACAATCTTTTCCTTTCTTCTTACCAAACTCCTATCCTATAATATACCCTGCCAATTCACTGGGTGACATTATTCTAGAGCCATTGCAGCAAACAGAGCAAACAGCTCTTCAACAGAGCTGGAATGGCTGAGGGTTTGCTCTCTTTGCCATCTCAAAGAAAAACAGAAATAAGTACTATGTAATGGTAGGGCCAATCTTAGGAAGAAGAAGAGAAAATCAGTTTAGCTCTGGTTTCTTTCTTTGCAATTGATCTGCTTTGTCTTATATTAATTATTTCTCTTCTTTTTTCTGTAACATAGTGAAAAAGCAATTAAAACCTCAACTCTTCCATAGCTCTCCTGGATTGTCATCCTCTATCCCAAATAAAAGTCAAGACATAAGGAGAATTACCTTGTCCCATTTTGGGCAGTCAGTCATAAAAAAAGCAGAATTATAGTTAAGATGAGCATAACCAGGTTTAAAGGCTGCCAATAGCACCTTCAGGGAAGCTGCAATACAGGTAACTACCATCTGATTCAGCTGTTAGTCCTTTCCTGTTAGACTTCACCCCTGCCAGTAGCCCATTTCCCCTTTATTGCCCAGATTTTCATGTACATCCTCTCCCACAAACCAGATTATGCCCTCAGTGAGCAATGACCCTAAATACACATACACACACACACACACACACACACACACACACACACACACACACACACACACACACAGAGTTGCTCCTTGTCCATGGAAAAATATTACTACTTCTACTTCTACATATAGAAGAAACCTTCAGCCTCAAATTCTTGATTTATTTTTCATTTTCTTTTAAAAAAATTCTAATCAATTTGGTGATCTGATTTTTATTAGAATGAGGAGGAATTATTAGGAGACAGTATACTAACCAAAATCAGAAATGACATCTGACAGCACAATAAGAAACAAGAAAATGCTTTAAAATTTTTAAAAACTTTAACACAAAAACACAAAAATTTAAAAAACACAATAGCCTGGAATCATTTAGCATAGAGATAAAGAACATGATACATTTCAATAGTCATCAAGGGTTACCACAGTATTGCAATATAGATTAATAACTGAAGTTTGCCACAATTCAATTTCACTCAACAAATACATATTATGGTCCTAAGTTATCAAGGAAAGGTTCAATTAGGTTTGGTATAACCTGTTTAAAAAGCAATGTGGTATTGATGTGATCTATGTAGGGGTTGTCACCAAATGATAGAAGACACCAAAAGTTGGGGTTCAGTCACGTGAAGAATTCAGAGTGGTCATTCTCTTTGGCAAAAGGCAGATTTATTTAGGGGAATAAGTTACAGACAAAATAGAGGGATACAATAGAGCCTGGGAATAGTAAATATGAAATAGAGTGGGAGAGCATATGAAAGACAAGTTCCTCAGTGGAACTCACAATTCCCTAGTAAAAAGGGAGCACCCCATGAGGTTGGGACATGCCCTCAGTTGGCAGGCTAAGTCCTGAAAGGGACAAAGCACCCCAAAAGAGTTAGCTGTTAGGAAGAGAAGTGGGGTTGGGAAGCATAGTGGAATTAGGGGAGATACTACATGGTATGGGGGAAGGAGAAAGGGAAAGACACTACAAGGCAAAGTGCAGTGGCCAGCTGCAGGCAATCATAAATAGGTCTTGATCTGTGTTGATAGAGGAAGTCCCGGCATCAAGAGCTCTTTATTATGGGGGAAATCACACATCCTTTTTGTATTGGAATATATAGTGTTAAAGCAGAGAATGAAGTGTGCAACCCATTTTTAAAAATTTTCCATACAAAATGATTAAAACAAAATATGAACTTTGAGGATTGAGAAAGGAGAAAACAGAGTAAGCCTTCAGGGAGGATTCATTTCCCCTAAAATTTGAAATCACTGAAGTTTTTACTTATTAGATTACTAGGGAGGGAAAGTAAACTAATAAGAAAGAGGTCTTCAAGGCAGAGTTGAAGCTGTAAGTGAAATGTTAATCAACAACAAAAAAGAGATCAGGTCAGTTTGCCCACCATACCTAAAACCATTTCTAGCAGAAAAGGTATTATTAATTTAAAAAAAAAAGTTTTATTGACACTTTTGGTTTTTATAACCTTCCTCCCAATAGAAAGAACATTCCTTTCTGGGAAAGAAAAATAGCTAAATACAACAAACCACAGCACAATATCTGACAATATAAAGAAATTCTTTCTTAATGTTTCTTCCCTAACCATCCAATTCTCATTTGAAAACACACATTTTTGCACTTTTAAGGTAGATGTTGTAGCAAAAGCCTTCTGAATGACTGTCAATGAGCCACTCTCAGACTGATTGTACTCTTCCTCACCTTTTACAATAATTCAAAGGATAAAAGAACATGAAAGGGTAGGGAAAAGGCTTTGGGATAAACATTACACTTGCTTTTGGAAATGTTTGCCTTGTTATATTCAACTAATATGTGTATTTTGCAGGTTCCTTTTCTTCACAATTATCAAAAAGAAAGATGGGATTAGAAATCCTATTACAATAGCCCCCTAGCTAATCTCCCCACCTCTGGTCTCCCTCAACATAGATCTAGCCTATGCACTGATGCTGCCTGACAAATCACTTTAAAATATTGCTTTCAACATCATCAAAAACATTTAATAGCTCCCTATTTTCCTGCAAATTAAATTCAAGCTCTTTAGACTGGTGAATAAGGCCCCTAATAATAATACTGTAACTGTGTTTACAGAAAGAAAAGGGTTTGTGAGAGCAACAACAAAATCAGGGCCTTACAAACAGAAATTACAGAAAGAACATCCTTAAAGATTCTGAATTTATTGATCAATGCCAGTTTTGGAAGGAAATGGTAGAAACTGCTACATCTACCAATATGCAAAACAAAAATTTAACACCTAACATATAATCAAAAGATGTAAATAAATGGCCAGAATTATATACCAGAAGATTTTAATCCTTCATAAACCGATTGATTACAAATCTCCTATACTAGAAATATAGATCTTAAAATTCCTTGAAAATTCACAAATAAAATGAACTGGAACTTGAACATTGTCACAAATCAAACTGCTGCCTACAATCATCCAGACAGAAGACTGACTCATAAAAATCAAAGTACAATGTTTTTAATAGTCATATAGTCTTGCCAACCACTCACAAGCTCCAAATGATATGGAATGAAAAGTTCTCAAAATATAGAGATTTGGCAGGAAAAAAATCTTGGAAACATGATAAATTACATATGACCCTTATCATCTGGTCTGATACTGGAAATGTACCAAAGATTCTCTCAGTTACTCCAGAGGTGATGAATGTGGTTAAAATACTTTTCCTCAATTACAAAAAGTAATCACTTTTTCCATTTATGCAGTAATCCCAGTAACATGAAATACAAAGGGATAATAATAAAATATTAACTAGTCCTAGTTCCATTTTTATATAAGATCATCATCTACCTCAACTTACCTTTCAAGTCTTATCTTCTGCTACCCCCTACTTTAATCTTCTAGTCTTGAGAACTATACATCCATTATAGACTGAACCAGTTTGGTACTTTCCTATATACACACTTCTTCATACCAACCTCTCCCTAAGGTATTCTCTTCTTTCTACCTATTAGAATCCTAACTATTCTTCAGTTTTAAAGTCAAGTCCAACTTCTTCTAGCAAAGCTTCTTTGATTAAAACTGCTGAAAGAAATCTGTCTTTTCTCCCCTTTTGAGCAGACCTTAAACATGGATCAAAATTAAACTTTAAATAATTTGTTCCCTCTCCCCCAGGCATTAGAGTGGAGTCTTAATGAGGCAAAGATTAGAAGAGGGAAGAAAAAAGAAAAAATAGAAACAGAGACAGAGAGATAGGGAGATTAAAGAGAGACAGAGACAGACAGTCAGATAGACAAACAGAGACAGAGATTAGCCTCCTCATTAGAAACTAAGACTGAACCCAGTCTGAGCTGTTTGCATAAATCCAAAATGGGTCCCTCAGGGAGAAGAAATGAGTTCAGGACCACATGTCCTTGGGCTCAGGACTGGTTCCTGAATGTTCTAAATGCGAGACACTTTGCAGATCCTAGAGTCCTATATAGATGTCTTCTGTTACAGATATTTTAAAGAAAGCTATGATTTAATTGAGGTGAAAGCGTTTTGCAACAATATAATTCAAACTCCTCTCTCTGTAACATAATAGATTTTCTTCATGGATTGTTGCAATTGAAAGCATTCATCATTGATGGAACAATGGTTCTGATCATCATCATCATCATCATCAAAGATCAACAACAGAAAAAAAAGTATTGAATGTTTACCATAAATATTAATTAATAGAATTTCAGACTTCTAAGGGTCTTTCAAGGTCATCCAGTTTAATACCCTCAACACTTTAATGGACCAGCTATACATAGTGAAAATAGAGGGGGGAGGGAATTCTTCAGAATCCATTGTATGGAAGGGGGTATAATATAAGCACCAGTCAGTCCCAAATGTTCTAATAATAAATCAGTAAAATGGAAGTAGGATGAATCTTTTGGGGTGGCCAATTGGTGGGTCCAAAAAACAGTTTGAGACTATAGTCAATTTCCATTTAAAAGAAAAGACACCAAGGGAGAATGCTGAACCCTAATGAAATGGGCTGTGATAAAAGCAAATAAACAGTTAGCTGTCCATCTGGAATGTCTTGATAACAGATCAAAGAAAATCAAATGTACATGGACTGCCAGAGGGTGTGGAAGGAAAAAAAAATCTATCTGGAAGGATGACTTATTATACCATTCCCCACACTAAAATACAGAAATCAGACCCACTATGTTTTGTGTGTGCTGTATGTTCTATCTAGGGAGAAGAAATCAAAATTAGAATAAAAGTCTGGGATTACACTGGTGCTGAACTGAAGATGTGGCTAGTAAAATATTACAAAGCAGCCAGAGGGAGATTTTAAGCATGAGATCCTCTGGCTTCTTAATATGATATGATAGCACAAATTCACTTCAGTAATTTAAATTCACTTCAATAATTCAAGAATCCAGTCCTATGACAGAATGGATATTTCTTCCACTGGCAAAACTTGCAATTCCTCTGTGACTTGGTAGATGGTCTTTAAGAGTTGCTATGAATAAATTAAGCAATCTACAGAAGTAAATGAGCATAGTAAACTAGCGCTTGATAAACCCAAAGATGCCAGCAACTGGCCCTAAAATTCCCTATTTAACAAAAACTGCTGGGAAAACTGGAAAGCAGCATGGCAGAGACTAGATATAGATCAATATCTCATACTATGTATCAAGATAAACTCAAAGTAGGTATATAATTTCCACATAAAGGGTAATAACATAAGCAAATTAAGGGAGCACAGAAAAAAATTATCTGTCAGATCCATGAATAGGAGAAGAGTTCATGACACAAAAAAGTGATAGAGAAGAATATAGAAAGTAAAATGACAATTTTGGTTACATGAAATTTAAAAGGTTTTACACAAACAAAAACCCATACCTCAAAAAAAATTTTTAATTATAAAAAGGAAAGTGGGGAAATTTTTACAGCAATTTTCTTTTATAAAGGTCTTATTTCTCAAATATGTAGGGAATTGAGTCAAATTTATAAAAACTAGAGCCACTCCCCAAATGATAAATGGTCAAAGGATGTGAATAACATTTTTCAGAAGGAATCAAAACCATCAATACTCATGGAAAATGCTCTAAATCACAAACAGAGAATGTAAATCAAAACAATCTGAGGGACCACCTCATACTATCAGATGACCCAAAAGGAAAATGACAAATGTGGGAAAAATGGATATACCAATTAATTGTTAGTAATCTGTGGACTGGCCCAACCATTCTGAAGAATAATTTGAAACCGTACTGCAGTAATATTGTTTCTAGGTCGGTATCTCAAAGAAAAATGAGAAAAACTATTATAAAAAAAATTAGTGGCTCTTTTTGTCGCAGCAAAGGATTGGGGATGAAAGGGTACCCATTATTTGGAAAATAGCTAAAGAAGCTGCAATCCATGATTGTGATGAAATACTATTGTGCTGTAAGAAATAATTTCTTATTACTAAGGGGTGGTTTTGGAAAAACTTGAGAAAGCCTATATGAATTGACTCAAAATAAAGTGTGCAGAACCAGGAGAACACTGTACATAGTAACAGCAGTATTGTAACAATAATCAACTATGAAAATTCTAGCAACTCTGATTAATATGTGATCCACAATAATTCCAAAGGGTTTATGATGAAAAATATAATTTATCTCCTAACAGAGAACCGATGGATTCTAAATATAGATTGAAGCATATTTTACTATCTTCTAAATTTTTTTCTTGCTTTTTTTTCACAATATGGCTAATGTGAAAATGTTTTCTATGGTTTCATAAGTATAGTGGGTACCATATTTATTGCTTTCTCAATGGGTGCCAACAGGAGCAAGATAATTTGGAACTAAAAATATTTTTAAAGAGTTACTATGGCCTTAAATTTCATTAGCCTACAAACATTCTGGTGATAGGCCACTCAATATTTAAACTAAATGACAAAATGTATAGCACATTGATGGACACATACTCCAAGTTTTTGTAATTTGATAAGTTCTATCAGAGTGTATATTTTATTTAGATAATTTTTGAGAATCAAGATACTTCCATAATACAGTGAGCAATGAAGCAGTCCTTTAGTGGAAATGAAAGGTTAAAATTGCTTAACTTCTTGTCTAGGGTGCTTGAGACATATTGTGTTTATATGTGCAGAATTTATTCTGTGCAGAATGAATAAAGTATGTTGTGGTAGAAGGTAAGTAATGTATCAGATGAAACTAGAATGGAGGCAGATGAGGTATTAATGAAGAGCCTAATCAAGATATGACACTTATACCCTTCATGTGAAAATTAAATTCCATTCTCCTTTTAATTATATCCTATGGACATCAAAAGCTATGAGCCTTCACTGTTACACATGTAATTTTGCTTACCACAAAATAAACATATATACTATGGAGAATGGGATTTTTCATTCTTAAAATATAGGTAAAAGCTACATTAAAAATTGTCCCTTTTGTTAAGCATTTGATGTACATAAATGACATCAAGTTATATACCACTCTATAGCATATTAAATAGCTGTGTCATGAAAACATTTGCCAATGATATCAAAATATAAATTAGACTCAATAAGTATAAAAATATTAATGCATACCAAGGTAGAATGGAAACTGAAGCCTTTGATCTTCAGTCTAGAAGTTGAACTGAAACATTAGATGAAAGTGCTATTTGCAAATACCTTGTACTTCAAATTTTATTAAATAATTAATTTTAGTTATTTAAAAAAAAACTTACACCAAACCTGAGTAAAATTGCAAACTGACTTCTTAATATTAAATGAATTAAGTTGTCCCTTCTGGTATTCTACTTTGTGTTGGCTCTATGTCTGCAGCTATCTACTTTAACCATGCCAAATTCTAGATTTGGTGGACTAGACATTTCAATTTTACCTGAATCAATGAGGAGCAATTATTGATTTCTGAGAATACATCTGGCATGATCTAAATGATGTGGTAGGAAATAATTCTTTCTAGCATGTATAGGATGTCCTACTAGGGGAAGAAGCAGATGGCAAGAAGATGGAGAGTGGGAGCCTGAGCTAGGTTATGGAATTAGAAAATCAAGGGTAAATCTAAAATACATTACAAAAATAGAAAAAGTAGGACTTGGGTGAGATATGAGTGGTAAAGAAAAGCAAATGTATGCAAAATGGTAGTGGTGAAATATATGTCTCCTCAGATTTCTCATCAACATTTTGCCTAAATTTGCCCCCATTGCATTTTACTCTGTAAAATCCTTATTCAAATCTATAAAGACTCCACCCTTTCAATGGCCAAGTTGTTCTTTATGTATAAGGGGCTATGACTCCTACATTGAGTAAGTACATTGAATACTGAGTAGAACACTACAGACCTTCACAGGAAAGAAGTGATTTTCTGGAAATGGTTAGAGAAGTTTCAGAGAGGCAGCTGAGAGACAAACTTTAAAATGGTTACTGGGAGCTGTCGGAGATATAAATTCTAGCACTTGCAACCCTAGAAATTTCCGAGAGAACTCTGGTTTCTGAGAACATTCTCTCTCCTTGGAAGCCAATGTTTCATCTCACTTCCAGAAAAAGAGTTCTTTTGTTGTTGTTTTTCAGTTGTGGAAAACTCTTCCTGACCCCTTTTAGAGTTTTCTTGGCAGAGACACTAGAAAGATTTTGCTATTTGCATTTTATTTTCCACTAAAGGTCTCCTTCAAGCTCTCTGTGTGGAGCAACATAGCTTTCTTTTCTTTTCTTTTCTTTTTTTTTCCTTTCCCTTCCCTTCTATCTGTCCACATAGGATATCATACCCTTATCTGTGGGTGCTCTACCAAAAGAAATGTAAATTTTGAGCACTATTTGTGGTTATCTTGTATTACAAGTATTTTTTGAAAGAGAAATAAGTTGGTTATACAGTAATATTACCCTCCCCTTGAGACTGATAAAAGGAAGTGGTTTTTATCCTGGCTCTCAAAATATCTCTAGACTGCCACTATTTTAGATATTATAGTTAAATAAAATTCTAGTCCAATACCCCTCTTAAAGATAAGCAAGAAAAGGAGTAGGTACCCAGATATGGCCCTGTTCTTGCTCCTCACTAAGACAGAAATTAGTTTTTCTTGGAGAGAAATGGGCCAAATACCAGATTAGACATCTCTATCCATGACACACATAAATCAAATTGTCTTTATACTTGGAGAACAACCACATAGAGCATCTACTTGTATGATTTTATATATTATATATACATATATAAACATTTATGTGTATGAGTGTATATATACATATCTATAGATGTGACATATTGTATACATACATACATACGTATATATATATACACACATGTTAATAACCACACATTCTCAACCTATTAAATTATCCGTTCCTAGAGACCAGGGTGTATGTCATTTTACATCTTTGCTTCTCATTGCTAAACAAGGTGACTTAAAACTTAATAGGCACTTAATAAATGCAATTGATTTGAATTGAACTAAAATAAATGGGGAAACCTGGATAATGATCATTCTGTTGATGATGCTGGAGCTGGAAATTTGAATTCAAATCTGACCTCAGACACTTATTTCAACTAATCTCAATTTGACTGATCTTAGCTCAAAAAAGCCAAGGTCTCCCACTGCATTCAGGGCTATCTCCAATCACCATGATGTTTATCCGGCCACTGGACCCAGATGGCTCTGGAGGGAAAAGTGAAGCAGGTGACCTTGCCTAGCCCTCCCTCATTTAAATTCAATTCACTTACATGTGATGGCATTACCTCCTGATGTCATGGTCCTCCTCCAGAATGAAGGACAAACAACAACAGACACTAGCTGTGTGACTCTGGACAAGTCATTTAATGCTGTATGCCTCAGTTTCTTCATCTGTAAAATGAGCTGGAGAAGGAAATGACAAAAAACTTCAGTATTTTTGCAAAAAAAAAAAACAAATGGGATTATAAAGAGTCAAATATGACTGAAACAACTCAACAATAATAGCACATGTATATGTGTGTATAATTTTTTCATAAAAGACCATTCTAAAATGCATCTCTTTTTTTGTAGTTTCCTATTTTCAAGACAGCACTGTCCTCCATTCTTTTATTTCCTTTAATTATGAATATATTTACAAATCTAAAGTAACTAAACTACTTACTAGAAGTTGACTGAGGCAAATGTAAATCTTTCCTTGAGGTCCCATCACTTTTGACTCTCATTACTAATTTACACCAGAAAAGCTCATGACTAAATATGCAAAATGTTTCCACTTTCTAAGATTTGAAGTGTCAACAGGATAAGCAAAAAAGCAATTAGCATTTCTGCTGAGGAGCCCTGCTGTCTCAACACCATGTTTTGCCAAGCAGCAGTTAAGGATAGAATTAAATACAGAGAGGTGAGTGACTCTTGCCCAGATCCTTACTTAGCCTAAAGGCAGCAATGGGTATGTGGACCAGGATACATCCTGATATACATGTGGAACAAGACCCTCCTGGCTCATATTTCACACCTCGATCAGGGGTGTTCCTGAAGCTCAAGTGAAGAGCAAGTCACTTAATCTCTTTGCATTTGAGGTAGTTAGGTGGCTCAATAAATAAGAGTACTAGATCTACAATCAGGAAGATCTGCTCTTAAATTCGGTCTCAGACACTTACTAGTATTGTGATACTGGGCAAATTTAACCTCTGTTTGCCTTAATCCAACCGGAGAAGGAAATGGTAAGCCACTGGAGAATCTTGCCAAGAAAACCTCATGGACAGCTTTGGCATGCTACCAGTCCACAAGGTCATTAGAATTAGACACAACTGAACAAGAACAGGAATAGGTTGGTAAATGTGCAACAGCTGGGCTCTCTAGGGAAGAAAAAGGATGTTCACATACTTATAAATCTAACCTGCATTATTAACATAGGCAATCAGCAAAACAATAAATCAAGCCCAGATTTGTAGCAATTGCTGATTCTGATGTGCAAATGCTCACACTGAAAATTTAACAATAAGTCTCCTGAGCTCTTTAGAACTGGTTCCAGAAACACTTCTGCTCTACACCAATTCCTAATCTGAAGACATCTATGAAGACAAGAATAGGTCAGCTTCAGGAGAGGTAGAAAGGGATTGTAAACCCCAAAGTATACTCCAAACTCCAGTTAAGACCTGGAATTAACTTGCTTTCCTTGAGATACTTCAGACTATGAATGATCAACAACTAGACTGATCCTTTCTGAAGTTGTTTCAAGTGAAAGCACAATTTACTATCCATCCCTAGTCTTACCAATTTTTCACATATGTTAGAGTGGAAAGAACACCAGACCTAAATTCATGTTCCACTTATGTCATTTATAATATCCATATACTTGGGGAAACAACTTAAACTTCCTCTTGGACCTTTGTTTCCTTAATGAGGTAGACCTCCAAGGCTTCTTACACCTCTCAATCTATCATCCTGGACATTATTTTGTTGTTTTTTTGTTGCTGACTCTTCATGATCCCATTTAGGGTTTTCTTGGTAAAGATACTACAGTGGCTTGCTATTTCCTTCTCCAGATCATTTTACAGATGAGGAAACTGAGATAAACACAGCTGGTCAGTGAGTGAGACCACATTTTAATTCAGGAAGATAGTCTTCTTAATTCCAAGCCCAGTGTTTTTTTTTCACTATACCACCTAGTTGCCCTAAATGTTGTTGAGTCATGTCAGTTATGCCTGACTCTTTGTGACCATGTTTGGGGCTTTCTCGACAAAGATACTGAAGTGGTTGGCCATTTCCTTAATTTTGCAGATGAGGAATTGAAGCAAGCAGAGTTACTTGCCCAGGGTCAAACAGCTAATGTGTCTGAGGCTGGATTTGAACTCATGAAGATGAGTCTTCCTGATTCCAAGCTCAATGATCTATCCACTAAACCAGCTAGCTGCTCTTGACATCATTTATCTGTAGCTAAATCTGTGATAGCATCAAAGATTTGAAGGTTGAAGGAGCATTTAGTCTAATCTCCTTACTTCACAGGCAAGATAACCAATATCCAGAAAGTTTTAAATTATTTGCTCAAGATCACATGGGGTTGCAAGTAGCAAAGCAACAATGCTTGGAATTAAATCTAACATTCTTTCTACTATATCCCAACGCCTCTTAGCCCTAGCCTTCAGAACAAACTTGAACAGCCTCCCAGAGCATAGGGAGCAGGGAACAAGGAAGGGCAAACAACAGTTTCCACACTTGGTCATGTACTCAGCCAAGCCTCCAGAATCTGAACATTAAACTTTCCTTCACTGAAAAGCCATCAATGTCTATGCCTTTGTACGGAGCACTCTCTACTGGTCAAATGGCAATATTTTACAGCTCATTTCTTCATGAATTCCTTTTCCTTTTAAAGCTGGGACAGAAGGAAAGCACAAAAAATTGAAATGGAAAATGCTAAAAGCCTTGGCTATATTCCTGTCATTGTTTCTTAGTCATTGCTTATTGATGTGTAGGTGACTTTGGCTGGGTGATCCCCAATATGCATTCCTGTCCATCATCTTCATTTCCATTCAATCTCTAGTTAAGAGGCTGCTAGAGATAGGCAAGAAAGGGGAAAGTGACTGGAAATGTCCAGGGAGGTCAAAACCTAACACTCAATATTTTCCACCCCCTAAATTTTCACTGACTTAGGAAACATTTTTTCCCAACTTTTGGCAAATTTTTTTGGAATGTAGATTTTGTGAGGGAGAATAGTTTTTTGGGGTTTTTTTTTTTGTTTTTTTTAAGTATGAAAAGTTACATTGGGCCAGAAGGTAAAAAGCTTTACTGAAAGCTAAAAGCTAAGGAATTTGTTTTTTATCCTAGAGATAATAAAGATTCCACTCAAAGTTTTAGAGCAAGGGAGTAACATGTAAGACCTACGCGTTGCAGGAACATTATTTTGACAATTGTATGAAGGAGGAATCAGGGAGGAGACATATTAGAAAGAGGGAAAACAATTCAAGAAACTATTACAAAAGTCAAGGTGAAAGGTGATAATGGCTTAATCCAAAGTAGTATCTTTGTGAGTAGAGAAAAATGGGTGAATGCCAGAGAATGGGTAAGACTTGAAATTTAAGTGGTTGAAAGAGAAGAAAGAACTAAAAATTAATTTTAAAGTTATATTCATATATATATATCAGCGATTAAATATATGGAAGGGGAGTCAATATGGGTCAAGCATATTTCCAGTGGGTGAAATTCAAGGCTAAAGTGAACTTCCAGGTGGAAGATATTTCTATGGCATGGTAGAGAAAATCTGAAGAGTCAAGAGGACACTCTGGAGAAGAAATCATGGAAATGATCATTAAACTTCTGAAAACAGATTGGATCGCCAAGGACAAGACCATAAAAAGAAAAAAAAGATGAGACAGCACAGAACCATGGGAGTCACCCTTCCTGAGGGAGTAAGAAATGGGTCATGATCCAGCCAAAGAAACTAAAAAGAAACAAGTAGAGAGATAACAGAGGAACCAAGGGAGGAAAATATTGTAAAAGTCAGAGAATATCCAAGAGGATGTGAGCAACAGTGTCAAGAGATTGAAATGGATAAGAACTTAGAAAAGTCCATAGGATTTAAAGGTTAAAATATCACTGATAACCTCAAAGAAAGAAGAGTTTCACATGAGAGGTACAATCAATATCAAGTCTCAGGCGTCAAGGATATCAGAGTCAAGTAAAAAATTTAATAAAATTGTTCAGGCTTTAAGAAAGTGATAATTTCAGAGAAGCTAAAATGGGAGTGAGACTATATTTTAGTTTATTGGATTTTTTAATTTTGTAACTTCATTTTCTCCATCTAGTTAAACACTGGAGACATGCAGATTACCTTAATGGTGAAAAGGAAAGAAAGAAAAAGAAAAAAAATGGAATTAGAAACTGAAAAGTCTACATCTTTTTTTTTTCAAAATGTTACAAAGAATATCTAAAAGTTAAAATTACTTAGCTAGGTGGCTAAGTTGTTGTTCTTCATTCTTATACAGGACCAAAATGACATCACTATGTTAGAGTCAAGTTGCTATGTGTCGAGCTCTGGCTGATGAGATCACTACAAGCTCAGAATGTTCTGCCACAGGTTGGTCACAAATAGTCCCATGAATATTTGAGATAGCTTCTCTAATTTTGTGCATCTTGTGTTTCTTCTGACCTAATTCCTCCATGCCTACTTCATGCCTAGTTCATAGAAGTATTAACTCATGAGTCACATGTGGAATATAAACATTTTGCTTTAAATAATTATAGATACTAAATTATCTCTCTCTATATATATGTATAAATATATTCTCTATATATGCATACACATATGCATATAAAATGTATGCACATGCAATGTATGTATATATAATTAAATTCTATATGTGTTAAACTAACAATTTCAAATAACTTGATTATATTTATGAATTATTTTATATTGATGTTCATTGATTGGCTTTAGTCACTGAACCATTTCATAAAGTTAGAAAAAACTAGAGGTTTTGTGCAAATTGAATTATGGAAAATGTTATTCCAACCAACTCTGCATGGATCTTCTCCTCTATAATAATTTGCTTATTAGCCAGTTAGCTCTCTGAATTTCTGCATTGTTTTAAAGTTTATATAGCACTTTCTTTGCAACAGCCTTATCAGGTAGATAGTATCTATTGTTTATTCTCCATTCTATAAATGAGGGATCCAATGCTTGAAGAGATTAAAGACTTTGTTCAAAGCCATGCAGATAGAATGTGTCAGAGTTGGAATATCACAATATAATTAATGAGGAAGTATAAATCAATAGATTCACAATGATTATTATCATTATAAACTAATTAGGTCCAAAAGAGGGAATTGGGACCAATAGAAAGAAGCTAAAAGGAAGCAGATTTCTGTTCAATATAAGAAGTAAGTCAACCCAATAGTAATCTAATGTTTGATAAACCCAAAGACCCCAGTTTTGGGGATAAAAACTCACTGACAAAAACTGCTGGGATAATTGGAAACTAGTATGGAAGAAATTAGGCATTGACCCACACCTAACACCATATACCAAGATAAGGTCAAAATGGATTCATGATCTAGGCATAAAGAATGATATTATAAACAAATTAGAACAATGTAGGATGGTTTACCTCTCAGACCTGTGGAGGGGGAAGGAATTTGTGACCAAAGAAGAACTAGAGGTCATCATTAATCACAAAATAGATAAGTTTGACTATATCAAGTTTAAAAGTTTTT
>JAJPUD010001463.1:0-27410 GCA_023553655.1 Myrmecobius fasciatus | reverse complement strand
AAAGAAAGAAAGAAAGAAAGAAAGAAAGAAAGAAAGAAAGAAAGAAATGACAAGCAGAATGATTTCAGAGAAACCTAGAAAGACTTATCTGAACTGATAAATACTGAAGTGAACAGAAACAGAAAAACATTATATATAGTAACAGCAATATTTTTCAATGAAGAACTATGAATGATTTAGGTATTCTCAGCAATACAATGATTCAAGACAATCCCAAAGGACTAATTATAAAGCATGCTATCTACCTCAGAGAAAGAATTGATATGAATTGAATACAAACTAAAGTATGCTGTTTTCCATTTTCTTTCTTTTAGTTTTTTTTTTTCTTTTATTCAAGTCTTCTTGTACAAAATGACTAATATGAAAAATTTTACACAGCACATGTATATCTGATTGTTTACTGTTTCAAGGAGAGGAGAGGAAAGGAAAGAAGGAGTAAAATTAGGAACTCTAACTTTTTTTTAAAATTATTTTTCAGTTCCTTTTTGTTGTTGTTGTTGTTGTTGTTGAGGAAATTGAGGTTAAGTGACTTGCCCAGGGTTACACAGCTAGGGAATGTTAAGTGTCTGAGATCAAATTTGAACTCAGGTCCTTCTGACTTCAAGGCTGATGCTCTATCCACTGTGCCACCTAGCTGCCCTGGAACTCTAACTTTTTAACAAAAATGTTTTTAAAAAATTTTTTTCTAGAATTTATGATAGCCTTGACTGAGTGACCTACTGTACAAACTAATGAAGTGGCTTACATGCTACAACAAAATTTATATATCAAGAAAAAAAAGGACTTTCAATCTGATCTTATGAAATAAAATGTAATGTTTTTATTTACTTATTATTATATAATTATGAAATTATAACATTTATACCATATTTTACTTTCTAATTAGTTAATATTATACACAATGGCTTTATCCTAGCTTTGGTGCATGATAATGGAAAAATGGGAACCATGCATGGGATATTTTATGTATCAACATAACATTTCTCTATTCCCAGTGCATCTTACCCTCTTAAGCTAACAATTACAGCTATTTGTTTATTGCTATAGTTAGACTGTATTCTGAAACAAGTCACAAAACCACAGGGAATGACCATCTGATTTGTACTTCAATGATTGTAAAAAGTATTTTATGCATCTATTGCACTGTATAAATAATGAATAACTATGATAAAGTTACAAAGGAAGGAAAACTCTAGGGATCAATAATAAATTAATTAAAACGAATAGAGGTAGAGAAACAAAGCAAAGATGAAGGGAGATTTGAAAGCAAAAAGATAAGCTAAGCAAAAAGAAAATGAAAATCTCCTGAAGGGGAAATGAGAACTCTCAGAGATGTAAATAGCCTAAAGGTAGACATAAAGGAAACTCTCCATATCTAAACAAAACAAAATCCAAATCAGAGACTGTTTCAAATTGTGACACAAGAAAAAACAATATTTTACAGCCATACATGTAAAGAAAAGAAGTCACTTGAAGAAGATAAATAGTAAAGACCAAAAGAATCTCATAGACCATGTCTAATAAGGTCAGGATTATATAATACACTTACCTCTAATGGTTCACCTTTATCTACCAACAAGCCTCATTCCTTGTGAGGGCCATCTCCAGTTGCCCTGTCTATATCTGGGCACTGGACCCAGATGGCTATGGAGGGGAAAGTGAGGCAGGTGACCTTCCCCTGCCTCCCTCATTTCAATCCAATGCACTTGCATGCCATAGCATCCCCTCCTGGATGTCATGGTCCTGTTCAAGAAGGAAGGACAAATGGCAACAACATTTTTTGTTGTTGGTGGTTGCCCCAGACTATTTTAGCTACTCTAGGCTGGTTTTAACTTTCACAATGAAAAGGAAAATGAACAAACAAAAATAAGCCTTCCTACTCATAATGAACATGCTGTCTGATAGAGAGGTGATGAATGCAGATTAAGATTTCATACATACTGTGTGTAAACATATATAGATATGTATAAACATATTTTATAGACATACACATGTAAATAGATATAATTGACCCAATACAGGAAGTTGTTTTGCTCGACCAGATATTGAAACAAGGGTTTCGGGTTTGTTTGTTTTTTGTGAGGGAGGAAAGAGGGGGAGAAGGTGGATTTTAGATGAATGGAAAAAACAAAATTGAACAATTTTAAAATATAAAAACAAAAATTAAAATTTTTAAAATTAAATTTAAATTTATTAAATATTTAAATTAAATTAAATTTAAAAAATAAAAGTGTCCAATGAAGTAGCTGATAAAGTATCACATGAAGTATCTGATCTCCAGGCTCTTGAATAGTGCCTCAATGTATCAGTCATGTCCAACTCTGTGACCTTATTTGGGATTTTCTTAGCAAAGGTATGGGAGCGGTTTGCCATTTCATTGTCTTGCTCATTTGACAGATGAGGAAACTGAGGCAAGCCGAGTTAAATGACTTGTACAGGGTCAAGTGTCTGAGACCAGATTTGAAGTGAGGAAGATGAGTATACCTAATTCCAAGGCCAGTGCTCTAGTTAGCTGCCCTAATTCTATTTCTGAAATTTACTAATTATTTGTTCATGGTCAAGTTCATGCCCATTTGGTTTCTCAGCACTTCCAGGCAACTTTCTAAAACTATAAATTAAAGATGTTTTGCTTATTTGAAATGATTCAGAGAATTTCCATACCAGAAGTTCCCTAGAGCAATGAAATTATAGGTCTAGACCACTACCATCACCCCTCAGAATAAATAAGACCTTTTAATTCTTCCAAGAACTAGCAAACCTTATTCCAATTATACACATATGAAATGAATAAGAACACATTTTTTTAAATCTGGAAATTCTCTCATCCAAACTTCTCACTATATCATATTGGTGCTTGGACTGTTTTGGTCCTGGAAGATGCTCTAAGAACTGCATCCTAGGAGGCCATGGGTCACCACTTAGCAAGAAGCTCCATGCAGAGGGTGAGATGAAGGAGTGTTATTTTGGCCTTGTCAAGATGCAAACTCTACAGTGTCTTCATAGAGCTCTTGTCAGACTATTCAAAAGCATTTTACCTAAGTGTACAAATTTTAAGAGTTCTTAAATGTGTAGATCTCCTGCAGTGTCTTCTCTCAGAAAATCTATACAAAGTTAGTAGGGGCAGAGGATAAGTGGGACCAGAAAGTCTCTAATTCTAAGACTCCTGCTGAGTAAATGCTTCTCACTTTCCTGGGTTGTATTTGTCTGTAAACCTGTTTTAAATCTATCTTCCAGCTTCTAAGCCACCCAGGAAAAGGCACAAGTGATTGAAAATTTGCTTTTTAAAATGGCATCTTCAAAGTGCTCCTGCCACACTCACACACTATTCCCTAAGGATCTGGGGGTGCCAGATTTTCAATACATTCCCATCCAACCTCCCACCTAAAACCCATATATCCTAAATAAACAAGCTAATTTCAGGGCCTACGTGATAAGATGTTTCCATGACTAGTAAACAAAAGACAAACTATTCTCATATAAACATATGTGAAGAACATAATTAGTGCAATATGAATAATATCATAACATTATATAATTCATGCATGATATAAAATTCTCATATAGTTATATGTTTACACATTTATGATATATCATGTATAGGTAATAAAAGCTAAATTATTCATCTATATCAGATGAAAACTGGAAAAGAACTATCAACATCGTCTATGAAAAACTACAGAATTATGGGAATCTAGTATCACAGTTTTCAGTGTGCTTTATAAGGAAGGAGAAATAAAATTAGAGAAAACAAGTTGGAAAGAATAGCTAGATCAGACCAAGGACACAGAGAATTAAACTGGATCTAGTAGTTTTGAAAGTCTCTAGTTGAGTCTAAAGTGGGAAAGTACTGAACTACTACATGGCCAGCATGTGTGAAGGACAGTAAATGCATGTGGTCTTTTCTCTTTTCCCTTCTCCCTTCTCTTTTAGGAATATTTAGAGACAATCTGGAGGATGGTTGCCCCTCTGGGGACCGATTTTTCATCAGGTTGGTGAAAGTCCTCATTATGTTGACTGATGGGTGACCAAGTCCATGAAGAACGAAGCAATAAGACAAAGCTCCATGCAAAATCAGCAATGAGAAAGATCATCAGACATGACTCAGGGCATTGAATGCTGGAAAAATAAATAGGAGTGACTGAGTCTGGCACTCTAGGATCATCATGGAAAAGATGGAGCTGGGAACAGATGGAGTGACTGAAAATCGTGATAATGACAGAGTATACAAGACCACAGAAAAAGCAATGAAGGAGAATGGAGAGGTGACAAGTCTTACTACATGGAGTCTACAATGAATCTAACCTTCTCTATTAAACAAATTCCTCTTTTTTTTTTCAATAGCAGTGCATCGAGATCCTAGGATGGCCCCTGCTATCATAAGTCTTTTATGGAAATGAAACAAAACCATTGCAGGGAAGGAGTGAGTAGAAAACTATATTCACCCAGAAATAATCAGTAATAATTCCCTTATGAACCAGATTCAGGTGGACATTTCTTCATATGTTTTTATGTGCCTGTTAATAATTTTGTTTATTAGCCTTTGCTTAGAGGAGAGGAGTTAAATACCAACAGAAAATAGCTAAAATTCTGATGTTCCCAGAGAAATTTTCTGGTATCGAAATGCCAAAGATATAAGTCTGGACCAAATAAGTCCAAAATTTTGGTAATTTCTCCCACACAAATGGGAGAAAAAAAGAAACAGAGGGAAATCTAGAGGATATTAACTACAGATTTATATGCCTTTTTTCTCATTTCTACAAATTTTATGAGATTATATGTATACATTTATTAGGGAAGGTTTTTAAAAATGTGAATAGAAAAAGGTTTTTTTCAAATTATATTACACTATGAGCAATATCTTTACAATTACAAAATTGACTGAAAGGCACAATAAATCCAAGAGTCCAGTGTGCTTATTATTTGTTAATTATTCCAAAAAGCATTCAATTCAGTCTAACTTCTGATTATTAATATAAAACAAATTTTAAAACATCCCAAGAATCCTCAAGAACTGCATTGACCATTATCACAAGTATATCCGGTTTAGAGGCCAAATGAAGTATTCTTGATAAGATAGTAAAGCCCTCCTGAAGTTCCTGTTGTTTGAAATACTGCCTAACATTTTCAATGAATCTGAGCTTCTCTATTAAACAGATTCATCTTTTTAATACCAATATTCTTCTGTAATGCTATATGGCTATGAATTATAGAATCCCATAATCTTCAAAGAATCAAAATTGTTAACCACTTGAAAGGCAATGTAGAGACATATGGCTGAAATAAGCAGGATATTACCTACTTACCAGTGATGAATTTCATGCATAAAAGATATCATGAAAAAGATGTATGATGGAAAAAGAGTTGGGCTGGTCATGTAAGAAGAGCAAGAAATAACAGTCTGTGTTCTCTAGTTTTATCTATATAATGCTAAAGAAACCAAAGAAAGAGCTATTACATTGGATGAACCCTATGAGAGATTTATTGGAGAACATGAACAAGAATTACACAGAATGAAAAGGGATGGTTGGTTCTAGTTAGAAATCCTAAGGGTCTTCCCCTCCTAGACTGACCTTTTTTTGAGTAGATAAAAGAGACTGTCTTTTGCCTCATCCCTTACTTAGTCTTAATCTTTGCAAGGGTATTGCCTTAGATAAACTGAGATCTGGGAAAGTCCTTAGCTTAAATAGGCAAAGTTCTCTCACTGAATCCAAGGTGATCTCTATTTGTCCTGACCTATGTCTTGCCACCAGACCCAGATGGCTCTGGAGGAGAAAATGAGGCTGGTAACTTTGCACAGCCCTCTCTCACTTAAATCCAATTCACTTGCAATTCAAGACATCATCTTTTTGATCTCATTGGATCTCTTAGAGAATGATGGACAAACAACATCAGTGGGATCACAAATCCAGTCATCTACTATCTTACATATATGGTGTATACACATACATGTATGTGTATATACATATATGCATATATACATATATATACATATACATACATAACATATATACAATTATTGTTGTTATTTAGTCATTTTTCAATTGTGTCTAATTCTCCCTGATCCATTTGGGATTTTCTTGGCAAAGATATCAGAGTAATTTACCATTTCCTTCTCCAGCTCATCTTACAGAGGAGGAACTGAGGCAATCAGGGTTAAGTGACTGGCCTGCAGTCACAAAACTAGTAAGAGACTTAGGCCAGATTTGAACTCAGGAAGGTGAGTCTTCCTGACCCTGGGGCACTCTTTCCAATATACCATCTAGACATATGTATGTATGTGTGTGTGTGTGTGTGTGTATATACATATATACATATATATACTAAAAACACTCAATGATAGTTTTAATACTTATTATATTAGCATTTATATTATACATTAAAGTTTGCAAAGTACTTTATAAATACTAACTCCATTTACATTCATGGCAGTCCAAGGGGTAAATGTTATTTTCCCTAATTTACAGATGAGGAAACTGAGACATTAAATGATAATGGTGGTGAATCCAATCACCTAGAACATTTGAAGGAGGGCAATGTGGTGATAAACACCACAAACAACCAAGACACAGTGAATAGATTTTAAATGTCAAATGGTATAATTAAACTTTAAACATTTTCATGTGGTATATAGTATTTTTCTTTCAAAGAAGAAATTGAGGCAGGTTAGTTGAAGTGATGGACCTAATAAATACAAAGGAAACAAATTTCTGTTTGCTGAGGAGTTGGAATTCACTCATTCAATATTTATCCACATAAACCCTGATTTAAGGATTATTGCTTATCCAAGGTTCAGAGCTATGCCTTCTATAAGCATCCCTGGGGAGCATGGACAGTTCAGCATCAAACAGAGAAGATCATTTCTCCCCTAATCATCTCACTGACTGGTGTGAGGAAAGTGTTTTGTAAGCTACAAAGTACTTCAGAAAAATGAGCTATTCTTATTATTCTCTGATTTGAAAATTCCACATTGCCCTTAAGCAGCTGCCTGCAGCTATTGCTCAAAAGGCTAAGGACACATGCCTTGCTATTAAAAAAAATCTTCAATTCTCATGCCTCCTCAAAATTGCAGTGAGGATTCTTTGTGCACTATAGGGAAAGTATTATAAATTATGCCCCCTCCGTTTTGGGTAAGCAGCTCTCATTGCAGCTCTCATTTGACAGCTTCTTGTCAAAACTCTTTCCACTGAGCCATGCAGCCAAATAAAGATTAAGTGACTTGCCCAGTATTACCTAACTAATAAATATCTAAATCTGGATTTGAATTCAGGTCTTCTTGATTCCAGGTCTAGGGCTCTCACCACTGAGCCTTCTAGCTTCCCCTTTCTATTCTGTTAATGGATTGTAAATGTCAGCATCTTCTAAATTAGTCAGCCTGGACCAAAGTCCTGCTTACCCTATGCTCGGTATATTTCTGTCCCATTCCTTCTTCCTCACTGCCCCATTTGAAATCCATTAAATTGATTCAATGCAATTAAATCCAAAAGACATTCATTAAACACCTCATTTGATACTGAAGAATAGATGAATAACATAGGATACATAGTCTCAAGGAGCTTATGATCCATGAAAGGAAAACAATAACAATAACTGTGATGTGGCTACTGCTTTAAAATTTACAAAGCACATGTGAAGTTGAAATTTAATAAGCCTATTCTTGAGCATGGGAGAATTTGTAGGAAGAATCAGTGGAGTGAATACTGATGGAGGAAAGAATGGTTAATAGAGAAGGTATGGGGCAGCTATGTATCTCTAAAACTTAGTTCTAGATCTCCACCCCTTGTGTTTTCATGAAAGTGGGGGAATGTCTTCACAGACATCTTGGTGCCTGTAAAAGGCACCAGAACTGGGAAAATTAAGTGATAAGGAAAATATGATCCAATCCAGTCTATTGATAAACATCTAAATTTTATCAGCTGCCTATCTTCCTGATTTCTTATCCTTACAAAAGAAAAAGGGTAGGCAAGAAAGGATTCCACAGAGGCATACATGGCAGAATCAGGATTAAAGTCCATATCTTCTGGTTTAGTGTGCTTTTATTAATCCCACCTAGACACTATACTTTATAGATTAAGATGCATATTTCTTCTGGAGAGAAATTAAGGAAAGCTTATTTTTCCTCAAAATCTTTTGGGGAAAAATAAAGCCCTACACTATGGTTCTTCCGGTGAATTTCTATTTGGTATCTGAAATAATGAATAATGGATTTGGTCAAAATTCCCTGTGAAAACATGACCAATATGGAAATATATTTTAAATAATTGTACACATATAATCTATATCAGATTGCTTACTGTCTTGGGGACAGGGAAAGGAAAGAAGAGAGAAAAAAATTGGAACTCAAAATATTACCATAGTGAATGTTAAAATCTAATTGGAAAAAAATAGAATACTATTAAGTAAAAAAAAAAGTTTCCTATAAAAAAAATTGCACTTTGTTACCCATTTCAGCAGAAGACATCATCATCCTTCCAATCACCCATATTTGCAACCTAAAAGTCAATCTCAACTATTCACTTTCATATCCAATCAGTTGCAAAATCTTGTCCATTACTATTCCCACAACATCTCTTGAATACATCCTCTTCTTTCTAAACACCCACCCTTGTTCAGGATCTCATCAATTCCGGCCTGGACTATTGCAATAACCTCCTAATTGTATCCATACCTCTAGTTTCTCTAATCTACCCTCTATAGAGTCACCAAAGTGATTTTCCTAAAGCTCAAGTCTATGTCACTCCACTGCTCAGTGAACTTCCAGTGGATTCCCATTTTCTAGTCAGCATCAAATACAAGCTTCTCTATTTGTTATTGAGGGCTCTTATGTCCTGGCTCCAACCTTTATTTCCAGATTTATTATATATCATTCCCTGTCAGAAACTCCATTACAATACAGCTAAAATGGCTTCTTTCTGTTCCTCTCACATAGCAGTATAACCTCTTTCTGTACCTTCATCCAGGCTGGTCCTCATGCATAGGGACACCCTCTCCTCAGCTCTGTCCCTTAGAATTCCTAGAATTTTATCCCATAAATTAAAAATAAGATAAATAAATAATTTTAAAAGGATTCTTAGAATTCTTTTAAGGATTCTAGAGCTTCTTGATACTCACCTCAAGCACCACCTTCTAAATGAGTCCTTTTCTGATCCTCTCCCCTACTCACCCAGCCAAGCTTCTGGTATCTTTCCCCAAAAAAAGTATTTTGTATTATGTGTAACAGAGTTGTATTTATATGTGGCAAGACTTTCTGTTTGTACAACAGAGGCCAGAGTACTTGTGTCCCTATCTAGCAAGCAAAGGTAGACATGTCCATTCATAATCCAAATATTCCTTCCTTCCCCTCTCCTAAAATAAAAACGGTTTGACTGCCTCATTAGGCAAATAGGAAAGGAAAGGAAGGTGTCGGGGTCCAAAATAAGTAGCTCACCTGCATAATCCATAATGTACTACTGCCAATTCTGTTCAGTTTAGTCTGAACCTAGCCCATAGTTTCATTCCTCATCATTCTTTGAGCTTCTGACCTCCTCTTAGATCCCTCAGGGAGATGCTATCCCTATTTATAAATACCTATCACTATTTATAAATATTCCCATTTATAAAATATTCCTATTTATAAAATCTAAGATGTAGAGGCAACTAGGTGATACAGTGGATAAAATACTGGCCCCCGGGGGATGAAGAGGACTTGAGTTCAAATCTAATCTCAGACACTTGCTAGATGTGTGACCCTTGATAAGTCACTTAGTCCCCTGATGATTCCCCCCCCTTCAAATATTCCATCATGAATGTTACACCTCCATTATCTCATCAACCCGTGTGGCCTGCAGAATGGGCAGATGAGAACCGTTTGTTCTAGCAGCTACAAAAGTAACTGAAACAGGTTCTATGGAGTGCTTAGAGTGTGATCAGACATCAAAAATACTGTGTAAATGCTACTATTATGATTGAATTAATATGGAATTTAAGTAGGGATTAATTGAAGTATAAGATCCTATTGTTAACTTTTAGCCCTTTGGGAAGAGATTCTTGAAGGCTGTTGAAAAGCAAAAAGAATTGATTCTGGGTCTAGTGAAAATCAGCTGAGTTTTCAACCACAGATGGTATCACTGCACTGGATTCTCCTGAACAATCTGACAGGGCTTCCATTGGGTTGAGAAGACAAAATGGTGATGGTGGTGAGGATGACAATGATCCTGATACAGGACAAAATTTTGCAAATCTCTGTACATATAGCATTTTATTTTTTATGCAAAATTGTTCATTTGTATCATCCAGCCAGTTGTGAGTCCTGTGTGGTCTCAGAAGGCATGGAAAATGCTCAGAGAGAAGTCAGTGCACCAAGATCTGGGAGACTGGTTAAAATGAGGATACAAGGTGTCTGACTCTATAGAACTATCAATTCCTGAGTGAAAATGATATAAGGAAGAATATGGAGTAATGATGTGAAAAACTGGGAGAGCTCAAGGGGTAATTGGCTGGTGTATATATTTTGAAATGGTATCTTCTGCTCCCAGGAAATGTCCCAGGCAGGACAATCTCTGCTGCATGTTATCACCTACTGGTTTGGAAATGTTGGTCGGTTTTTAAGCGAATGTTTGTTTTTTGACAGTGAGTAAAAAAGGAAAACATGGCATCTACAGCAAATGTTTAGCCTGGCAGACTGATAAAACTGTTGATGTTTGCTGGGTGCACCTTGTAAAATAATTAGTCTGGAAGCAAGAAATCCAACTAGCAAATATGTGCTAAATGGAACAATCATCCAGCACAGTGAACAGGAAGAAGATTTGGCGGTTAATGTGGGAAAATCATTGAGACAATCGGGCCAGGATGCAGCAGGCATAAAGAAAGGCAAATGAAATCCTAGTTTCCTGAAGTCAAAGGAAAGAATATGAAATTAAATGGTCTGAGTTCTTATCACCTGAGGCACTCTTGGTGTCCATTCAGAGGGATGGGATTGATATTGATGATTGGACTTGGGAAAAGCCATTAGGTCAACTAAGAGAATTATCCATCCCGAATGCAGAATTGATCAAGAAGACGCTTTGATGAACAAGGATGTATGAGCTTTTGCAAAGTACAAATATCGCAGTGATTCAGGAGAAACACTCATCATGATGAAAAAGATAGATAGGGTTTTTAAAACAACCTGGCTTTTGTGAGCTAGCTGGCATCTCAAAATGAATACACCACCAGCAAAAATAAGGATCAAAGCCAGCAAGATTATTCCTGGTAAGTGAATATATAACATGAGGAATAAATTAAGCACAGAAAGAGAGGACCATAAACAAAATTACACATAAACAAATTTTATTCAGAGGGTGTGCAGGTGAATAATTCTTCACCTAATTGCTTGATCCTGAACTCAATATCTATTTTTAATCAAATTATCAATTGGTACCTCTCTAAAACAAAAAGAGATTGTTGTTCTTCACCAATATAAATATAATTTTTCTCTATCACACAGCACTTAATTTGTAGCTGTCTTGTGCACTTATGTCCTATTGCATATTGGAGTTATTTCTCTAGGTTTCATATCCCTCCTATTAGATTGTATGTTCTATGGGGAGAGACACTATATCTCATTTCATTTTTTGTCTCTCAGCCCCTTGTAGTGTTCTACTCGTAACAGGAATAGGAAGGGAGATAGCATAACATGTAAGCAATGAGTCAAAAAAACATGAATTCAAATCTGGTCTCAGACATTTACTATACCTGACCCTGGGCAAGATGTTTAATCTCTATCTGCCTCGCTTTTCTCATCTGTAAATTGAGAATAATAGCAATCATTTCCCATAGTTGCTGTAAGGGTAAAATGAGATATATGTAAGACATTTTGCAATATAGTGCCATATAAATGCTAGCTATTACATTGATACATCCCATACAGGAATAGTAGTAGAGATAGTAGACCCTTCATAAATATATAATAAATTGTAGTTCCCAAGAGATTTGGATTTATTTCTGATTTTTTAGTATGAGTTTTTGTGATCTAAGCAAGCTTTCTTTCACAACCTATCCAGCTCTCACAGAGCCAAAGAATCAGAAATAGGCAGGATTCTAAGGCCAAAAATAAAATGATTAGTTCTCTTCACTGTTATTTGGGGGGGAGGGGAGGGTTAAAGGCAATTGGAGTTAAGTGACTTGCCCAGGGTCCCAAAGCTAATAATTTTCAAGTGTTTGAAGCCAGATTTGGATTCAGGTTCTCCTGACTCCAGGACTCTATCCACTGTGCCACCTCTTTCTTTTCTCCTCTTTCTTGTTTGTTTGCTTGTTTTCTTCCTTCCTTTTTTTTTTTTGTCTCCTTACTCATAACTTTGCATTGCTCTGTTGAGAATTTTTTTTCCTCATGTCAAGTTCAAATTTTCCCCTTCTATTTGTTGCTGCCTTATATGATCAGACAGAACAAATCTAATCCCTCTCCCACCAATTGGCCCTCAAATATTTGAAGATAACTGTTATGTCTCCCTCTGTTCTCACTTTTCTCTTTGTCAGGAAAAACATTCCCAGTTCCTTTGAGCAATCCTCACAGGAAATAGAATTACAGCTAGGAAATTTAGCAAGGCCATATAACCAAGTCCCTCATTTTACAGATGAGATCACTGAGGACATAGAAGGATTTCTCCACAATCACACCAATATTAAGTGCATGAAGTACTACACACCCAAGTCTTCCTGATTCCAAATGTAACTCTTTAATCACTACACGATGCTGCTCTTCATGATTCTGGCTGCCTTCCTCTGAGCATTCTCCAAATTATCAATATCAGTGTAAGATAACATGCTATAGGATTCGGGAGGTCATGATGGTTAAGGGAAACACTTTCCTTCATCTTTTACTTATGCTTCTTCCCCCCAAAAGAGAGAAAACAGATTTTTCTAAACTTAAGGGACTGAGATGGAAACAGGAATGTCAAGAATTGGAGTAGAGATTTTAACCCTCCACAACTTAGACTCAAATCTATTGTTCTAGGCTCATATATTACCCTCCTTTCCCACTCTGTGCTCCTCATAAATATCACTTTAACTTCCATTTCTGGGCTTTTTTAAATGACCATTCCTCAAGCTAGAAATATCATTCCCTTATCTCTGCCTTCCCTGAAGACCCCACTCAATCACACCCTACACAAAACTTTTTCCTTATTTTCCATCTCTCTCTATCCCTAGTTACCTTGTATTTATTCTGTAAATGGACATGTTTGTAGGTATATAATATATGCAAATACAGAATATGTATGTGGACATATTGATTCCCCAAATAGAATGGAAGTTTCTTGAGAGCAGATTGTTCATCATTTTGTCTGTTTCCAGTAACTAATAATTACCATGATACCTAGGACATAGTAAGCATTTAATTGATGAATTAATGATTGCTTAAAACAGAGCCCTGCCCATCAAGTGTTGCCCCCCAAAAAAAGACATGCAAGTATGAATGGAGATACAGAAATCCAATAGAAAATGGCTTTTCTGTGTATTCTAATATCTGTGGGTAACTGCCTCTCTAAAGAATGGATCTGCTTAATATTCAGTTGGCTACCAAATTAATATTTTGCCAAAAGACGTTATACAGGGAAGATAAGAGTAAAATTGAATCTATTAAAATAACTCTAGAGAAGAAAATGTTGATTTAGGTATTGGGAAATCTAAGGGTGGCCTAGTTCCTTATGATTGGTGTGGACAACAATGAGATACCAAACTGGTTTTAGTGTCTCTTTGTCTCAAATCTGTCTTTAACTGAGTGTAAACTTATGCTACTGTGTCTTTTTTTTATCAATCATCTTTCAGGAGACATGCTTTCAGACTGGAATGTACAGAGCACAACACATAAAAAGACAGGGGTTGGAATAATATGTTTCTTCAGTTCATTAAATTCACTTTCCACCACTATTATCATTAAAAGCCTAAGAGATTTTTAGTAGATCAGTGATAGGTATCCTCAGGGTGGAACTCTGAGAACGAAGCCCCACACAAAACCAAGGGATTGCTATAGACCCCACTGCAATAGAGCCATCATCTTCTAGGAATTAATACAGATTCCCTCATGACTGACTTTTTGCTTCAGGAACTCAATCTATCCTTTCTCAAACTGACATTTCTCCAGTTTGGCAAAAAAAAATGATGTTTGTGTACATTCACATACATGTATACATATGTGTATATGTCTATATAAAATATATAAGTATAAACATAAATGCATATGCATATAAGTATATAAGTGTAGTAGTATGTACATGCATAAATGTGTTGTGTATTTTGTACATATGTGCATTGCATATATATGCATATATTAACATATATATCAGAACTAATTTTATGTATATTTAGCAGAGCCACATATAAATATAATTATTATATTCACACAGAAATATAATATTTCTGATTAGTCTATAATATTAATTTTTTTGTTTTTGTTTACTTGTTGGTTTATTAATTTAGGTATTTACTAATAATTTTTTTTCATTTTGGTATAGGAGGCTGATTTGGAATGTTGAGTACAATCATAGAAGTAGATGAGGTATCATTAAAATATATCTACTATATCCTGGTCCATTTAATCTTAAAATATTGGATTCATTACAATGGCTAATCTTGGCTCCAGATGCCTAGGATGATGAAACACATTTACCTAATATCCCTATATATGATGAACTATGGGTACATAATCTTTTATACGATGTCACTATATCAACTTGTTTTGCTTAGCCGTTTTTTTATAAAGAGGTGGTGAGATATTAGGAAGAAATAATAGCATAAAATAAATATTGAATTCACTAAAAAGCTGCGAAATAAGTGATATGGCCCAGGTCCAGAAAGCCACCTATACTCTAGAAGACTATGTCCCATTCATTTTTCTGTAGCCACATCAGAGGTCCAGTTGGGTGAATATCAGCCACTCTGCTAAGGGGACTTCCAGAGCAGATATCTCTAGAAGTTGGGCTCATCATTCCAGATGGTAATAACAGCCTGACAAAACTGTCAATTCTTTTTAATGATTAGCACCAAGCATCTGGCAGAGGAGAAATGAGTTCCCTCTTTTTCTTTTTTTTTTCCATTTCATAACATTTGGCTATTTTTTTCCCTCCAGTTCCCTTGGTGAGTTAATTTTCCATTTTACTGTGTTCTTGAGACAATTCTGGTTTAGGTTTTAGTGCTTCCATTGATATTGCCTGAATATATATTTCTTCTGACACTTGTGCCTTAGCTTCCTTTAAGCCATAATTGTTCTCTTTGTATTGTGTAAAGGCTCTTTTAGTTCATTTCCCTGAATAGTTTTCCTCTTAAAACCAATGTTTTTAAGGGTCTGAGGGAGTTTTGTTTCTTTGGGGTATTTTTTTTTATGGATTTTGAGAGGAGAAAGTTAAGTTTGCAGGAGAATTCTCAGTTTTGTCTTTTCAAAGGATCTCCTTGTGGTTCTTTTCCAAAATTCCTACTGGACCATAGTTTCTAACCTGGTCAACATGAAGATCCAGCCAGTCAGGCTTGAAGCTCCTATGACAAGATAGTGACAAGATAGGTCACATAATGAAATGATGGTTATGAAGGCATTTTTTTTTTGCTTCCCAGTGGTCCTGTTATTAAGAAAGGCACTTTAACTTAGAGTCTAATTGCATAAGATGGCTAAGAAACACCTTTACTCTAGGAAATAAATCTCACATCACTATTATCAGAATGACCCTTCCTCAGGTCCCATTTGAAGAAGGATTAAGCAATGACATCACATATAACCACAAGAGGAAAATAGGTTATATTCAAACTGAGACCCTTTTAATATTTGCCCATTTGGAACCATAGGACACTGTTCAACTAAGTCACTGCTCCAAAGGAAATAAGGTAATTATCCATGGTTTCACCTACCAATAGGACAATGTAGGATTTCTGGACAACTGACATTATAGGAAGAAATATGTCCTTGAAGTTTACAAAGGCTACTGAGTTCCCAGAATACATATCTGGAACTGGAAAATCAGTCTTAGGTATCTGCAATAGGTGAGTATTGAGATCAAAAGCAATTAACTTTTTAGATAAAATTCAAAAATTAAATTTAAACAAAAGATCAGTCCTAAGGATTATTTGTGTGTGGTGATGGGAATTCACCAGCCCCTTGTCTTTATTGTCTATGGATGGCACCCTATTAAATGAAGAGACTTAAAGCTAAAAGATCTTAAAGGTCACTGAATAATGAAACTTTAAAGCTGAATGCACTTCAGTAGAGATCCAGTCCAACCCATACGTGAAAAAGAATCCCCTCGTACGATATACCTAACAAGTGGTATTCCAACTTTTGCTTGAAGATCTCCAGTAAGGGAAATCCTTTTATTTCCCAAAGCAACTTACTCCATATTAGCACTGTTCAAATTGTTGGGAAACTTTTCTTTAAATCAAGTCTAAATATTCTTATTTTGCAATTTTACCAGGTATCCATTATTCTGCCCTTACAAGCAAAGCAAAACAAAGTTAATACTTCTTCTATGAGACAGTCCTACTGTCTCAAATATTATGGAGCATCTAGTCTGACTCCTCTATTTTTTAGATAAACTGTTGGCAACAAAACCAGGAATTTGCTTCTACAAGGTAGTAACAAATGTGAAATGCAAAGTAGCCTCAAAGGTCAGTTTCTATTTTCTCAATGGCTACAAGGTCTTTAAGAGTCTTTTTTTGAAATATTTATTTTATAGCCAATGGAAACTATGGGTATTTTGTACTATTTGGCAATAATCATAAAAATAATCATAATCACAATAATCATAAAATACATTGTTTATCCCATTGGATCCTCATAACAACACTGTGAATGGTTATTAATCACCTATTCATTATGATTATTAATTATTCATAATATACCTGCTACGTGCCAGGCACTGTGCTAGGTACACAAGACAGTGTGAATTATTTGAGAGTTTTTCATTACAACAAATAAACAAACTTGTTCTATCCTTCACAAGGGGACCAGGACACATCCTAAATTACCCAAGATTAAAACTGCTCTCTCCATGTCTGGAGAGACAGAAATAGAGTTGAATTTAGAATCCAAACTAGGATAAACAAACCAGGTCAGAAGCCAGAGTTTTGAGGGAATGACAAAATTAAGGAAAAGTTAGAAGTAAGAAAAGTATTTCTAGTAACAGGAAGGTCAACACAAGATCAGGAATCCATGAGCAGGAATATCTGTGAAATCATGAAATGACAGGTTTTCAATAGCTTTGGTGTTTCATGGCAGCCTTGTGATTTCTATATTCTCACCCTGTTCTGGTCAGTCTCAAAGTCAGAGATCATATGCACAATTTGCCTTCCAGGGCAATTAAGCCACACCAGTGGGACCTTGACTTCAACAGAGAGAGGGCAAAGAAGCTTAAGTTTTTGCAGTAATTCTGATCTATCCATTTCTTGGGTAAAAGAATTCAACAAAAATATGCCTTCCCATTATTAGCATCTCTATTCCTCATAATCCTCTGAAGGCCAGGATCAAAAATTATACTTTGTATATTACAAGCTCTGACAGATTCATTAGCCTCAAGCTTCATTGGGTGGTGAGAACCTTCACTTTGTTTAGAAAAAAAAGCCAATTTCTAATCAAAAGAAGTTTACATTTCACATGTTTTTTTTAATTAATAAAAATTCATGTTATCACCCTCCTCCCTCTTCCCAACCCATCAAACAAAGAAGAACAAAATCCTTATAATAAATAGGAATAGTCATTAAAAAAAATTTCTTCATATCCAAAAAAGTGTGCTCATTTTGCATATTGATTCTGTCATTGGTCTACCAATAAATATGTAATATGTTTCATAATTGGTCCTCTGAAATTGTGGTTGATCTCCAGACTAATTAGTTCTCATGGTTTTTTTCAATGTTATTTGATTATACAATGTTATTGTTATTGCCTAAGTTGTTCTCTTGGTTCTTACTTCACCATGAGTCAGTTCATTTAAATTTTCCCATGATTCAAAGAGACATCCCTTTCATCATTTTTAATGGTTTAATAATATTTGATTACATTCATATACTATAATGTGTTTCATCATTCCCCAATGATAGAATTAGCTACTCAATCCATTCACATGATTAAGTCATGTATATAAGTCAAATATATAAAGGTGTTGATCAATAATTATGAAGTTTAGAGCTTTCTAACAAGAGGCTGTTAGGCTTATTTATGACCTCAAGTGCGTGTACTATGAATTCTTTGGCTGATGGCACCCTTGAGGAGTCCATAAGCTCCTAAACCTGTATTACTTAGCACAAATTTAGCTCTAGTTAAAGGAAAGTCCACTCATATCTTCTTTTAATGGTTGAAATAGCTCAGTGTAAGAAAGATAGTATAATGCAGTCTTTTTCTTGTAAATAAGTGAAAAATACTGAGCATCCCAAGGATTTAGGGACAGACTATTTTTCAGAGCATACCTTGAAAGATTCCTATATCTTAAATCCCTATTGTACCATCTCTTTGGAATTTCCCTCTTTACCCTATTCTGGAGCCACTAAGTAGCACTGTGTATATAATGTTGAAAGACTCATCTTCCTGAGTTCAAATCTCAGATACTGACTAGTTATGTGACCTTCTGCAAGTCATTTCTCCCTATTTGCCTCAGTTTCCTCATCTATAAAATGAGCTAAAGAAGGAAATGGCAAACTATTCCCACTGTGTTTGCCAAGAAAACTCCAAATAGGGTCACAAAGTGTCAGCCACAACTAAAAAACAAGTGAACAACAAATAATCTAATTCTATGTCATCATATTTTCTTTAAAATGTATAATATAAAATCCTGAAGAATTCTTGCTTTCCTGATTCTGCTGAAGAAATAAAAATGATGCTTCATGGGTGCCCTTAAATTATATTTCACTTTGTTATCATTTGTATCTGTGGTAAAGTTCTTTTCATCATGCTAATTATGCTTTTATATACAGTTCTCTCTTACTATCCTAAGACCTCTCATTGACATAAGATTTTATTATCATTTTGTCATTCCCAATGGTTTTACTTTTGTTCCTAGCAGAGAGATTTTCTAATTATAAAATTTGCACATGCAATCTATTTCTGTATGACAAAGGCCAGTGGGTGTCCTCCCTTGGAAGAAGATTCTAATTGAGCTGAAGGCAAATACAGCCAGCGATGTGACTGGTAGTTTCTTTTTTACATGTAAGTTAAGCATCTCACCAGTTTCAGGAAGCCCTGAAACACTGAACTTCTGCTAAAATAGGATAAAGGCTTCAGTCATACTTACCATGATATTTTCATATTATATTTTACATATTAGAGAACCAAGAAATACCACTTCTAACTGCACAACAACACAAGAAAACAGACTTGAAGACTTGAAATGACTCCTCCAGGATCACAAAGGCACTAAGTCAAAGATTTTTAGAAGCCAAAGGAAGCATTGTACTACCAGTGGCTGATTTTGCTCTGTCATTCCTCTCTCCATTGATTCCTAACAATTTTCTATAGATTATAAACAAAATAAATGCATATTTCAGAGTTTCCCCCTTACAACAAAATGTATTATTAAACATAAGGATTTTTTAATTTTAATTTTTTTTAATTTACAATTATGGAGCAACTCAACTTTTTGGTTTCCTAGGACCTTAACCATTTCCATATTCATGGGGAAAACGTTCTCAGCAACCCATCTGTGAATTCAATAGAACTCTCTCTTTGGGGCCATTTGTAATCCATGCATATTCATATATGCCCAAAGTCCATAAATATGTCTATAGTCTATCAAGGAGCTAATGTCTATTAAGAACAAATTAGCAGAGTGTGTCTGTGTGACATTTCTGTTCCCAGTCTAATCACTGTCATCATTATTGAGGTTCTTGGCTCACAATAATGTTTTTTTAAAAAACAACAGCATTGGCCTGGGAAATGAAGAAAAATATACGCATAATTTATCATTTTGCCAGGCTCAATAAACACTGTTTGGATGTGCTAACAGATTCCCATGAAAATAGCAGCCTTCAGATAAATAAACCATTAGCCTGAGAAAAGAAATGTTAACTCTAGTATAATCTATGAATGTAAAACTTGATGGTGGGTATTGTTGGCTACTAATCAAATGATAAAATGCTAGTTTTGTGGGTACTTGTGGTTAACTAACCATTTTTAAAAAGCGCTACAATGACAAGGATAACATGCTTTTTAGAAAAAGCAATTTTGGATAGTAGAAAGACTCCAGATCACACCCGGATTTTCCATTTATCACCTGTGTGCATGTGGAAAAGCCAGTTGACCTTTCCAGACTTCAGTTTCCTAATCTATAAAATGAGGGAGTAGCTCCAAATGGCTGTTAAGGTCTCTTACAATTCCAGATCTGTGATCATAAATATGTCTGTGAAGGAACTTAAAACGATGATTTAGACAGTCATTAAGCTGGAAAAAATACAATTAGGAGGTAGTCAATAAACACTTATTAAGGACCTACTATGCACCATGAAGGAGATAGTCAATAAACATTTATTAAGGACCTACTATGTACCAAGTACTCTGCTAAGCACTGGGGATACAAAAATGGCAAAATACAGTGCCTGCCCCTGTCTGTTCAGTCTGAGGGAGACAGCATGTAAACAAAAAATCAAAAGAAGCAAGGTACTAGAATTAGGCATTAGGTAGCTCAACGAAGAAAAGTGAATAAGAAAATGAGACAGAAAGATCTGAATTCAAACTGTGTCCCAGATGCTAGCAAGAGGCTTGATCCTGGGCTCACTTTATCTCTCTCATCCTCAGTTTTTTTCTTCATTGCTATGAGGATCAAATGAGATAATTTGATTGTATAGCACTGTACCAACCTTAAAGTAGTATTAAAAATGCTAGCTATTATTTATTGTTGCTATTGTTTTAGATGTTAGTGATTATACTTGCAGTACTGTTAGAGAGACAACTTATCTATGGTTTTTAAAAGATATAAACATAATTTCATATGCTTTTAACTAATATTAAAGATGATCCAGTCCAACACTTCATTTTACAGTTGGAAAAGTACTTACATGATATGGTCAAATAGCAAAACCAATATTTGAAACCTGGTCCTCTGGCTTTAAATTCAGAGTTCTTCTCACTTTACCATATTGCCTATCTTTCTTCTAATTCCTAAATCTGTGAGCATCTCAACAGATATTTTGATGTTCTTTGAGATTATTAAATATTCTGTTCATTGTATTTAGATCAGGAAAGGACCTTAGAGGTCATCTTCACTTTACAAAGAAGGAAAGTAAGTCCCAGATAGATCAAATAATTTGCCTCAGATTATAAAATTCAATGAAATTCAATAGCCATGTATTTATTGAGCACCTATGATGTGACAGGTATTCTTAGATTCAAAAACAGTCTTTACCCTTAAGGAGTAGTGACTCTATTGTCGAAGAAACAAGAAGTATGCATACAAAAAAATGCAAAATTAATACAAAGTGAATCTGGAGAATAGATCACTAACTGAAGGTATTGAGATAAGATGAATAGTGTAAATACTGCCTGAACTGAATCTGGAAGGAAACTAAGAATTTCAAGAAATTGGCCAAACATGGCAGAAAAGGCAAAGAGAAAAGAGATGTGATAGGCTGTATAGAAAAAGCAGATATAAATGTCTCTCATATTATGGCAAATTATGGCAAATTTGGCTAAGTCTGGACAGGTTCATTACTAAAGGGTTAGATATATATATACTATATATATACATTATATATATATATATATATGCATGCAAATATACATATACATTTTATATTTTAATTAATATTTTATTTTTTCCAATTACGTGTAAAGACAATTTTCAAAATTCATTTTTGAAAGATTTTGAGTACCAAATTTTTATCCCTTCCTTCCTCCCACCCCAAGACAGCAAGCAGTGGGTACATATATACATATATATGTATGTGTGTGTGTGAGTGTGTGTATGTATGTAGATATATCTACATACATATATATAGAGATAGATGTATGCTTTTATACACACACAGAAATACATAAAATGAGTATCCCTTTTTACTTCTACCCCTTCAAAGTATGTATAACTATCATTCTAGTAGATCTTTAGGGTTTGACTGCAAGTCATATATGACTTCTAATTGACTGCTTAACCAGAAAAACTAATGACATGGGGGTACTACACTTGAAAGGAAAAGAGATCATTTCTGACTGACAACTCTCTTAAATAAAACCCTCCAGAGTAGAAGAGAACATCCCTTCTGTAGAATGATAGAATATGATGGCACAGGTCACCAAATTCATGTGGAACATCAACTTAACTAGACTTGAACAGATTCCCTTGGGGGTCTTTGTCACTCCTGTGTGTTTCCTTCTTTTAGTATTAATCTTGTTAGCATCAAAAGGCCTTAGGAAACTGAAATGGCAACATTTGACATCTTGTCCTTCCCAGGCACCCAAAAAATAGAAGGAAGAAAATGACCGAGCAGTGGCAAGAATGGGTTCATCTGTAGGGAGGCGTCAGTATTAGAAAGAAAAAACTTCTAGACAAATGATCACACTTAGTTGTTTGATTGGATAACATCCTGTGCAGAAGTGAAATGTGAAATATTCAATTAGCATTATTTCATCATATTTCACTAATTAATATAAATTCATTAAGTTTTGATAAGTCTGATCAAGGTCTGATCAGCCAACTATATCTAGAGTTAAATCATTCTATAATATATACTATGATTATTTTTTGTACATAGAAATAAATGACCTGTTCTGTATTTAATTCATGTTTTTACATTAGACACATTTTGGGAGAATCCTTAGACTCTTAAAATGGAATTATTATTATAATTGTAGATTTTCCTTGGAATACTGAGCTGGTATATTGTTTATTGTTGTAGTTTTCTGTCCTTCTTTCTGGAAAAGGACCATGACATCAAGAAGGTGGTGCCCTGACTTGCAAGTGAATTGGATTTAAATGAGGGAGAGCTGGGCAAAGTCATCAGCCTCATTCTCTCCTGTGCAGTTATCTTGGTCTAGGGGCAAGAAATAGATCAGGATGATTGGAGATGGAGAGACCTGAGCTAATCAATGTGAGAATGAGGATCCTAATTCCCTTAAATAAGGGTCAGACTTTCCAAGAAATGAACCTGGGCAAATTTACTGGCTAGGTAAAGGATAAGGAGGGAATGGTGTCAGTCCCTGTATGGTCTCGACTACTGAATGACTAAATAGTGCCTGGAGACTCTGTGCTAGATATATTAGAAAAGCATGGGGGACTGGGTTGAGGGTCTTGACCTGCATCAGTTTGAAAGCACATCAACACTGATGAAATCACAGATCTTTTAAGTACTGAAGTGAGTCACCCCATTTCACCAAAAAAAAAATCTGTTTTTCTTTAAGCTTCCTTTGGCTCCATCATGCTGCTCTACATAACACAAAGAGAAATGGAGTGTTGACAATTACCTGGAGCATTCAACTATGGTGGAATTCACCGCTTGGGAACATTAGTTCTTTCCTTAACTATTTAACTAATTGAAGCAAAATTTTATTTATCTTTTTTTCACCTGAATAATCTAGATAATTGTCTACAGGCTCTATCTTCTCAGTTCCAAGTGAGTTATAGGTTTAGAGGCTTCTTCCATAAGAAAATATCCTTGTGCATAAAATAACCTTTTTGCCATGTCCATAAAGAGGTATCTCTTATCCTTATCTCTATCTGTTATCTAGTGACTTTGACGATATACATCACCCTTTCTGTAGCACCTATCCCCACTCCCCTTTGAGTGTCTCTGCCCTTTCTTCTGGTACCCTCTTTTCTCTATCCCTGGACATTCAATGTCCTCAAGTTTCCCAAAACATCTCCCTCTGTCTCCATCCCCAGTTCTCCAATACATCCCATACTCACAAATTACCTTTCCATCATAATCAGTTATTGGTGCAGTGGATAGATCAGAAGGCTTAAAATAAGACTAAGTCCAGCTGTACACAGCAACAGCAAGATTATGTGGTGATCAATTCAGACGGACATGACCCTTTTCAATGAGATAATTTAGACCAGTTCCAATGATCCTGTAATGGAGAGAGCCATCTACACCCAGAGAGAAGACTGTGGGAACTGAGTGTGGATCGCAATATGATATTTTCATTTTGTTGGTGTTTGCTTGCAGTCTGTTTTCTTTCTCATTTTTTTCCTTTGATCTAATTTTTCTTGTGTAGCACGATATTTGTGGAAATATGTATAGAAGAATTGCACATGTTTTGCATGTATTGTATTACTTGCTGTCTAGGGGAGGGGATGGAGAGAAGAGAGGGAGAAAAAATTTGGAATACAAGGTTTTGCCAGGGTGAATGCTGAAAACTATGCATATGTTTGGAAAATAAAAAGCTTTAATTAGTTAAAAAAGAAAGAACCTAGTTCAAATCCAACTTGGATATTTACTAGTTGTGTGACCCTGACCAAAATACTTAATTCTTTTGGTCTCAGATGAGCTGGAGAAGGAAATGGCAAATCACTCCAGCATCTTTGCCAAGAAAAATGGGGTCATGAAGAGTCAGACACAACTGAAAAACAGCAACCTGTCTTTTCTCAATTTCTTCAGTCAGTAATATTTATTAGATGTCTGCTATGTGCTAAGCACATATTGAGTTCCTTCCCTCAAGGATCTTACAATCTAAGTGGGGAGACAACCAAATATGTACAAGCAAGCTATATATGAGATAAATAGCATATAATAAGAGAGTAAAGAATTGATGGCTAAGGAAAAACTTCCTATAAAAGATAGGGTTTTAGCTGAGACTTAAAGAAAGCCAGAGAAGGCAGTATTTAAAAGATAAGGAGGGATAAAATTCTAGGCATGGAGGACAGCCAGAAAAATCTCAGAGAGAAGAGATAAATTGTCTTGTTCTGGAACACAAGAATTAAAGAGTATGTTATAAGAAATAAAGTATAGGAAAACTGAAAAGGTAAAAGGGAGATTATGGAGATTATGAAGGGCTTTGAATGCCAAATAGAAAATTGTCAATCCATTGATGTCAAGCATTTATTAAGCAGTTTCTTAATTAATGTGCCACAGACTGTGCTAAATGTAGGAATATAAAGGAAAAGCAAAAATAGTCTCTGTACTCAAGAGGCTTACGTTCTAACAGGAGACAATATGCATGTATAAAAGTATATACAAGAGCTATACAAAGTGCATAGGAGTAACTCTACTGGAAAAGGCACTAGTTGTTTGTGGATGGTGAGGACCCTCTGTAGAAGATGGTTCTTAGGCTGAGTTTAGGAGACTGGATTTCCTTTTTTTTTTAATTAAAACTTTTTATTTGGAAAACATATGTATGGGTAATTCTTCAACATTAACCCTTATAAAGCTTTCTGTTACAAGTTTTTCCTTCCTACTCCCCACCCTTCCCCTAGATGGCAGGATATCTACTACATGTTAATTATGTTAAAATACTTGACAAATCGAATATATGTATACGTATTTCCACACTTATTGTTGTGCAAGAAAAATATCTACAAGAAAAAAAATCAGAGAAAAGAAACACAATGCAAGCAAACATCAATCGAAAGCATGAAAATGTTATGTTATGGTACGCATTTCACATCCCTCTCTCTGGGTGTATATGGCTTTCTTCACTGAACAATTGGAACTGGTTTGAAACATTTCATTGTTGAAGAGAGCCATGTCCATCAGAATTGATCATCATATAGTCTTGTTGTTGTCGTGTATAATGATCTCCTGGTTCTGCTGATTTCACTCAGCATTAGTTCATGCAAGTCTCTCCAGGCCTCTCTGAATTCGTCCTGCTGGTCCTTTCTTACAGAGCAATAATATTCCATAACATTCATATACCATAATTTATTCAGCCACTCTCCAATTGATGGGCATCCCTTCAGTTTCCAGTTTCTAGCAAACAAATCCAGGAGACTGAATTTCCTAAGAAGTAGATAAGGAGAGGAAGCATTTCAGGTGAGGGGCAGCCCACACAAAGGCATTTAAATGAGAGGCATAATGTTGTGTGTTGGAACGGTAGGGAGGTCCACCATAGAGAATGTACAGGAACTGTGAATGGATCCAACCATTCTGGAGAGTAATTTGGAACTATGCTCAAAAAGTTATCAAACTGTGCATACCCTTTGACCCAGCAAGGTTTCTACTGGGCCTATATCCCAAATTGATCTTAGAGGAGGGAAAGGCCCCACATGTGCAAGAATGTTTGTGGCAGCCCCTTTTGTAGGGCTAGAAACTGGAAACTGAATGGATGCCCTTCAATTGGAGAATGGCTGAATAAATTATGGTATATGAATGTTATGGAATATTATTGTTCTGTAAGAAACGACCAGCAGGATGATTTCAGAGAGGCCTGGGGAGACTTGCATGAACTGATGCTGAGTGAAATCAGCAGAACCAGGAGAACATTATACACAGCCACAAGACTATACGATGATCAATTCTGATGGACATGGTTCTCTTCAACAATGATGTGATTCAAACCAGTTCCTATTGTTCAGTGATGAAGATAGTCATATACATCCAGAGAGAGGCCTGAGGGAACTGAGTGTGGACCACAACACAGCATTTTAACACTTTCTGTGAATATTTCCATGCATTTTGTTTTCCTTCTTAGGTTGTTTTTTTTTCTCTCTTTCTAGATCTGATGTTTCTTGTGCAGTAAGATAATTGTATAGATATGTATACATATATTGGATTTGTCATATAATTTAACATATTTAGCATGTATTAGATTACCTGTCATCTAGGAATGGGGGGGGAAGGAGAGGAAAAGCTTGGAACAAAAAATAAGTTTTGCAAAGGTCAATGTAGAAAAATTACTCATATGTTTTGTAAATAAAAAGCTTTTAATAAAAAAGAGAGAGAGAATGTACAGGGGAGTAACATGCAGTAAGACTGGAAGGGTCTGGGTTTAAGGAGCTTTAAATGCCCCCAAAAAACCATTTAGATGAGGTTCTGGTAGGGGAGAAAGAAATAAGCGCTTATATAGAACCTACTATGTGCCAGGAACTGTTAAGTACTTTACAAATGTTATCTCATTTGATCCTCACAACAACCCTGGAAGGGATTCCCTGTTATTACTTCTTCTTTATAGTTGGGGAAATTGAACCAAACAAATTAAGAATCACAAAGCTAGCAAGTGTCTGAAGATAGATTTGAACTCAGGTCTTCCTCTCTCTCCAAACCCAATTCTCTGTCCACTGTGCCACCTAGCTGGCTTAGAAATAAAGGGGAGCTACAAAAGTTAATTAAATAGAGAGTGACATGATTTAGAGTGATCTAGAAAAATCACTTTAGCAAATAGATTGGACAGGGGAAAGAATTGAGGCAAGCAGACCACTTCAGAAACTATTTTGATAGCCCAAGACAAAAGTAAGAAGGGTTTTAATTAGTATGAAAATTGTCTATGTGGAGAGAAGAGGACATACATGAGAAATATTATTAACCTAGAGCTATTTGGATTGAAAATCAGAATGAGTGAAAGA
>JAJPUD010001462.1:372294-433676 GCA_023553655.1 Myrmecobius fasciatus | reverse complement strand
ACACACACACACACACACAGAAAGAGAGAGAGAGAGAGGGGTGTAACACTAATTCATCTCAGTAAATTTTTTTAGGAACAAGATAATTTCTTCAAAAATTTATAAACTTAGTAATCACTAAAAATATAAGCTTATAAATATACAAAGTAACAAATAAATTTAACCCTTACCATTTAGATAAGTAGAACCAAATAAATTAACAAACAAGTGGGAAAAATGTATTGTTCATTATCTCTTTCCTGTTCTATTTGAAGTTTTACTTTTGGCTTTCCTCCCTCTTTCCCTCTTTTGAAAAAATACAAATGTAATCAACTAATCATACTTTCAATTACTTCACATAAATAAAAGGCATAAAATAATTTGAAAAAATGTATCATTTTTATAGTGCAATAATATTCTACCATATTAATATGCCAGAATTTTATTCAGCCATTCTCTAGACATTCACTTCAATAGATTGTTTCCAATTTTTTGCATCTTCAAAAGAGAAGTTATGAATATTTCTGTACTAATAGGTTATTTTCCATAATTATGTTTTCAAAATCTGATTACTGATTTAAGATTGGACATCATACACAGATAGATGTAAACATTTCTTTTAAAATGTTCACCAAGATTCAGAAAATGAAACCTGGTCAAAATTTAAAGTCTTTCTGACTTAAAAGTCAAATCAGTTATTTACTATATATATAAAAAGAGATAATACTGAGTAAGTTCCACTTTTTTGCTCTTTTTTCTTTAGAAAACTTATAAACCTGTCTAAGAATTTAGAAGGCAATTTTATATATGCTTTACCACCAAGACAAGGTGCCAAAATTATTAACCATTGTAAACCATTTCAATTCAACATATATTTATTGGATGCCTATAACAGGCATAACATATTATAAGAACTATAAATTTCAACTAATATAGGAAGACAGCAGCATACTTAAGGTCAGAATCAAAGAGAATCTTCTCTAAAATGCCCCTTTAAAATTTCAGACACTATATTCCTAAGAACATTTCTGATCATCCTTTTCAAAAACATAAAAATAAATGAATTCCTATCAAAATGACATTCAGAGAAATTTATATTTAAAAGTACAACAATGCTTCTGGCTGGTTCAATTATGAATATATTATATCTTTTCGGCAATACAACATATACAAATATAATTCTAATGAAAAAAGAAATCATAACAAAGGCTTATTTTTAAATTTTAAGAATTCCTTAATTCTTATTTTGCAGTTAGGCAATGTGATGCTGAAATGATATTCTTTACAAATGAGTCTATATAAACAAGTGATTAAATATCATGAACTCTTTGTTTTGGGGGTCAAATGGCTAACCTGTAGTTGATGTAGTTCTCGGACATTAGCTTCACACTGCAACTGAAGGTCCCGCATCTGATTTTCATGCTTTTGATGTTGAGCCATCCTTTCATTTTTTTGTCTCTTTTCTTCTTGAGCAGCAAACTAAAAGATAACCAAGGCGGGAAGCAAAACAGGAGATGAGAAGCATCTTAATTTATTGAATGCCTATTTAAAGATTTTAATTTAATAAATTAAGTTGGAAATTTTAAGTTACAATAAACTAAAACTAAACAAAATTACAGTAATTTATTTTCCAACTTACAAAAATCTACTTTGTCAATATGCCTAAGTGTTAGAAATGAGCTTCTTCATCTAAATAGAGCAGGAAAGAAAGACAACCTATATCTAAAAACTCCCTTTCTTCCCACATGAGGCCTGAAAAGAAAAGAGCTTCTTCTTTACTTAGCCCTGTGATCAGAATATCTGGGAGATACAAGACTAAATTTAACTTAAGTTTGTAAAGTTCCAAATGGAAAACAACTGAGAAGACATGTGAGTCTTAACTAAATGACTAAATGGTTTCTTTCTCAGAGTTTCATGCTCTGAGAACAATAATGAAAATTTTGCTTTCTCAACTGCAAAGTAGGATCCAGACTGAAAATAACTACACAACTTTTTTCTAATATCAACGTTTTGACAAATCTTTTATTTATATATCCCACAGTCTGCTGCTATGGGTATACAGAAGAGAAAGTCAATAGTTTCTTCAGTAGTCACAGAAAATCACTATTTAAATTTAAGCAATAAATTGCTTAAGTACAGCTTTATCATTATTCCTAAGGTTTATATAGTTGGAATCTCAACTGGGATTACAGTTGAGATCAATCTATTCAAGAGCTGGGATGGGACGGGAAGATCAGGGCATCCTTCTTTAAACAGAACCAGCCCCAAGAAATTGATTACAGCATTACACGTATCTCTATTTTGTTTGTGTATCTCATTAGGGTAAAGGTGTTAGATGGGTACCAATAATACTATGATTTGCCTTTCAAAACTACTTTAATTTTTTAAAAGCCTATTTGAAACAAATAATTTAGCTCCTTGCCTGTTTAATTTTATCACGGTCCTGATCTGGAGTGCCTGTTGAATTGATTCTCAAACTCTTCTTAAACATGGCCATCCGAGTCTTGGCTTCACTACGCTGGATCTTAGGTAGTCTTGCTCTTTCTTGAGTTTGTCTGTTTTTTAATTCTTCAATAAGCCGTTGATTATATCTCTGCATTTGTTCAGTTTCCTACAAGAGTTTTAAATAAAATCTACTGATATAAAAATAATATAATATAGCAACTTTAATTTTAGGCACTTACTATTCACACAGTATCTTTTAGAAACTACATCCTTAAACATAATGTATAAATAAAAATAAATATACCTATAATACTAATAACATTAAAACTGAAATTAAATATTCCTTATATTTCCATTGGATAAATGGAAATATATAAAAAACTATAAACTTAAAACTATGTAGCCAGAACTGCCTTTGTGCCCATTTAATTTTCCTGTCTCATAAGCATTAACAGTTTTAGTGAATTATAGCAAACACATGATATCTAAGATTTCTCTCCTTTTCATTACCATATTGCAATTTACCAACAGATTAATTTTCCTAAAGAAACATATATCACTCTCCTATTCACAATCTTCAATAGTTCCTTGTTACCTACAGGATAAAATTCAAAATCTGTTTGCCTGGAATTCAAGATATTCCACAATGGTCCTTAGATCAGATCTTTTTTTGCATCATCTTTCACTACTCCTCTATACTTTATACCTGATGAGTCATGTCTCTACATCTTCAGTTTCCTATCTCTTCAGCCATCTAGAATGTCCTCCCCACCAGAAAACTGTATTATCAAAATTCTAACCACTTGTCAAGATCCTGGATAAGTATCTATTTGTCCATGAAACCTCTTCTCATTCACTCCTAAGAGAAGAGACTTCCTTCCCTCAAGGGAGCTACACAGTACAGCAGATAGAATACTGAACAGGAATCAGAAAGGCTTGAGTTCAAATCTGATCTCAGACACTTACTAATTAATTGTATGATCTTGGTCAAGTTACTTTAATCTCTATCTCAGTTTTCTCAGCTATAAAATGGCATTAAGAAGAGAACCTACTTTACAGGGTTATTGTGAGAATTAAAAATTAGATATTAAAGTACTTAACACTATGCCTGGCACATAGGAGACATTATATAAATGCTTATCTTTCCCAATCTCCCTCCAAGATATTTACTCAAAGCACTATACAAATCATAATCTCACAGTGCCTAGTGAGCAAGGAGTGTGAGATAAAGATGAAAAGACAAAAGTATCTCTAACCCCAAGCACCTAGCATTTACAGAAAAGGAAGGTAGAAAATGCATGGAGCTAAGTAATTACAAAATAAATTCAAAATAATTTCAGAAGAAAGGACACTAGCAATTAAAGGGGCAGAAGAACTGGGCAAGTCTCAAAGCACCTGTGCTGAGCCTTGACTATCACTCTAGCAGTTGTGCCAAAGAGGGATAAGAAAGAAAAGAAACTAGAGACTAATGAGAAGTCTCCTGTTGAGAGATGAAGACAAAGTGAGAGGTGAGAAAGAAAGAAATATGAGATGCTGTGCAAGTAAAATCAAAAGGACTTGACAACTGATTAGATGGAGATAATGAGAGAAGAGGCCACAAACTTCAAGTAAAAAGAGGAGGGCAAGGGCAACAAATAATAATTACTGCCTTGGACATTAGTTTCCTTTCAGATAACCAGTTTAAAATGTTCAATACATAACACAGGACTGGAGCTCACAAGAGAGACTAGAACTGGATATACAAATCTGCATAGACAGTAAAATTGATTATGGGTAATAATCCAGCAAAGACTGAAAAGGAAGCTTCAGAAAAGTATGACAAGTTCTATGAGAGAGTAGTGTCATGGAAACCCATGGAGAAAAGACTAGTCAATGCTTCAAACATTGCAGAAAAAAGCCAAGGATAAGCAATGAGGAAAGACCATCAGATTTAGTAATTAAGAGATCACTGGTAACCTTCAAGAAAATACTTTCAGTTAGAAAACCAGACTGCAAAGGGTGAGAAATGAGAAGAGACAATAAGTATAAAACTTGAAAAAAAAAAAAAAGTTTGGCTGTAAAAGGAAAAGATAAAGGATGACAATTTGATGACTTCAAGTGAAGTTTTTTAAGGATGAGGAAGCCTTGGATATGTCTAACTAACAAAGTAGCAAAGAAGAAACTAATAGAAAGACTGAAGGGGATGAGTGTGGAGTAAAATCAAATGCAAAACAGGGATTGATCTTGGCAAAGAAAAGAGCTAGTTCTTAGTCAAAGAAAGGAGCAAAAGAGAAAAGGATGACAGAAGATACTTAAGAGATCTGAGATGTAAAAAAGTGGGAAATAGGGAACTGTCCATGAATGCTATTATTTTTATGTCTTCTACATTCTAAAGGGCTAAAACTGCATATCATTGTGTAATATATGTCCAATTTAAATTAGGTTTCTAAATTATACTTCTTAAGGGAAAAACCTTATTTATTTCTTAACCCACCAGTGCTGTAAAAATAGATGGTTTAATAATTTTTTTTAAAGCTGGTTTCTTTTTCTTTCTTTCTTTCTTTCTTTTTTTTTTTTTTTGCTGAGGCAATTGGGGTTAAGTGACTTGCCCAGGGTCACACAGCTAGGAAGTATTAAGTATCTGAGACCAGATTTGAACTCAGGTCCTCCTGACTTCAGGGCTGGTGCTCTATCCACTGCACCACCTAGCTGCCCCGTTAATTTTTTTTAAAAAGTGAATTTGACTCAATTTTAATCTGCCTTAGAATTTATGCACATAAAATCCCCACTTAGATACAAATACGAAAGCTACATTTTAGTCTAATAACAGAAAATCTGCCTAACTAAAAGTCTTCCAGGTAGATACTTAAAAAACATGAAAAATCAGATTTTTCTTCCATAAAATCTTGATCTTTTGGAATGAAATGAAAACAGAACTTAAATTTTTCTTCCCAACCTGCCTTTGCTTTTCTTTCAACTCAGCCACTTAAAAATGTCATTTTCTCCCCCACCAAACTGAATTGTCTTTAAAGGCAAAATCTTTGCTTCCCTACTTCTGCCAAAGTGTATAGTGACCATCAAAAATCAGGCACGAGATAACCTGAGTTACTACAATATACTTATAATGCTTTAAGTGAAAGTAATTATAAATGGAGGTTTATTTGACCTTTTTCCTGTTTAAAATTAGTAATAATAATAAAAATAAACTAATTCTTAAAATTCTCTTTCTAGTGGGACCTAAGCACAAGTCTTCATTTTCATACTCTGAACAGAGTCTAAGAAGTCACTATAATGAAGCAAAATGAAGATTTTAAAAAGGCAACTACATATTTCAATTAGCTGCCATTTTTATGATTTGAAGATATATAGTTTTACATCCCTGATCGCAATATAGTTAACTACTCTACAATTCTACAAAAAAATGTTAGGATAAAAATAAGAACAAAAAGATAACCTATAATGTGGCTGTTAGAAAACCTAAGCTGGTGCACATGACTAACATGAAGAATTTGTATCATGTTATAAAGTGTGAAGAAGAATGAAAAATGGTAACAATCAAAATGGAAAGAAAAAACTAATCTAGATGTTGTTTAATTTTAATGAAAAAGCTTGGTCCCAAAAAAGAGATTTCTTAAAATGCACTTTCCTCCCTTCTTTGAAGAAATGGGGGATCAAGAGCATAGAACAGTGATCAGATTCAGTTAACCTTTTACTTAGGTTTGCTGATTTTTTTTTTTTTTTTACAAAGGAAGATTCAATAAATAAGCAGGAAAGGCCATAACTGGAAAGTAAGATGATGCAAAACCAAAAGATATCAATATAAATGTAAAAAAAGAAAAAGAAAAAAGAAAAAATGATGGACAATGTCCTCACAATAATTCCCTTCTCTACTCTCTCCTTTGAGCATCCTCAATTGTAAAATGGGGTTATAATAACAGTACCTACCTAACCTCTCAAATTTACTATTAAGGATAAAATGAGATAATATCTGTGAAGCACTTAGCACTTGTCCCTGGCACACTGAAGGTACTTAATGATGTTTGTTCCCTTCCCTTTCCTCCTAGATAATATATAAACATTCAAAAGCCCTAAAAATACCATAACGCAAAAAGAAACAAAGAACATCAGTCTTTTCACTAACCTTTTCATGGCGCTTAAGTAGTTGATGCCTTTGCATGAAGTACTGATCCTTGAGTTGTTGTTTAAGCAGTTGATGTTTTTCTTGTAAATGTCGTTCCTCAAGTTCCCAAATAGCAGCTTCACGTGCTAGAAGAAAACAATTTTCAGAAATGTGCTTTTGATTTTTTTTTCCTAGTACATTCTTGTTTTCTCATTTTTTTATTTTTTTTGTTTTCTCATTTTAATATTAACCTATAATATGTATTCTATTTCCAGTAGTTTATGTGCACTTACTAATTTTAAAGTACAAATGAAAAATTACCAAAACTGTATAGAGAATAGCAATTTATTACTTCTTTACATCCTGTTCTAATTTTCTATGAACAGTTAGCTAATGCCCTCCAAAATTCCACCTAGGTAAATTAATGAGAAAGAAATATAATAGTTAAATGTTTAGGGGAAAGAAGTATTTCCATTTCTATCCCATTATGTAGTCATGAAGTACATCCAAAGGTATAAGATATTAAAGCAACAACACCACTAATGAAAATTTCTGGCTGTACCTAGCTAACTTTAAAGAAGCTAATTTCTCATCTTGGTTTTCAATTTGCATAAAAAATTCTAAATCTAACAATATTTCTAAAAAAGAAAAAAAAAGGTTCTCCTTTCTTTTTTCCTTTTTATACTTTCTTCTCCTTGAAAATAATATTGATCTATTTACCCCATAAATTATTTTTAATATTGTTATTGCTACTACTTTCACATATACAAGTTGCATATTTCTACATACCTCTCATGAGCTGCTGTTTATTATTTAGGCATTCTCGCTCAATGTTAGCTAACTCTGCCTTCTGCTGTTGGATGATCTTTTTCAGTGATCCATCTAATTCCTGTTGTTGCTTCTGAACAAATTCTTGTTCCTAACAGATACATGTAAAAATCTATTAACAAGTACTTTGTGAGTATACTAGTACATCTGTATATATTAATGTTTAAATAAGCGGCCCAGATCATTATCATACACACCACCAAAAACAATATACTCAAGATTTTTTAAATGTGTAATTATCCAATTTTTGGATAATCAGAAAGAAAAGTAAAATGGTTATATATATATATACTCAAAACTAAGGACAATGCATACAGCAGAAATTTACACACAATAATAATTGCAATAATCACAATAACAATTACACAGAAAATTATACTACTATTACACTAACATTTTACTTCTAGAAGTGGTAGAAAGGACACTACAGAAAATAAGAAAAAATAGGCAGTGTCTCTTAAAAAGATGGTTTACACATCTAATCTTTTTTAAAGTCAAATTTTAAAACTTTTTTCCCTAGAAAAAGCAATGGTTAGCAAGAAAATAATTATATTAGTCTTGGATAAAGATACCTTTTAGATATGTGCCAAGAATGATGATTTGAGGCCCACATCATTCCTGAAGAATTATGAAGAAAGAACAAGATTAAGGGTTACTTGCCCTCAATCAACAAATGAAAAACATTATAGCTTTACAACATCACCATAGGCTTTGGCTTTTAGGTGGGTTTCAAATGATTTAGTCTCAAGAAAGCTATGCTAGATTATAATATCATGTAGATTTGAGTATCTGTTAGACTTGATTATTAAATGATTATGCTAGAGGGTGTTCAAAAAGGAGGGCAAATCCACATAGTTACATTAAACATTCAATGAGCCATTGACTTCCTCTCTTCCTTAAGAGACCAGATCACTTCTGATACAGACCCCAAGATATAAGACCTAATTCTTCTACACACACACACACACACACACACACACACACACAATCTCCCTGTTCACATGAAAACAGATCTGAATCCCTAAATCAAATATGCCCCTTGGCTCAAGGGTAGTCCAAATCTGACATGACCTAGAATCTACATTTACAGAGTTTTAGCCAAAAGCAGACCATCCAGGGTTGAGGGTGTGGGGATTAGGGGGTGAGGTTGTCTTGGTTAACAAAATTCACTGGGGAAATCTATCTTATTATGGGGATTCTGTGGCACAGAATTAATTCCCTATAATTGATTTAATGCTATTCTGTTAAGCATACTTTGTAAAAATGCTTTACAACTGATAAACCCAAATATTAGGGCAAGAACTCAAAAATTATTGTTTTCTGAAAAGACCAACATTTCATACTGTATACCAAAATAAACTAAAAATGAGTGCATGATTTAAACATAAAAGATGATATTCTATGCAAATTAATGAAGCAGGGGAAAAATTATCTGTCAGGTAATTTTTATTTTTCAAAATAAAATTACAGGAGAAGAGTTCTTGACTAAAAAGAGGCAAGTACACAGGAGGTAAAATGGATAATTTTGATTGCATAAAATTTTTTAAATTTCCACAAATATAAGCAATGAAGCTAAGATTAAAAGAAAAGCAGCAAACTTGATGGGATAGGAGGAGAATCTGTGCAGTAAAAGGTATCATTTCTAATTTATGAGAATTGAGTTGATTTTTTAAGAATACGAGCCATAAGGAAACTGGAAATTGAGTGGATGCTCATTAGTTGGGGAATGGCTGAATAAGTTATAGTATATAAATCTAATGGAATATTATTGTTCTATAAGAAATAATGAGCAGGCTGATTTTAGAAAAGCCTGGAAAGATTTATGTGAACTGATGCTAAGTGAGGTGAGTAGAACCAAGAGAATATTGTACACAGCAACAAGAAGATTATGTGAAGCTCAACTGTTATGAACTTGTTTTTTTGAAAAATTAGGTGATTCAAAGCAATTGCAATATACTTGTAATGGAAAGAGCCATCTGCATCTAGGGAGGAGACTATGGAAACTAAATATGGATCACAAACATAGTATTTTCACTTTTTTGTTATTGTTTATTTGGGTTTTTTTCTTTCTCATTTTTTCTCTTTTGACCTTTTTCTTGCACAACATGATAAATGTTAAAATGTTTAGAAGAATTGGACATGTTTAATTTAACCAATATTGGATTACTTGCTGTCCAGGAAGGGAAGGGGAGAAAGGAGGAGGAGGAGGAAGAGGAAGAAAAGGAAGAGAAAGAGGAGGAGGAAGAACAAGAAAAGGAGGAGGAAGAGGAGGAAGAAAAGGAGGAGGAAGAGAAGGAAGAAAAGAAAGAGGAGGAGGAAGAGGAGGAAAAAAATCTGTAATACAAGGTTTTACAAGGATGAATGCTGAAAACTATCTTTGCATGTATTTTGAAAAATAAAAAGCTATTATCATTTAAAAAAAGAAGAGTCATTTCCCAAATGATAAATTGTCAAAAGGATATGAATAGGCAGTTTTTAGAGGAAGAAAAATATCAATAGTCTGAGGTAACACCTCATATCCAACAGATTAGCTAGGGTGACAAAAACAGAAAATAACAAATGCTGAAGGAAATGTGGGAAAACAGGTATAACGCATTACTGATAGAGCTATGAACTAGTCTAATCATTTTGGAAAATAATTTGGAACTATGACCAAAAAGTTATCAAATTATAAGTATTATTTGGTATAGCAGTCCCACAATTAGGTCTAGACTTCAAAGAAATCAAAAAAAGAGAAACAAGATCCATGTTTAAAATATTTATGGTAACTTTTTGTATTGGCAAAGAACTGAAAACTTAGTGGGTGCCCCCCAAAAGAGGAATGATGAAGAAGTTCTGACAAGTGGAGATGATGAAATAATATTTTGCCACAATAAATGATGGAAGGTATGATTTCAGATAAACCTGGAAAGAACTGTATGAACTGATGCAAAGTGAAGTGAACATAACTAAGAGAACAATGTACATAGTTACAGTAACACTGAAAAAACAATCTACTGAAAAATTTACTAACTCTAATCAACACAATGACCTATCACAATTCCAAAGGACTCATCATGAAACATGCTATCCACCTCCAAACAGAAAATTTATAGACTCAAGAGTGCAAAATTAAGCATTATTTTTCTCTTTCTTGCCTGCTTTTTTTTTTTTTTACTTTGGGGGAAGGGAAGGAAACATGGCTAATGTGGAAACTTGTTTTGCATGACTATTCATTTTTTATAATGAGTTTTGTTTTTCTTGCTTACTCAGTGACTAGGGGGAAGGAATAGGAGAAGGTAAAGAATTTGAAACTGGGGAAAAAAAGAATAAAAAAGTCCCTGTGCTTTAAGATAAATAATTTTAAAATATTTACCTTTTCAAATTTTTTAAAAACTTTTAAAAAATGTGTTAAGATTATCTATAATTCTTTAAATAGTTATAAGTAGCAGATAAATTCTTTTTATCTAGGTGACCTAAATTGTGTAATTTGGCAGAAATATAAAATACCATATTTATGATCATATCAGTAAAAAGAAAAGGCTTCTAAATCAATTAGAATTTTTTATGTGAATAACATCAGTCTTTAATCACCAGAAAACAGGACACTTTTGTGAAATATACAAATTACCTAGAGTAATTCTAGAGTAATTCTTCAAGATCAGTTTTGATATTTAACCTCATCACACTACCTTTTGGCCTATCTGACTGGAGAAGAGGGCCATGAATTCTAAAACCTAAAACTAAAAATTTAAAGAGAAATCTCAGCTTATATATCTCATTTCTCACCTAGCTGCATTACTTTGGGAGTTCTCTGACTTCACTTTGCCCTTATATTTGGTATCTTCTTTCTCCTTTACCCTCATTTTTCATCTTCCTTTGGTGTGTTTCCTTCCCCCTTTAGACTGTAAGCTCCTCAAGGGCAAGGGCTATTTTTTTTTTCATATTTGTATCATATTTGCCTCAGTCAAACTGAGAAAGACCTTAGTTTAAAGGTCTACTATTGCATCTAGCATCATCTCATTATAGATTTAGGTCAGTATGATCTACCTTGCCACTGGATTCAGATAGCTCCAGAGGTGAGAGAGGCTGGTGATTTTGTACAGCCCTTTTTCACTTAAATCCAATTCACTTGAAAGAAATGGTATCACCTTCCTGAAGTCACAATACTTTTTGAGAATGAAAAACAGTGCTTAGCTCAGTGCTTAGAACATAATAGGTGGTTAATAAATGTTTGCTGACTAGATAAATAAATCATTTTAGTTTTTAAAATTATGAGAAAACCCATGTGACTAGTTACATAAGTCTCTCTATTCTCTGTAAGTTGTCTCTCTATTCATCCATTCACATTAGGTTTCCATGTAGACATTATTTATTAATAAAATTATGTCAGCTTGGAGAGTTTTCTAGTGCCACATCGAAGGGATCACTTTTGGGACTTTTTTTTTTTAATTTAATGTTTTGGATAAGCATGTAAAAGGCAAATTTATTATAATTACCAATGACATAAAAGTAGGAAAAGTGCTAACCAGTATAATGAATGGCATATTATACTAGAATCAAGAGCCAAAATCAACAGAGATAAAAGTAAAGTTCCAAATTTAAGTTAAAAATTGTACTGTACAAGTATATGATGGGAAATACATGGATCATAATATGTGAAAATGACAGGAAATGATAATGATAAATGTTGGAGGGGATGTTGGAAAAGTGGGACACTGGTGGAATTGTGAAAAGATCCAGTCATTCTGGAGAGCAATTTGGAACTATGCCCAAAGGGCTATCAAATGGTGTATACCCTTTGATCCAGCAGCATCTCTATTGGGTTTATAACCCAAGGAAATCATAAAAAAGGGAAGAGGACCTACATGTGCAAAAATGTTTGTGGCAGCCCTTTCTATAGTGGCAAGAAATTGGAAACTGAGTGTATGCATATCAGTTGGGGAATGGCTGAATAAAGTTATGGCATATGAATTTAATGGAATAATATTGTTCTATAATAAATGATGAGCAGGCTGATTTCAAAAAAGACTTACATGAACTGATGCTAAGTGAAATGAATAGAACGAGGAGAACACTATACACAGTAAGAAGATTATGTGATGATCAACTGTAATGGACTTGGCTCTTTTCAACAATGATGTCATTCAGGCCAATTCCAATGGTCTCGTGATGGAGAAAGCCATCTGCATCCAGAGAAAAGATTATGGGTACTGAATGTGAATCACAACATAGTATTTTCACCTTTGCTGTTGTTTGCTTGCTTGTTTTTTTCTATTTCTGGCCCCCCTTTTGATCTGATTTTTCTTGTGCAGAATGATAAATGTGGAAATATGTTTAAAAGAATTACAAATATTTAACCTATATTGTATTGCTTGATGTTTGGGGGAGAGAGAAAAATTTGAACACAGGGTTTTATGAGGGTGGATGTTGAAAATTGACTTTGTATGTATTTTGAAAAATAAAAAAACTATTTTTTAAAATTTCTTTGAAACATTCATTTATAAAGTCAAGTAGTTATGCTAACACTATGGTAAATACACTGTAGCTTTTCTGTCTTTGACAACAAAATCAGGATATGTTTTAAAAGACTTTATACATGTAACTTAACAAAAACAATTTCAAAGTTTACCATAAGTTAGGAATCCTAAGCTGCATTCCTCATGGTAGAGACTGGATTATCTATAATAACTCACTTGACTTATTTGTTATTCAAGTTTTATCAGTAGAAATGAGGATTAATCCCTTACTAATAAATTTGTCAGAAATAAATCAATATTTATAATGTACATTTGAATCCTGGATTAGGTATGCCATTCAACTAAGAAGTATATCACAGTACAATAAAATGCAATGCAGTAGATTTTATCTACTTATAAACTTGCTTATCTAGATAAAGCCCTGAGGATAATTCATCCAATATAGAAGGTTCTTCAGGGAAAAAAAGGAAGACAAAACTATAGTAAGGTAGAGGGATTCATTTAAAAAAGTTCCCAGAGTTGATTCTCAAATGTAAAGAAAACAATTTTAAAACAAAAAAAGATGGAGGGAGGGGGAGAGAAGGAATCAGTAATTTCAAGTAGAATTGTGTAATTTACCAACTCCCAGACAGTAAAAGAGATAACTTTCTTAAATAACAAAAGGACAGTCAAGGTAAGGATTTCCACAGAATCTCAGCATGTTATTCTACAATCTATTTTTTTAAGGGTAGATGGATTTAATTAAGAAAAAACAATTAGAAGAAAGATAACAGCTAAAGAATCTGAGTTAATGACTTAAAATATAATACCATTGAAGAAAAGTAAAGTATTGACACATTAAAACAGCAAAATAAACCTTGATTTAAAAACAAAGTATTCTCAGTACAAAAGACTTGTCCCTCCCTTACAAAATTATTTATGTTTACATTGAAAGAAAAGCCTTAGAGATTAAAAGTACAACTTGTTAATAAATATTAGCAAAAAAAAGGAGCTCTGTATAATTTATATTTTACCTATTTCTTACAGACATTTTGTGGCTTTACTGAAGTACAAACTCAAATATATGGACATGATCAGAAAAGTTATGAGAGGAAAAAAATCCATATTTTCCTTATTCTGTTAAAAACCTCTAAATACAAGTCCTATAACTGAAAAATAATTAAAAGATAAGCCTTGTTTTCTGAAAAATCAAATTGCATTCTTTTCACTACTGTTATAAACATCAAATATCAAAAACAAATACTATGTGATGAAATTAGTTGGTAACTTTTTTCTGGAGGCTATGAGAAAGAAAATAGCTTGGATAAAATTGCACTGCTAATTTATGTATCATATGGATGTTATAATTTAGACTACTGTATGACTGGATAAACAGGAAAAAGAGGAAAATGATTTACACGTGTCATTTTAATCTGACTTTTCTGACCACACCCATACTTTAAAAATATAGAACACAAAATGTCACTTCACACAAGGAAAAAATAGCCACAGCACCCAACTGCTCACATGTGCACAATTCATAATTTTAACATGAACTTTTTTTCTTATTTATGAGACAAAAATCATTAAACCTGAGGCAGAATGGGGTAGTGTCAAGCACAATGAATTAGAAATCAGGGAACCTACGTACAAGTTCCACTTCAGCAACTGATGATTGATATGATTTTAGGTTTTCTTTATATCTTTATATTTAGAACAGTGCCTGGCACAAGGGAAGTGCTTAATATTTACTGACTGACTATGCCTCAGTTTACTCAATTCCAAAATGGGAATAATACTTTCCCAAAATAAAATGATTATGAAAAATCAAATGAACATAAAAGCTTCTGAAAAATCAGTTACTAATATAAAGTATTATTAAAGGTAATTTTTCTTAGTTTTCACTAAGGAAACGAATAGCAAAATCAGTGACAAGCACATGTGAGTCAAAGAAAAAGGGAGAAAAGCCATAAGTAGCCATCCTTTAGGCTTTGGGGACTTACATCCTGCATTTTGGCGTTGAAGAGTGTACAAGATGACAACTGAAAAGACTGAATCATAACCTGAGCAACACCCTGTGAATCAGAATACAATGCACCTCCTAGGTGAGAACATTAAAGAAGAAAACTGCCTGAAAATATATAAGCAATACAAAATGAAGGGTTTCACATGGCCTTAAGAAAAAATGTGACCTCACTAGATCTCAGTTTCTTCACCTGTAAAACAAAGGTGTTGAATGCCTTAATCTCTCAAACCCTTTCCAACTCTATGATTTTCATACTTTTACGACCACTATCTATTGCTGAGCATCGAAAGAAATCTCTTTATGGATGGTTTATGATTCAGAATATATTCCAAAGACAAATTTAAATTATAGATTATCCACTGTTTTTTCTATTCTCTATACCTCTTCTTTCATTCAATATTTTTGATAACTAAAAACTGACTATTCTCAATCATATATCAGAGATGGTATGGAAGGGGAATTCATCCATTAGGCAAGTAATGATGACTGAAAAGGTCTCTTACAGTTCCAGGATTCTGTGACTCTATGACTAATTTCTCTATCCTTACTTCTAAATAGAAGGCAATCAAAATTAAAGAAATGACCTATCTAAATCATCTATCCTTATTACTATGTAAAATCTAGAGCAAGAGGCCTGGATTTCACCTTTGGCAGAGAAAGAAGTGTTTCTCTTTTAGATTATTAGATAACTTACACTTCATATTCAGCATAACAGAGGAACAGTAGAGCTACTTATTTGGTTAAACTGAAAATAGACACTTGATATGTTTTCTAATACTGCTTGGATTTTGAAAAACTCTATAGAAACAATAACATTTTTCTAGACACAATTCCAAAGACTTAAGTTTTACTTATCTCTCTTGTACAGCTATATGAGTATTTTTTGAAAAAGAGGTATTACTGTCCACAAATTAAGCTTCTGTGACATTTAATGTGCAGATCACATATATGTAATTATTTGGCAGCTGTTTTCTAGAATTTACTTTTCTTAATGATATTCCAAATATTTAACACAATTTCACATTAATTTAAATCTAAACATTGGCATCAACTTTTTACACAACAAAATGTTCTCAGGACAAATCAATATAGCATATTAGTTGCAGTTAAAATATATCCCTTCACAAACAAGTTTATTAAGCTGTGAGAATAACACTGCTTTCTGTTTTTAGTAGCATTAAGCTGCTGCTGTTACCTGAGCATGCTGGGTTTGTGCAAGCTCCTCTTTCCTGCGTTTCATGAGCTCTTTTCTCAGCTCTTTGGGTGCTTTCTCCACTTCATTTATAACCTACAGTGTATAAGCATGCAGGAGGTGGGGAAATAATACTTTCTCCACAGCAAGCAGTTATGTGAGCACATAAGCTAAGAGTTAATTATCAAAGTAGTTACAAAGCTCCCTTTCAGCATGCATTAGCAAAGATGTTAGTGTGGCGAAAAAGGAAAGATAGAACATGCTTCATCTGAGTGCAAAAAGGAATTTCATATCAAATAAAAGTTAACTAGATGCTCAGCTATTCCTATATATATTGTTCTTTCTTAAACATGTTTCAAAGACAATCAGTTGATAAAATTATCACCATCATTGAAAATATACTCAAAGTGATAACTTCAACTGATTCTCTTGAAATAGTTATAAAATGAGAAAGGTTATTTTAAAAATTTGAAAAATTATAAGAAAGATAAGCTGCCATTTACAAAAATACTAAATGTCATGTCTGGCTTGAGAATTACAAAGGAATAATTTCTAACATAAACCCATTTGGCATATCCAAAAAAATATATCAAATCTTAAGGGTACAATACATCATTTTATATCAAGTGCTTTAAAAATCAGCACAAAATAGATGATTTTGTACGAAAGTAACTAGTATTCCAATTTTTAAAAAATTATTTTGACGTTATATACAAGCCAAACATAACAAAATGGATAACTTTACTATTAAATGTTAGCACCACTTAAGAAACTGACAGATTGTTAGGAAATGTGATTCAGTATACCAGAAGGTTAATAATCATTAACTGATTCCATATCTTTTTAGCCCCTTCATGTAATCATTTCAGAGTCCGAGATGTGCACGCCTTCTGACCATGAATCTTCAATACCACTTTGAAAACTAAATGATCACATATAAAAGCACCCACAGAAAACAGACTCCAAATCACCACATGCTACTGATGTTCTGTTAAAGAAATTGCTTTTGATTTAACAAAGTATATTTTAAATTTCCTGCCATTTTCCCCAAGACCCAATCACCAATAAAAAGAAGAAACTCCCCAAATGCAAGAAGTTTAGCAAAAAGAAAAAGAAAAAAAAAGACATATTATATGATAGTTTAAAAATGAAGAATGTTTACCCAAATATTTTCAATAACTCATAAATCCCACAACATTAATAATAATATATTGATATTTTTGGTAAACAGGCTTAAATGAAATAATCAAGCATGAATAGAAAAAAATAATATTATAGATTTTAAAAGTATCTTAAGTACAATAACTTAAATAGATGAATTTTGTAAAAAGAAAAGTCATCATGTACTTCATAAAATGTATGTGGATATACATATATACATATCATTTAGTACACAAACTTTATTATATAACAATATGGGCAACTGTCCCAAACACAAAATCAACAAAATATTTCTTTTAACAGTACATGAGAAAAGCTTTAGTTCTAAGCTTTCTAGCTTTGTTCAGTTATAAATCAAATCTTTAAGATTCAGTGGTTTCAGGGCAGCTAGATGGCAGAGTAGATAGAGTATTGGCCCTGAAGTTAAGAAGACCTGAATTCAAATTTGACCTCAAATATTTAATACTTACTAGTTGTGTGACCCTAAACAAGTCACTTAACCCCAATTTTCTTGCAAAAAACAACAGCAACAAAAACCAAATAAACACAATCCCAATTGCTTCCCCATCACCACCTACCTACCCTGCCAAAAAAAGGAAGAAGATTTAGTGGATTAAAATGTTTTTCATTTTTTTATGGAAAAGAATAAGTAAATCAATTGTATGTTTTAGTAAAAATCTTCAATTTAAGTCAATTAAAGCTTTTTCATACAAATCTATGGAATTAATCATTATCCATATACCAGACTTCACACATAATGTAAAGGTGAATCCTCTGACATTAAAGTACAGAATGAACACCTTAATGAAAAATGAAATCATTTGAGACTATCTGAGAATGTTAAGATCTCTAGGTTTCCTTTCAAGAAAAAGGAATCCAGTTTAATCAAGGAAAAAAAAGATAGAATATTCATATTCATTACTAAATCTGTGAAAACTATCATCATAGTCTTACATTTCACATTTTCACTTTAAAAATTAATTTAATTTCTTCAAAAGTTTTCAAATACTGCACTAATTCTATGTATGACTCATATGAAAAGCTTCCATATAAATGTTTAAGCAAATCAAAACACTTTTTTTTTACCTCTTTTTTTCGATTTTTCAACATATTCTGAAATTTGGACAGTTCCTTCTCTTGTTCTCCTTTGATACGTTTGGCTTCATCTCGCAAGCGATTTGTATGTTCTTGTTCTAGGCGTTCTATTGTTTGTTTCTGTTGTTTTTCTAGATTTTCAATCTCTTGGTCATACTGTCGCTTTTTACTCTGCAAAACAATCAATCCCAAGGATAATTATAACACTTTTCAACCACTCCTTTTTTAAAAATTACATCTTTGTTCTGAACATGTCACTTAGAGTACATGGTAATCAGACAAAAGCTGAAGCAGTAACCCTAGCTAATACTTTATCACATTAAACAGTTCAATTATCCAAGTCCAAGTTCTATATGCATGCTCCGCTTAACTTTGTAACTTATTATGAAATTCTTCTCTAAGGAGTCCATGATTAATATAAACTAAAATAGCACTGTACTATAAAAAAAAAAGCCAATGGTAAGCAAGCATTAAAGAAAACTTGGAAATGAAAATTCTCAAAGTTAGTAGAAGTTCTGCTAGACAAAGGACATTTAATTCAGTAAGTCTATTCTAAAATAATATAATCACTATACCTTTTCAATTTACTTCTGAACTCAAATTCTCAAAATAAACATAGGCCTCTATTCCAAATCAAGTTCCCTGAAATATCTTGCATTTTATTCTTTGAATTGAAAATTATGATAGTTACAACTCTTAAAAGAAATATTCCTGAAAATCACTTAAGTAATTTTGGGTTTCCCCAAACAATGTAGTAGTAATTAAATAATTAAAGTAAAGAAGCATTATAGCAAAATTTCTTCTCAGAGAAATGTAGATTAGAAAGGAGTGAATTTGGAAACGAGAAAGTTCATTTGCAAAATTATGAAAATAAACTACTAAGTGATATAAATAGCGTAGCACTAATTTTTTGTCAGGAGTTTTCAACAAAGATAAAAAAAAACGTAGCGAACAGAAACATGCTTCTCTCTCTTCCTCCTCCCATTCCCTCTCTCTCCCTCTTTTCCTCCCTCCCTTCCTCCTTCTTTTCTTTCCTCCCTCCCTCTTACTCTCTGCCCTGGGTTTTATAAATGTAAAATCTCTGATGTTTTCTTCTTTCCTTCAAAACCCTTTTTGCCCTCAACATATTTCAAAAAATGTTAGAAATATTAGGTGAAGATAGATAATTTTGATTATATTAAGTTAAAAAGTTTCTGTACAAACAAAACTAATGCCGACAAGATTAGGAGGGAAGCATCAAATTGGGAAATCATCTTTACATTTAAGGACTCTGATAAAGGTCTCATCTCTAAGATATATAGAGAATTGTCTCATATTTATAAGAATTCAAGCCATTCTCCAATTGATAAATGGTCAAAGGATATGAACAATTTTCAGATGATAAAATTAAAACTATTTATAATCATATGAAAAGGTATTCCAAATCACTATTGATCAGAGAAATGCAAATTAAGACAACTCTGAGGTACCACTACACACCTGTCAGATTGGCTAAAATGACAGGAAAAGATAACGATGAATGTTGAAGGGGATGTGAGAAGACTGGGACAGTGATGCATTCTTGGTGGAGCTGTGAATGGATCCAACCATTCTGGAGAGCAATTTGGAGCTATGCTTAAAAAGTTATCAAACTGTGCATACCCTTTGACCCAGCAGTGTTTCTATTGGGCTTATATCCCAAAGAAATCATAAAAGAAGGAAAGGGCCCCACATGTGCAAGAATGTTTATGGCAGCTCTTTTTATAGTGGCTAGAAACTGGAAACTGAAGGGATGCCCATCAATTGGAGAGTGGCTGAATAAATTATGATATATGAATGTTATGGAATATTATTGCTCTGTGAGAAACAACCAGCAGGACGATTTCAGAGAGGCCTGGAGAGACTTGCATGAACTGATGCTGAGTGAAATGAGCAGAACCAGGAGATCATTGTACACGGCAACAACAATACTATATGAGGATCAGTTCTAAGGGACATGACTCTCTTCAACAATGAGATGCTTCAAACCAATTCCAATTGTTCAGTGAAGAAAGCCATATACACCCAGAGAGAGGCATGTGAAATGTGGACCACAATATAACATTTTCATGTTCTCTATTGAGGTTTGCTTGCATTGTATTTCCTTTATCGGATTATTATTTCTTGTAGATACGATTTCTCCTACATAAAAAATGTTATGTGGCAATAACTATACATATATTCGATTTCTTAAGTATTCTAACACAATTATCATGTAGTGGATATCCTGCCATTTAGGGGAGGGGTGGGGAGTAGGGGTGAAAAATTTGTAACAGAAAGCTTTGTAAGGGTTAATATTTAGGAATTACCCATACATATTTTTTGCAAATAAAAAGTATTAATAATAAAAAAAATTTTTTAAATTTAAAAAAATAAAAATAAAAAATAAAAAATAAAAAAAATTAGGTGAGAGAGCAATAAGAAAATATTTGTACTTTATCCTGACACTGTGACACAAAAAGAAGATCTGTACAAGGGTTTAAAGTCTTATCCAAAAATAATAATTAGAAAAACAGGATTGCTACTACATAGTTATAGCAAAGGACTAGATCTTAAAAACTATGATTAGAAGATTTAAAAATCTATAATGGTACAAATGAAAATGCCCCCTTTTACTTCCAAATTAATAGTCATTCTGCACTTAAAAACTGAATTTTATCATACAACACTATTAATTTTTGCAACCACGGAGAAAACACAAATAAGTATAATGGAAATTAAACATTGTCATTCTCAGTGGAGTTTTCTCTAGATTAACAGTAAAAAAGCACTGTAACACTAAAAACTTCTCTAGAGGCATATTATAAAGTATGACTGTAACTTAGTCCATGCCAAACAATCCTGAGTAGAAATCGAAATCAGGATACCAGAGACAAATCAAGGTAAATGAGATTGAATGCTCAAACTATTCATAATGATCGAAGAAAAACTGGAACAAGAGGAAGAAGCAATGCATTACAAATGTAGCATAAATTATATGTAATCACAGAAACTGACAGGAGTAGCAAGATAAAAATCTGTTCTGTCAATAGGGTATTTTTTTTTAGAATCACAAACTTATCTTTTTTAAAAGCTAGTGTAAAACCCAAAGGCTCACCATCATTTCTTGTTCAAAACGCCTGAAAATTTGTTCCCGCTGTTGCTGCAATTTGTTGTTGAGCTGCTGCTGAGCTCTTTGTTCCTCTTTCTGTAGAAATCTTAATTCTCGAAGCTCCTGACGCCTAGTCAAAACATAACAATGATTGCAGAAATGTTAAGGACATAAAATAAAGGGTAAGACTAATTTTTATATAAGGTTATGCCAAGAACCTAATAAGTTAAACATTATTTATTTACAGCTTTCTCAAATTGATCTCGAACGTACAGAATAGAGATTCAAAATTTGTTTCAGTTAAACCCGTGCATTAACACCAACATTCCCTACTCACCGAAGAAACCTCAATTCTTCAGTTTTTGAATCACTATCTGTAACAATTTTTGAAGTTGTCACACTCACTTCTACACCATCAACAACAAATTTTCTTGTTTTCTTCAATGTTTTCTTATGTCTTCTTGTTTCCTAAATGACAGAATTCATTATTAATATTTTAGTCACAATTTAATAAAAATAATCATTATTTCATATACACTGAGTAGTATATATTGGGTGGGCAGGGAGCAACATTTCTTGCAATATTTCTAAATTGTTCATTTAAAATGATAAACCTCAAATCCTTAAGTTGTTTCAAGAGTAACAAACTACAAAGATTAACTATATGCAGTATGATCATAACAACATGACATTAATTTGTTTATCTGGCTAGTGGAATCAGTTTCATTACCTGAAAGTAACATGTAAAGAATCTATCACAACCATAAAAATATTAGTAACGAAGATAATTTAATACACACCCCAAGGTTGAGAATTCCTGTGCTCCCAACATATTAGTCCTAGTCTAATGCTATCTATTCCCAAAACCCTGATTTTCCACCTTTCTTTAGAAACCTGAAGAGACTAAGAAGGAAATTCTGTATGTATATCTATATGCATGTATATATAGAAAGCACGCAGGCTCTCTGATACCTTTCCCCTCATCTACCTGCAGCCTAAGGATCCTGGATGTCAGGACCTAGACTAAGAGAAAATGCAAAAGGTTAAAGAAAAGATCTATGATCAAAGCTGAAGTTAGAGGAGGAAAGAGTGGTCAAACTTGGGTCAAAGGTGGTGTCCAAGGGAAGAAAGAACACAGAATAGTGGAACATGAGCACACATGTCCCTGTTATATGTGAGTCCTGGAGCCAAGAGCTGAGAAAGGGTATTTTTTAAAAAGACTTCTCAGCTCAATTTTGGCCACCAAACTTAAAAGATTTAGCCAAAATCTCCTACAACTCTTTCAATTTTTTTTTATTTTAAAGCTTATAATATAAACCTATATACTAATTCATTGCTATTTCCTAAGACATCTAGGTGGTGCAGTAGATAGAGCACTAGGCCCAGAGTTAGGAAGATCTAAGTTCAAATACAACCTCAGGCACTTAGGAGCTATGTGACCCTTGGCAAAATACTTAATCCCGTTTACCTCATTTTCCCCATCTGTAAAATAAACTGGAAAAGGAAATGGCAAATCATTCCAGAATCTTTGCTGAGAACACCCCAAATGGATTCACAAAGAATCAAACATGACTAGAACTAACAAATAACAGACATCTATTCTGACAAGAAGATGCAAATTTCTCTTTTCTTTGTGGAGATGGAAAACTATGAGTACAAAACACTGCATTATACTGTCAGACTCAACTGATGTGTCATTTAGTTTTAAGTGTTTTTACTCTCTTTTTTATTCTTTATTATCAGAAATAGGCAGGTGATAAGAAAGAGATGTTGTTAGAAAGGAAGATAAAGTGAAAACAAAGGATAACAATAAAATAATATAAAACTATCAGTTCTAAATTAAGGACAAATTGAATTGTTATGGTCATGAGAGACCAATATCAACTAAATAAACAATTGTAAAGATATTGTACTTACTTGTAAAGATATTGATCCAGTGTCTTTGTTTTTGCTTAGGAAACTAGAGATAGATAAATTCAAATCAATGCTGCTATTATCAGCTGTGGAGCCAGTGCCTGAATCAGTGTCATTTTCCTTATGATTCTCAGGCTCTAAATGTAGTAAGGTTTCAGGTTGGGATGGTGTACCTGTTTCCCCTTTATCTTCTGTCTCTTGAGAATTAATATTAATACTGGGTATAAGGACTGGTTGAGTTTCACTGGGTTGTGAAGCTATGATAACTTGAGGTTCAATTTTAACTGGTATTTCACTTGGAAATTCTGTTTGTTCAATGTCCAGCAGAGGCTGATGAGAATCCTGAGTTTTACTTCCTATTGACTTTTCTCCAGTACGAATTGTGTTTTGGACCAGTATTTCTTCAGTGCTACTTGTTTCCTTAATTTCTTCAATTTCATTTGTCATTGGTTTCTCACCAATAAGCAATATGTCCCCTGAAGTACTAATTAAGTGTTCCTCACTTCTGTTCATAATACATATATCTTCTACAGACATATGATCTGTAATACTTGTTTCAACTATCCTTTGTTCCTGAGTTTCCTTAATACCACTAGCCTCAGGATCAGGCTTAATTTGTTTTAGTTTTTCACTTAATTCAGTCACTTCATTTTTGTCATTAATTCGAGCTTCCTTGACATTGTTTCCAGCTGAGTTCCAGTCTAGATCTTCTACTTCACCTGTTTCTACTGTGCCAGTGTCACCCAACTCACTTTTAATGACTTCAGTTTCCTCTATTTTATCCTGTACTTCTGTTTTAAGCCTAACTTCACTTTCACTTCCCTGAATGTCTGCCTCTCTTATATTTTCTTCTTTTTCTCCAGTCTCTTCAGAAACCAATTCTGCTATGTGATCAGCAGAGTCTTTTTCATTTGTTTTTATCTCATTTTCAAATAAATGCTGCTTTTTCTGATCCTTTTCTTCCTCAGGTTTCAGATCAGCACCTATTTCTGAGGTTGTAAGTTGATCACTGTCTTTTCTTTCTATCTCTGTATTTCCTTTGCTCACACGATCTTCTACTTCTGATGTCTCTTCTACCTTGAGTTCCTTCTCTTCTGCTTTATTCTCCTTAATTAATCCTGTCCCATTCTGGAGCTCAACAATATTTTCAAGATGATCATTAGCAATATAATCAACATTTCTCTCAACAATTTTTTCAGGCTCATCAGTGACAATTTTCTCATTAATAACAATGCTTTGAGCTTTGTCTCCAATAGTGCTATGCTCTGTTTTTTCTGATACAGATTCCAGAACACAAGCATTCTGTGAAAGTTTATCTTCTTCAGAACTGGCAATACTGAGGTCAGAGGAGGCACGCTTATTAGCAGGTATAGGCTAAAAGATATTAACAAGTAAAAAATGATTAGTATTATTTTCCTAGGTATTATATATACAGCCAAAAAAATGTTTTGAGAACATAAAAAACTTATGATCTAATCCAGTGGGGCAGCTAAGTGGTGCAGTGGATAGAGCACCAGCCCTGAAATCAGGACAACCTGAATTCAAATCTGATCTCAGACACTTAACACTTCCTAGCTGTGTGACCTTGGCCAAGTCACTTAACCCCAACTGCCTCAGCCAAAAAAAAAAAAAAAAAAATTTAATATCCAGAGGAAAAGTCATTCCATCATAAAATGTATGCAATCACTGATATCTATTATTACTATACCTAGGTCTGGATTGGGAAACAATACTTCAAAGTAACATTCTTCTGCTCATTCTCTGCTCTGGCATTGATCAGCTAACAGTACGCATACACACACACACACACACGTATAAAAAAAAAAAAATAAACAGCAACATCTGCTCTAAAAATGCCTCCATTTCATACTAAAGTTTACTCATTTCTAACTTACTTCAACCAAGAAGGAATAGTTAGAGGTAGTTAATAACAAATAAGAGCAAAGAGGTCACTACTCTTAGAAATCCTGATCAAGTACATTTTAAATCATTTTTAAAAACAATTGCCAGTTAGATGTCCTTAACATATGCCTCTAAGTATCAAGCTACTAAAAAATGCTAACTTTAATAATTTTATAGATAAAAGGCACTGCTATACGCTACCTACTGCTGCAACAAATATCTTAAAATGTTTTAATCATTTCTTGATAAAACAAAAACAAATTTCAAAGATTTTTCAATCATACAAAATTGGCTTAAAATTAACTTTAAAATGGTATTTTGTAATAAAAATGAAATGAAATTTTATATTATTAGACTGACCAGAGAATTCTCTGTTTCTTCTTCATCATCATCATCTTTGCCATCCTCAACTTCTTCTGTTACTTCAGCCTTTGCCTCTGCAATCAGTTCTCGGATGGGTTTGTTGGAAGTCACAGTAACAAAAGGATGCTATTAGTCATTAAAAAAAAAAAAAAAAAACAGTCACAAGTGAAGCACTTGCATATAAAGTATCAACTCAGGATATCATTAGTCCTGGTTCTATCATGAAGAAGCCGAGATTCTAAGGCAAGTTGCATTTCAATCTGATCTACAAAATAAAAAGGTCAGCCTAAATAACCTCTAAGATTCCTTCCAACTCCAAAAGTCTAATTAAAGATTCTATGATTCTATTAGTGTAGTTAAACAATTTGGAATTATACATACACAATACCACAAAAGTATGAGTTTTAGAGTTCAATTTACATGTATAAAACATCTACTTATTTGATAGGGTTTTCTTAAAAAATCTAAACATGTTGGCAATTTTATCATCTATTCTTCAAACAAAATGTTACAAGAAGAAAAATTATAAAGTTGCACTTAATATAAAAATTTAGTATGATAGAAAACATCAGTTTTTTCCTATAACTAGTCTGTGGATTACATTTTTATTGATTACACAAATTTTAGTACCTATAAAGTACAAAAGCACTATTCTAGCTGCTGAAAAAGTTAACTTTTATAATTAATGATTTTCATTAAAATATACAAGAATATTCTAAAAAAGATATTCTAGTTTTCAATATCCTTAAAGAATCCTAAAAACTGTAGGAATTATAATTTTAAAATTACTATATCACAAACTCTTAAAATATCAATCATTAGTCTTCCTTAAGAAACAAAGTATATCCAATCCATATAAAATATCATCTAAATTTTAAAGATACCAACAAAGAAAATTTTCTCATGCAATTTGGAAAGTTTATTGTTTGAATTTCTTATATGGTTTCATCATTTCATCTACCAGTTAAGAAATAAGAGGCTAAGATGCCTTTCACAGAGCCAAGAAGAACCAGCTTCAAGAATCTCCAGGCCACATAATCCTGGTAAAAGTAATTTAATCCTTCAGTGCCCTACACAACTCTCTTAAGACTATAAATAGTGGAGAAGGTGTAGTTCTGTATTGGTAAGGGAAATTTCCTCACCAAAGAGGTTCCCTTTAATAATGAAATCACAGGTCCATTCCCTATTCCTACTTATTATTAGCACCGATGAGTAAGGCAGCATGGCATCATGGAGGAAGAGCTAGGATAGAGTCAGAATAACCTCTCTTTAAGTTCTGAATGACACATATATTATTTCTTTGCTAAGTGCTTTACAACTATTATTTCATTTGATTCTCACAACTGTGAAACAAGTAGTGCCAATGTTTTAATTTTATAAATGAAGAATCTAAAAGCTCTGAAAGGATAAGCAAGATTAGAGCCAAGTCAAAGCAACCCAAAATTGATGCCTTAAAATGAACACTATATTTACAATTTTCCATCATTGTATAATTAATAAAAACTCAATAAAAATGAATTGTGAAAAGGATCGTAACACAGACCATACAGCACCTATAAAGAACAAAAGAAAATGTGAAATATTACAATGGATGCTTAAATTTCTCCAATTCATCCAAAGTATATTCAAAGAATCTGAAATTATATTCTCCCCATAAAAAAGGGAAAATGAAATTTGCTATTCTATGCAAATTCCAAATTTTTTATCCTACCTGGAGAAGTTGAGAAGTATTCCACCTGGCATCCACATTCTTTTCCAAACATTTCTTTAGGAAGTCCTTAAAGTTTGAAGACCTTGAAAAGGAATTTAAAGAGATGACTTGATTTTTTTTACTTATTTTACTCCTTAGTAACCTACCAAACCCTGAATCAAACTACAGTGAAACTTCAGTATATAAAAATATGCAATTCTATCTAACAGGTTGATTTTTAAAATACATTATCTAAATCTATTTACATACTAAGCTTTCTAACAAAGTTTCATTTAAGAACTATGAAAAATAAAAAATATATTTGGAAAATCAAAACCCAATAATTTCATGAAAGAGAATGAAAAAATAAAAAGATGAAGAGGATCTGGCATTACCAAATTTCAGATTATATTACAAATAAATAGCCATTAAAAATTTTGGTACCCATTAAAAAAACAAAAGGATAAAATAGGTCAGTGGAATATAATAGAAAAGATTTAGATAAAAACAAAAAAAAATTAGATCAATATTAGATTAATTCCTGAGAAAAGGAAACCTCTATTTCATAAGAACTAATAGGGAAAAAAATGAAAAGCATTTTTGACAGAAAATAGACTTAGGTTCCAAAAGGTTTAGTCACTTAAACAAAAAAGGTCATCACAAAGAAATATGATAATTTTCATACCTATGGTTAGGGGGAGAATTTATAACTAAACAAGTGATAGAAGAGCTCACAAAAGACAAAAATAGATGATTTTGACATTAAAGAGGTTTACATAAACAAATCAATGCAAATAAGAGAAACTGTCAAGTAGGGAAAATATTTGTACAAATTCACATAAGTGAAGGAAAAGGAGGCTTAAGATCATTGATCTCTTTAGTATAGGAAAGTCCCAGTATAGAAACTCCTTCCATTGATGCAGATGTGCTATTCATCTATAACTTATATTCTTGGGAAGTTGCATGGGATACTCAAAGAAAAAGGGATTTGTCTATGATCACACAGTCAAAAGATATCCCTTCCATCTACTACAAATACTGTCTTATAAAGCCTGATATCTAACAAAGAAACTGCATAAATATGAAGAGCAAACTAGAAAGAACATTAATTCTTAAATAAGAGGATCTAGCTCCTTAATCCATCTCTATTGTTTACTACTTATGTGAGCTTGAGCACCTCCCTAACCTCCATGGGCCTCAGTTTCCTAATCTGTAAAATGAGGAATGTGAACTAAATGGCTTTTGCCATTTCAGTTCTAGATCTAATACCTTTATTTCCTATGTTAGCTTAAGGGCAATTCCCCAACAGACAAACGGTTAGTTTTCAAATAATAATAATAATAGAAATGAACAACAGCAATAAGAAAAATTCTTCAAATCACTAGTAATAAGAGAAACAAAAATTAATCAACTCTGAGATTTCATTTCACACCCAAACTCACAGAGTTGACAGAAGATGGAAACATTCAATGTTGGAAGGGCTGAGGGAAGACAAGAATACTATTAAACCAACTGAATTTGTTAAGCAAATATTTAAGTATCTACTATGTGTCAAATAGTATAGTAGGAGATACAAAGACAAAAGTGAAAGTAGTCCCTTACCCTCAAAGGGGTGTGTATGTATATGCGCTTTTGTGTATGCATGTATGTGGCAACTTATACCTTTAAAGGCATTAAATATGCAGACATGTATATGTACAACAGAAAGAGACAGACCTATATATATACACACACAAATATACACATACACATACACACACACGCAAAGATTTTGCATTAGTAGGTAAAAGGACCACAAAGAAAGAGGCATGTGAGTTAATTTTTAAAGGAAACAAAGGATTTCAAAAGGTGAAAGTAGAGAGAATATTTTCCATGTGGGGAAAATCCAATGGAAATGGAAGATGAAATGTAATGTATAAGAAACAACAAGTATTCCACTATGGCTGACTCACAGAAAATGGGAACAAAGTATTAAGATGAGGATGAGCTGAACTACATTTTGTAGAATTTTCTACTACCAATTCTGTGGAATATTTACATGCCATCAGATGTAGTTTTGCTTAATTGTTTTTCAATGTTAAAAGGAATGGTTCTGGGGCAGCTAGGTAGTACAGTGGATAGAGCACCAGCCCTGAAGTCAGGGGGACCTGAGTTCAAATCTAGCCTCAGTCATTTAACACTTCCTAGCTGTGTGACCCTGGACAAATCACTTAACCCCAATTGCCTCAGCAAAAAAAAAAGAAAAAAAAAAAAAAAAAGGAATGGTTCTGTGAAGGTGAAGATACTAATATAAAGAAAAAATGGAACAAAAATACAAAAAAACAAAAGCTTATCACTTTTCTCTGACTCAACACAAATCCACCAATAGTGTCAAATACATGTGCATTTTATTTTCTCATAGCACAAAAATAAAAAATTTTAAATACGGTTCAACCCCCCCATATTTTAAAGAGAATATACAATTCCATACAACTAATTGTATAACTAAAGAGTTAGAAACATAGATGAAATGACTACTACTTTCAAATTTACAAAAGCTCTGACCCATGAACTTTGCTCTAAAAATCCTTTTAAACTGTGGAAGAACCGAACATTAAACTTAACATTTTCTGGTTACATTTTAAACACTTTACCATTTTGATGGTTGTGCCAGTGTAGGAGGTTCAGACTTTGCAATTTTCAACAAAACTCGCATTGGATTTAGCTCATGATGAGGAGGTTCTATCTGAGCCATTTCTATCAAAGTGATGCCCAAGGACCACACATCAGCTTTATAATCATAGGGTCTATCTTTAGATGTTTCACACATAACCACTTCCGGAGCCATCCTATTAGGACAGATAAAATTTAACTTTAATAGTACAACTCAAAAACAGTGACTACAAATCACATAGCAAATACAGGTTGTTCTATGTGACCAATATTAGCAATAATTAATTATTTATTAACTATAAGTTCACAAAACTGAATACATACCAATATGGTGTGCCAATAAAAGAATCTCTTCTTTGTATAGTCCTTGTATTTTTAGCCGATACACCAAAATCCGCTTGAAATAAATATCCATACAAAAATGTTACTAACTGATTTTAAGATATGGCAGTATATAATTCATTGTATTCCACAAATTAAAAAGAAAATGCATTTTAAAAGATCTGTGGATAGCTTTAGAACAGATCCTAAATATAAATGATGCAGATATAATTTCTCAACAATCTCTAGTACCCTTCTTTTCCTATCTAAAACAAAGTTATAAAGAAAATATCCTATCAAAACATATTTCTCCAATACTTTTTTGTATATCTTGATTAAAGAAATTTTCTTTTCAGAACTATAAATAATTAAGTCAACATAAAGTTTAAAAAATATGACACATCACATCTCAAAAAAAAAAAAAAAAACTGGTAAATAATAGAATTTTTTTTGTAGCCTGAAAAAACAAAACTTCATTGAAGCATCCTTTCATTTTAATTAACATATGCATTGCTAAATTCTTTATTGAAATTGAGCAGAAAGATGATACAATGATCAATTCTGATGGACATGGCTCTTCTCAACAAAGAGATGATTCAAACCAGTTCCAATGATCTTGTGATGGTAAGAGCTACTATCCCAGAGAGAGGATTGTGGGAACTGAGTTCAGATAACAACATAGCATTTTCACTTCTTTTGTTGTTTGCTTGAATTTTATTTTCTTTCTCATTTTTTTCCTTTTTGATCTGATTTTTCTTGCGCAGCAAGATAATTATATAAACATGTATGCCTATATTGGATTTACATATATTTTTACCATGTTTAACATATATTCAATTACTTGCCATCTAAGGGAGGGGGTGGGGAGAAGGGGCAGAAAAACTGCAACACAAGATTTTGCAAGAATCAATGCTGAAAAATTATCCTTGCATTTTTTTTGTTGTTTGTTTTTTTTTTTTTTAATTAAAGCTTTTTATTTGCATAACATGTGTATGGGTAGTTCCTTACCATTGATCTTTACAAAGCTTTCCATTACAAATTTTCCCCCCAGTCCACTCCCCTCCCCTAGATGGCAGGAAGTCCACATGTTAATTATGTTAAAATATTTGACAAGTCGAATATATGTATACATATTTTCACACTTATTGTTGTGCAAGAAAAATCATATCTACAAGAAAAAAAATCAGAGAAAGGAGACACAATGCAAGCAAATATCAATAGAGAGCATGAAAATGTTATGTTGTGGTCCACATTTCATATCCCTCTCTCTGGGTGTATATGGCTTTTTTCACTGAACAATTGGAACTGGTTTGAGACATTTCATTGTTGCAGAGAGCCATGTCCATCAGAATTGATCATCATGTAATATTGTTGTTGCTGTGTATAATGATTTCCTGGTTCTGCTCATTTCACTCAGCATCACTTCATGCAAGTCTCTCCAGGCCTCTCTAGGCCTCTCTGCAATCATCCTGCTGGTCATTTCTTACAGAACAATAATATTCCATAACATTCATATACCATAATTTATTCAACCACTCTCCAACTGATGGACATCATTCAGTTTCCAGTTTCTAGCCACTACAAAAAGGGCTGCCACAAACATTCTTGCACATGTGGGGCCCTTTCCCTGCTCTAAGATCTCTTTGGAAGCCCAATAGAAACACTGCTGGGTCAAAGGGTATGCACAGTTTGATAACTTTTTGAGCATAGCTCCAAATTGCTCTTCAGAATGGTGGGATCCGTGCACAGTTCCACCAAGAATGTATTAGTGTCCCAGCTTTCCCACATCCCCTCCAGCATTCATCATCATCTTTTCCTGTCATTTTAGCCAATCTTACAGGTGTGTAATGGTACCTCAGAGTTGTCTTAATTTGCATTTCTCTGATCAATAGTGATTTGGAGAAACTTTTCATATGTCTAGAAATGGTTTTAATTTCATCATCTGAAAATTGTCTGTTCATATCCCTTGACCATTTATCTATTGAAGAGTGGCTTGACCTTGCATATGTTTTGAAAATAAAAAGCTTCAATAAAAATGAGAAAAAAATTAAGAAATTCAGTACTGTCAAAAAATAAAATTTAGCAGAAAGAGGACTGTCAGAACTGAATGTGGATCACAAGGTAGTATTTTCACCTTTTTTGTTGCTGTTTGCTTTATGTTTTCTTTCTCATTTTTCTTCATTTGTGATGATTTTTCTTGTGCAACATGATAAATGCGGAAATGTGTATAGAAGAATTATACATGTTTAATCTATATTGGATTACTTGCTGTCTAGGGGAAAGAGTGGTGAAGGGGGAGGAAAAGGGAGAAAAAATTTCAAACACAAGGTTTTGCAAGGGTGAGTGTTTAAAACTATCTTTGCATTTATTTTGAAAATAAAAAGCTATCATTTTTAAAAATAAATAATTGAAGCATAAATAAAATTAAAATAAAATGGAGAAGAAAAACAGAGCCAAATAGCCTCTGCTTTAAATTTGAATGACTAATAAATTTAATACTTAAAACTCATCAAACTGTATTATATAAACTTTGAGATTAAACAATTACCAGATCTAGATTTTTTAAAACTATGTATTATTTTATATTTTATATTTAGGAGTAAAAATTTAACTTTCAGCATGCTGTATATAACTCTCATAACTGAAAGGTTCAACAATTAACAAGTAAAAACATCAATAATTTAGTTACTGCAGAGTACAAAATATAATTTGGCACTTAACAAAAGAAATAATAAATACAGCAAATAGCACAGTTTTATATGAAAATATTTTCCTAAAGTCCTCTGCCAGGCCTTTAAAACCATTTGGATAAACACTTGCCTGCATATCACAATCACATTGAATCACAATTTTCTTCAAGCAGCTCAAAGAACAATTTCAGCTCACTGAAATTATAAGCAAAAGCAGGAACTATTTGTATTTCATGAATGAAGGAACCAGAACACAGAAAATTTAAGTGAACTGCCTTTTATCTTTGTGATTTCTGATTTTAAGTTTTATCATTTAATTATATTTCCATATTACATATTACTTGGAATGTAAAGTTCAAAAAATATTTAATAAGCACCTACTCAGTACAAGACAAAATGGCAATTATGAGGACAAAAAAAATTTTTAATGACAATTCTCATTTTTAAAGAATTTATAATTCCTCTAATCTCTGGCTCCATCTTAACTTTCTAAATAGATTTCATATGACTGACCTAAGATACACATGTTCTAGACATGGCTGTTCCCAGTATATGTCAATTCATCTCCTACATCTGTGATTTTGATACCCTCCATCCTTAGAATATTCTCAGTAGAATGTAAGCTCCTTGAGGAAAGAAACTGTTTTTGTATCTTCAATGCTATCACAATACATGGAAGCACTTAATAAATGCTTATTTAAATAAATTAAATTAATTCTATTGAAAATATTGTCTCTTGACAAATCTGTTTTTATTTTCACCAGCAGGGGGCTCCAACTGCATTTTTTATTGTTTGTTACAATTAACATAAAAATAATGCATTTGGCCAGTAAGAATTAAAACAAAACAAAACAAAAAATGCATGCACACATTCTAGTGACTTGATTAGCCACTTCACTACATGTTTCTGATGAATATGTAACAAATTCTCATGTCCTAAAAGATGTGAATTATCGCTCAAATAAAAACAGTAAAAACTGTTATAAAATATAACAAAGCTTTTCCTGCAAAGCTTTGAGGAAGACAGGAAAAAAAAAAGAAAGAAAGAAAAGCTTTACAATTTATGGTCAACTTTTATATTTTAATGTTTTACCAAGCATTTTTATTAATATGTTTACAAGTTCATCTAAATCTGAGAGACAGTATGGGCTATCAGATAATGGGTAGGCTGTGGAGTCACAAAGAATTGGTTAAGTCCTGCCTTTGACAGACTCATAACAGATCTGTAACTATGGATCGGACCTAACTTTTCAGTGTCCCCAGGAACTAAGATTACAAGTTAAAGGTCATTTGTTCACCGCATCCTCAAAGGAAGTTAATACAAGAAGTTTCCTCTGGGACACTAATACATTGTTGGTGGAGTTATGAACTGATCCAACCATTCTGGAGAGCAATTTGGAACTGTGCCTAAAGGACTATCAAACTGTGCATACTCTTTGATGCAGCAGTGTCTCTACTGAGCCTGTATCCCAGAGATCATAAGAAAGGGGAAAGGACCTATATGTAAAAAAATTGTGGCATCCTATTTTGAAGTGGCAAGGAACTAGAAATTGGCTGGATGCCAATCAGTTGGAGAATGGCTGAATAAGTTATGGTATATGAATGTAATCGAATATTACTTTTCTATAAGAAACAAAAAGCAGAATAATTTATTTCAGAGAGGTCTGGATTTATATGAAATGATGTTAAGTGGAAGTGAATAGAACCAAGAGAACATTGTACACAGCAACAAGATTATTTTGGTGATCAACTCTGATCAACTCTGATGGATGTGGCTCTTTTTAACAATGAAGTGATTCAGGCCAATTCCAATAGACGTGATAGAAAAAAAGCCATCTGCATCCATAGAAAGGGCTATAAGGACTGAATGTAGATCACAAGATAGTACTTTTCACCTTTTTTGTTGTTGCTGTTTACTTGCTTGTTTTTTTCTTTCTCATTTTTTTTTCCTTTTTGATTGGATTTTTCTTGTGCAGCAAGATAAATGTGAAAATATATTTAGGAAAAACAGCACGTGTTTAACCTGTATTGGATTACTTGCTGAATGGGGAGGGGAATGGAGGGAGAGAGGGAGAAAAGCCTGGAACACAAGGTTTTGCAAGGATGAATGTTGAAAACTATTTTTGCATGTATTTTGAAAAACAAAAAGTTATTATTAAAAAAAAAATAACAAGACAAGACAAAACCTCCCCCCAAATAAGTTTCCTATATAACTTTGTCCAAATTACCTCCTGCCCCAAGAAAAAAAAACTGTAATTCTAATATTAAATAGCAATGTAATTAAGCTTGTACAAATTGCTAAAATTGTTGTTAATATGTATGATATCTAATCCATTTCCTCTATAGCAGTATTTTACTTATCTATTCAGTTTCATTAATTTTGTCTCTTATATGGTCACAGATGTTGGACACTCTGTTGTTCTGGTTTACCAGATTTATTTATACCCATTTTTACCAAGTTAAATTAATCACAGCATTATTCTATTATATTAATAACTCAAAATTTATTTAACCATTTCTTTGTTATTTAGGTTATTTATGGCTTTTTTTTTTGCCATTGCAACAAAGCTGTTCTGAAAATCTCAAGTGATTTTTGTTTTGTTCTTGAAAACACTCTAGAGAGTACATTTCCAAAATTGGAGAGATTTAACTAAATCAAAGGATTTAATTAATTTTGCAACTTTTACTGCATACTGTCAGATTGTCTTCCAATAACATCCTACCAGTTTACAACTCCACCAAAAACAAAGGAAAGCATATTTCTTTGAGTTTCCCTTTTTTTTTCCAATTTGATAACAATGAGCTAATAATACTTCAAAGATGTGTTAATTTGCATCTCTGATTACCAGTGAGATCGAACAAAAAACATTCAACTGTTAACAAAAATTTGTGCATCCTCTTTTGAAAACTTCTTGATCATTTTTTATCTATCAATTGGGAACTAATTTCCTTTAAAAATGTTTAACAGCTCCTTAAACATTTTAGTTATGAAATTTTTAGATGTCAGATTTGCCATATATGTCCCCAATGTATCTATTTTTTATCTAATTATATTGTTTTTTGTTGAGCAGTATTTATTTTCAAAAAACCTACCATGTGCCTAATAATTTCTTACATTTGTTAAATAGTTATCTCTCCTCCACAACTAGATAAACACATTATTCCATTTTCTCCTATCTTTCTTACCATTTTCATAGAATTCTTTTTCTCATGTTTAAGTCAACCACATACATTGGAATTTCACTAAGGTATGTGGATATTTTTCTTCATTTGTTTTTCATAAATTTTACTATGATTTTATCCTTAACATTTTCTCTGTTGCAAGCTTATGTTCTATTTTGTATTATAATCATTTTTGTACATATGTCAATACACTTACTAAATTGGAAGCTTCCTGAAGTCAGAAACTATCTTTTATTTAAAATCTGTACCTCCCCTGGATACTTTTTTTGTGGATGAATTTGAAAGCTTAATTTTTTAAAATATATAATTTTAAAATATATTTATATATTTGTATAAATATATATAAATATCTCTATGTATCTATGTAACAAGTAAAATATAATTTTTAACTAATGATTTTTTGAATTCCATATTGAAGGGAATTCACTTCTTGATAATCAATAATTGCATATCTAAAATTGTAGAAATGTCATTTTAAAATTAAATTGGAACATTAGTTGGAAATAGCTAGGATTAGAAGAATAAAGATTTCAAACTTAAAGGAACTTAGAAATTATCCAGTTCTATCCCATCATTTCAAACTGAGGCTGAGAGAGCTGAGAACCAATGATGGTATAAAATTCAAGAGGCAGTTAATAAGGGCAAGATGAGAGAAAGAATGGCATAGTGAAGAGAGAGCAATCCCCAGAATCATTAAGCCCAGGGCTTATATAGGGCTCACCTCTAACAAATATCAGCCAAGTGATCTTGAGCAAGTCATTAAAATTCATTAACTACAAGAAGTTTTCTAATATTATAAATTAGAAAAACAACCTACCTATCAATATAATCACAACTATACAATTATAACTGCAAAATATTGTTTCCAAAGACAGATCTAAGTAACTGGAAAAATATTCACTGCTCATAAGGTCCAGTCAATCTAAAAAGTATAATACTAACAAAATTGATTCACTTATTCAGTGCCATACCAATTAAATTATCAAACTGCTACTTTATAAAACTAGAAAAAAATTAATGAAATTCTTCTGGAAAAATATAAGATCAAGAATCTAAAGAAAGGGTAATTTTAGATAGATAGATAGATAGATAGATAGATAGATAGATAGATAGATAGATAGATAAATAGATAATGATTTTATGTGATCTCACAGAAACAGAAAACTGGAGGGGTTTTTTCCTTCAACCTAAAAGGAATGATAACTCATCTAGTCTATTCCCTTATTTCACACCTGAAAAAATGAAGTTCCAGAAAAACAGAGTAGGTTAGGGTATTTGACTATTAAAATTAAAACTCACACATTATAATAAAGGAAATCAAGGGGAAGAAAGCACTCACAGCACAAAATATATAAAATATAATTTGACTGATGTTTATATGAATTACTTACCCAGTTTAATGTCTCCTTCCAATGTAAAAAGAATGTTGCCTGCTTTTAAATCTCTATGGATAATTTTATTTTCATGCAAATAGTTCAATGCCTCTAAAGTCTGCTTGCAAACTACTTGTATCTGGGATTCTGTTAATGGTCTCTCAAGCTCTGTAAGAGAAAAATACAAAATGCATTTTTCAGCACTTAACGATTTACTTCCAAACCATACCTTTATCATGTTGATGAATTTTTTAAATGTATATATCATATGTAAATATAAATATTTAGAAGTCTCTTTCTCCATTTTTAATACCCAAATTCTCTGAATAATATGAAAATAAAACCAAGGCAAGTTTCTGATTTCTTATATTATTTCAAGTATTAAGCACATTACAGTTGCCAAGACTTGTTTAACTTCACCTATGCCCTCTTCTTTCCTCTGAGCTACTACCCTCCTAGTATAGATCCTTGACTCCTCATGCCTGAACTAGTGCAATAGCCTTCTAGTTGGTTTGCCCAATAAAAGTCTCTTGCTACTCCAGTCCATCCTCCAAAGTAACTTTCCTAAATCACAGGTCCAACCATGTCACACCCCGTATTCAATAAGAGTAGCTCTCCATCACAGCATCATATATAAAAATATGCTTGATATTCAAAGTCACTCATGACCACACATATTCCTTCATCTTTCCATTCTTCTTCTATTTCACAAACCACTAAGAACTCTTCGATACAGTCTCACCATCCTACTTCCACTGGCTCAAACAATATACCTCATATCTCTTGCAGGAACATCCTCCCATCACATCTCAGCCTCCTGGCTTTCTTCAACTCCCAGATAAATCCCTCACCTCTACAGGAAGCCTTGCATAATCTGTCTTAATTCTAATGCCTTCCTTCCATTGATTACTTCTTATTTATCCTGTATATCTCTTTGTTCATAATTTTTTGCATCTTATCCTCACCATTAGATTATGAACTCCTCAAGAACAGGAACTGTCTTTGGCCTAGATGCTTAATGAATGCTTACTGACTTACTACCATAGTAGGAAATAAATAACATTTTATAAGTGCTTTTGTGTTATTGAGAACAACTAAAAATGACAAATATAAAGAACATATTGATACTTACCAAGCATCACAGCATCTACTGCACCACCTGCACAAAATTCAATGAGGATCTGCATGTAAGTAAAAGAACACACATCTGAAATTTCAATAGGTAAAAAAATATAAACTAAATTTTTAAAAGTTAATAACAAAATTCAAGATGTTCATTATCACAAACTTGGCAGTGGTTACCATGAGCCTCAAAAAGGCCAAATCAGTCTTTTAGAAGAGAAAGCAATCTTACTATTAACACAAAATTTTTTTTTCCTTAATAAAATATGATTTCACAAGCTTTCAAGAAAGTCTATATGGAAAACATAATAGGAATACATTGTTTAGATTTAGGAATATTCTGTTTAAAGTAATAATGATATGATTTTTAAAAACATTTTCAAGTACTGTTATCTTGTGAGAAATAGAATTCTACAATCTCTAGTCATATGAAAAGTTGCTCCAAATCACTATTGATCAGAGAAATGCAAATTAAGACAACTCTGAGGTACCACTACACACCTGTCAGATTGGCTAAAATGACAGGAAAAGATAACGATGAATGTTGGAGGGGATGTGGGAAAACTGGGACACTAATACATTGTTGGTGGAACTGTGAACAGATCCAACCATTCTGGAGAGTAATTTGGAGCTATGCTCAAAAGGTTATCAAACTGTGCATACCCTTTGACTCAGCAGTGTTCCTACTGGGCCTATATCCCAAAGAGATCTTAGAGGAGAGAAAGGGACCCACATGTGCAAGAATGTTGGTGGCAGCCCTTTTTGTAGTGGCTAGAAACTGGAAACTGAAGGAATGCCCATCAATTGGAGAGTGGCTGAATAAATTATGGTATATGAATGTTATGGAATATTATTGCTCTGTAAGAAATGACCAGCAGGACGATTTCAGAGAGGCCTGGAGGGACTTGCATGAACTGATGCTGAGTGAAACGAGCAGAACCAGGAGATCATCATACACAGCAACAACAGTATTACATGATGATCAATTCTGATGAACATGGCTCTCTGCAACAAAGAATTGTCTCAAACCAGTTCCAATTGTTCACCCAAGAAGACCATATACACCCAGAGAGAGGGATATGAAATATGGACCACAACATAACATTTTCATGATCTCTATTGACATTTGCTTGCATTGTGTTGCCTTTCTCTGATTCTTTTTTTTTTCTTGTAGATAGGATTTTTCTTGCATAACTTCTCAAGCATTTCAACATTATTAACATGTAGTGGACTTCCTGCCATCTAGGGGAGGGTAGGGACTGGGGGTAAAATTTGTAATGGAAAGCTTTGTAAAGATCAATGCTGGCGAACTACCCATATATATGTTATACAAATAAAAAGCTTTAATAAAACAAAAAAGAAAAAGAAATAGAATTCTAACATCTTAATTGGATTTTTATATTTGGTTGATAAAATATTTGTTGTTCTTTTAATATTAAGTTGCAAATGATAATACTTATGTATCAAAATGTATAATCCTCAGAAACTATATGCATTAATAATGTGAAAAGCTAACCTAAAAACATCATTTATGATATTTATCAACTATTGGGAAGGTAAATGATTCCAAATATTATGGCTGCTAAAATTATTTTAGTGAGCTAGCATAGTGCAATGGATAGGCAGCTAGCCCCAAAGCCAGGAAGACCTTATTTTAAGTCCTATCTTTGAGGCATACTAGTTGTACAACCAGTTAGGCAAATTACTTAACCTCTCAGTGCTCTAGGCAACTCTTTAAGGCTGTAAGTATCAACCTGAAGTTTTTAACTCAAAATTCCCTATACCAGAGAAATCACAGGTCCTGTCCTTATCTCTATCCTTTTTATAACAGTTCTAAATGAAGATATGAATATCTGAATTGGTAAAGATTTTGGAAATGGGATTGAGAAAGCATGGTCCAGTAAACAACATGAAAGACTGTAAACCATGGACCTGATTCCAAATTCCCACTCTAATAACCCCATCCTACTGATCTTTAATTAAGTAGATAACTTCCATATATAAAAGGGGGGGGGGGAATTGGACTAAATGGCTTCTGAGATATATTCCAGCTCTAATTCTATAATCTTATGATTTCACAGGCACAGGAAATTCCTTGTATGGAAACTCCCCACAAGTTCCTATCAGCAACTTTTAGTTTCCTGGGACACTGGGAGATTTAATAATTGTCAATGGTCAAAAAGAACCATTTATCAGAGGCAAAAGTGAAATTCAGTTCTTTCTGACAAGTCATTATCATCATCATTATCTTCCTCACACTGGGGGGGTGCGGGCCACTGTGCTAGCACTTTACAATTCTATCACTACGTCCTCACAACAACCCTGTAAGTTTGGGTGCTATTATTATCCCCATTTTACAAATCAGGAACCTGAAACAGGTAGTGATTAAATGACTTACCCAAGGTCATATAACTAGTACGTGTCTGAGGTTAGATTTGACCTACACACTGTACATTCTCTCTGTCACTACAAACTCTTATTTAATTTGTGGAAGCCCTAAAAGATAGATTGCTTACTGCTTAAAGATTTTTGGCACTGTGCAAGTTTTATGCAAATGAACAGGAAATCTTAAAATTAACCATTGTCTAAATAATGTTCATGAAAGACAATGTTATTCACAAAGCTATGAAGTAAACAGAACAGGTGGCAAAAAATGCAATTTTACTATGTAAGAAATATTAAATTATTTACCAAAGACTGCATTATTAATAAATGGTATAAGGTTGGCATACCAGTACATTCAAACTAGTGATGCCTAGTTCTAATGCTGTTTCCACTAGACTACATTTGTTGCTTTTTCCATATTAGTTTGCACTTTTCTCTAAGAGAAATTTGCATTTAAACCAACAATGCATTTAAAATAGCATTCTTAATTAAACTAAAGCTTAGTCCCAAGCCAGGAACTAATGTGATATTTTCAAGAGCTGAATAATAGAGATAAAGGGGAAACTTAAAAGATCACCTCATCTAACTCACTTTCTCATTTTACATTTGAGGGGAAAAAGTGAAATGACTGGCTCAAGCACCCACAATGAAGTTACATCAGCTTTCCTGATGGTCTAGGCCAATATACTCTTTTCATTAATACTATGTTGTAATTATGCCAAAAGTAACATTATGCAGTTTATTTTAAGGCTAACATTATTTACAAATTTATCTACATAAAAATCCAAATTATGTACAACCATTTCACCAAATACTAAATTCAGTCTGGTTAAAATACTGCAACTGTTTCAACATTCCTAGTAAGTTTTATTTAATTTGAAGTAAATTTAGAATAAAAAATAATGAGAAATTATTACCAACTTTCAGGAAAGTTCAAAGCAAATATCCAAGTTTGAAACTGTTATTATATATTTGATAATTAGTGATTTACCTTTTTTTAAGTCATAGAAATTCTAATTTCTGAACAAAATTCCTTTTTTATTGTGAATTTTAAGTAGTTTTAAAAACTAATTTAAAAAGAATAAAAAGTTTGTATCAGATTAAAGCCTGAAGTGGAGAGCAAAAACAAGAAGTTTTAAGCTTCCCTACAGATAGAAATAAAATTCCCCATGACTACATTTAAAATAAATTAAAGTGAACTAGGTTTAAGTAAAATTCCAAGCCTCCAATTAATCATTATTATGAAACTCAAGCAATTTACAAACTGAGACACAGTTGTAGTCAACTAGCCTTAGCATCAGAAAGAGATGTTCAGATCCTACCTCTTATCTATACTGGTGAGGAAAAGTTCACTAGGAGGTCTAGTTTTTTTGTTTTTGTTTTTTTAATGTACAAACATAACCCTGAAAACATATAAATTTTAGATTCTATTAGTTACCCTACACTGACATCAACTCTTCTTTAAGTCATATCAATTACAGCTACAATGAAGGGTTAAGAGCTATAAACTATATTTTTAAACTTTACAAGCCTTCTTATATCTACTCAAATAGGAAAATGTCAATAGATAGCAAAATGCTTACCCAAAGATTATTTTCATAATAGAAGGCATCTAGCAGCTTGACTATATTTGGATGATCACATGATGCTAAAATATCAATCTCAACCATATAATCTTCAAGTTCTTCTTCAGATTTAGTGTCAATCACTTTTGCAGCAGCTAACACATTTGTCTCTTTATTCTGGGCCTAAAAATGGAAGTACAACAAAAGCATTACTATATTTAACATTTATAATTATTTTAAAAGATAACTCAAAGATTAAAATTAAAATGAACAAATTCAGTGATTTGAATTCTATCAATTTGTTCTTCTGTTCTTGTTCTCAACAACAAATAAAAATAAAAACTGTAACTTCCTACTCTCTATTTCTCCCAATTTCAGTTGGAAAATTAGACACATGTCTAATTTTGTATGTGTGTATATGCACACATATATGTATACATGATACATGTGTGTATATATACACATACACACGTATAAAAAACATATAACATAGCTTCTGTGTTTTATATATATTTCCATAATCAAACTAGTTATGAACAGCCTCAATAGAAAGTAAAGCTCAGAATACAGTACTGGTAGTGCTGTGTTCAAAACACAATTTGTTTGATCACCATAGTTATTGAAAATAATGTTTTCCTTAAAGAAAAGTCTCTCTAGAAAGGAGAAGAAGACTAAAGGTAAGGGAAAATACAGCAAAAATAATCTATTTTTTCATGGGTAGGCAGAGCGAATATAATAAAAATGACAATACTACCCAAACTAATCTACTTATTTAGTGCTATGCCAATCAAACTCCCAAGAAATTATTTTACAGATCTAGAAAAAATAGTAGCAAAGTTCATTTGGAAGAACAAAAGGTCAAGTTTTTCAAGGGGAGTAATGAAAAAAAAAAAAAAGGCAAATGAAGGTGGCCTTGCTGTACCAGATCTAAAACTATATTATAAAGCAGCGGTCATCAAAACCATTTGGTACTGGCTGAGAAATAGAGCAGTCAATCAGTGGCATAGGATAGGATATCAGGACAATCTAGGCAATAATTTTAACAATTTAGTGTTTGATAAACCCAAAGACCCCAGCTTTTGGGATAAGTACTCACTATTCAGCAAAAACTGCTGGGAAAATTTGGAAACTAGTGTGGAAGAAATTAGGATTAGACCCACACCTAACACCACATACCAAGATAAGATCTAAATGGGTTCATGATCTGGATATAAAGAGTGATACTGTAAGCAAATTAGAGGAACGTAGTATAGTTTACCTCTCAGACCCGTGGAGACGGAATAAATTTATGTCCAAAGAAGATCTGGAACTCCTGATTGAATACCAGATAGATAATTTTGATTATATTAAGTTAAAAAGTTTCTGTGCAAATAAAACTAATGCAGACAAGATTAGGAGGGAAGCATCAAATTGGGAAATCATCTTTACAATTAATGGTTCTGATAAAGGCCTCATTTCTAAAATATAGAGAATTGTCTCATATATTTGTAGTCATATGAAAAGTTGCTCCAAATCACTATTGATCAGAGAAATGCAAATTAAGACAACTCTGAGGTACCACTACACACCTGTCAGATTGGCTAAAATGACAGGAAAAGATAACGATGAATGTTGGAGGGGATGTGGGAAAACTGGGACACTAATACATTGTTGGTGAACTGTGAACAGATCCAACCATTCTGGAGAGTAATTTGGAGCTATGCTCAAAAAGTTATCAAACTGTACATACCCTTTGACCCAGCAGTGTTTCTACTGGGCTTATATCCCAAAGAGATCTTAGAGGAAGGAAAGGGTCCCACATGTGCAAGAATGTTTGTGGCAGCCCCTTTTTGTAGTGGCTAGAAACTGGAAACTGAATCGATGCCCATCAATTGGAGAGTGGCTGAATAAATTATGGTATATGAATGTTATGGAATATTATTGCTCTGTAAGAAACGACCAGCAGGACGATTTCAGAGAGGCCTGGAGAGACTTGCATGAACTGATGCTGAGTGAAACGAGCAGAACCAGGAGATCATCATACACAGCAACAACAGTATTACATGATGATCAATTCTGATGGACATGGCTCTCTCTGCAACAAAGAATTGTCTCAAACCAGTTCCAATTGTTCACTGAAGAAAACCATATACATCCAGAGAGAGGGATATGAAATATGGACCACAACATAACATTTTCATGCTCTCTATTGAGATTTGCTTGCATTGTGTTTCCTTTCTCTGATTTTCTTTTTTTTTTTCTTGTAGATAGGATTTTTCTTGAACAACTTGTCAAGTATTTCAACATTATTAACATGTAGTGGACCTCCTGCCATCTAGGGGAGGGGAGGGGACTGGGGGTAAAATTTGTAATGGAAAGCTTTGTAAAGATCAATGCTGGGGAACTACCCATACATATGTTATACAAATAAAAAGCTTTAATAAAAAAATCTATTTTTAAGATAAAATGAGTTCAAATTGAAGAATATCTTCATTTTCTTTATTATTGCTTTTTTGTGACAATAGCTAATGTAGAAGGAAAAAATGATAAATGTTGGAGGGTATTTGGGAAAACAGGGACACTAATGCATTGATGGTGGAGTTGTGAAATGATCAAACCATTCTGGGAAACAATCTGGAACTATGCCCAAAGGGCTATCAAACAAAATACACTTTGACCCAGTAGTGGCACTACAGGGTCTGCATCCCAAAGAAATCATAAAGAAGGGAAAAGAACCCATATGTACAAAAATGGTTGGAGCAGTTCTGTTTGTGGTAGCAAAGAATAGGAAAATGAGCAGATTCCCATCAATTGGGGAATGGCTGAACAAGTTGTGGTATATGAAGGTAATGGAATATTATTGTTCTATAAAAAATGATGAACAAGCTGATTTTAGAAAAGCCTGGAAAGATTTACACGAACTGATGCTAAGCAGAACCCGGAATACATTGTACACAATAACAGCAAGAATGTGCGATGATCAACTATAAAAGACTTGGTTCTTTCTCAATGGTTCAGTGATCCAAAGCAATCCTAATAGACTTTGGACAGAAAATACCATCTGCACCCAGAAAAAGAACTATAGAGATTGAAAGTAAATCAACACATGCTATATATTCCCTCCTTTTTTCTTTTTTTCTCCCATTTTTTTCCCTTTTGCTCTGATTATTCTCTCACAACATGATTCATAAAGTAATGTGTATTAAAAGTAATTTATTTTTTAAAAAATTAGCTAATGTAGAAATATGTTTTACATGATTCAACATGAATAGCTGATATATTGCTTTCTTTCTCAATGGGTAGAAGGAGCTAGAGAGAAGAAGAAAATTTGGAACTCAAAAATTTTTGTAAAAAGAATGTTTAAAGGGGCAGCTAGGTGGGCACAGTGGATAGAGCACCAGCCCTGAAGTCAAGAGGACCTGAGTTCAAATCTGGCCTCAGACACTTATCACTTCCTAGCTCTGTGACCCTTGGCAAGTCCAAAAAAAAAAAAAAAAAGAATGTTTAAAATACAAATTTTAAAGTACAAGAAGAAAATCTATTTTAAAAGAAAAATAAAATACAAAAACATTTAACATGTATGTGTTCATCATCATTTCAGAAAAAATGTACTTGAATATTAACTTAAGAATCCAGAAATAAAATATTTTATGATTTATTACAAAAGAATCAGAGAATCACATAATTTGAAAGTATTCAGAAGCCACCTAGAGGCTTCAATCTATACTTGAAAGTCCCACTAACAAATGGATAATTTTTTTCATATTAAATTAAAAAGAGGTTGTACCAACATAACCAAGATTAGGAGGAAAGTAGAAAGTCAGAAGGGAATTTTTATAGACAGCTTCTCGAATAAAGGTCTCATATCTCAAATATAAAGAAAACTTTTAAGAATATGAGTCATTCTCCAATTGATAAATAGTCAAAAAATGTAATAAGATATAGGCAACTAGATGATACAGTGAACAGAGTGCCAAGACTGAGCTAACAGCTCTATGACCCTGGGAAAATCACTTTACCCTATCTCAGAGTTCCTTATCTGCAAAATGGTCTGGAGAAGAAAATGACAAATGACTTCAGTATCTTGTCAAGAAAATCCCAAATGAGGTCACAAAGAATAGGACACAACTGAAATAACTGAAAAACAAAACAGCAAAGGATAGGAACAGGAAGTTTTCAGAAGAAAAAAATCAAAGCTATATACAATCATGAAAAAATGCTCTAAATCACTCTGAGATACCATCTCACAATTATGAGACTGGCTAAAATGGAAGAGGAGAAAAGTAACATGTTAGAGGATATATGGAAAAAACTGGAACACACATACACAGTTGCTAGAACTGTGAACTTATGCAACCATTTTGAAGAACAATTTGGAATTATTCCCAAAGAATTATACAACTGTGCATACTTTTTGACACAGCAATACTATTAGGTATGTTTTCAAAGGTGACCAGGGAAAAAAGGAAAATAATCTTTATGTTGTGGAATGTGGTTGCAATGGAATACTACTTCTTGTACTCTTAAGAAATGATGAACAAACTGATTTTAGAAAAACATGTTAAGACTTGAAATAATGAAGAGTGAAATGAGCAGAACCAAGAGAACTTTGGATACAGTAACAGCAATATTGTTCAAAGAAAAACTGTATGACCAAGCTATTCTGCATATTGTAAATATTCAAAGGATCTAGGAAGGAGAATGCTATCCACCTCCAGAAAAAGAACTGATAAAATCAAAGTATGCAGAGTATAGTTTTACATATATATCTGTGTCACATGGTGGCCCTCTCTAGTGCATGGGAGAGAGGGAGAGGGACAGTATAGAACTTCAATTGCAACCCAAAAAGTCAAATTAAAATTTTAAAATAATAATATATGCATGAGAAGTAATCATCCAGATTCTACTTAAAAGAACTTAAAAGGAAACTGCCCTATCTTCTTTTAGGTAATTCTAATTGTTGAAATATTTTTCTAGCTAATCAAGAGATAATGCTGGGAGACCAAACTACTCTCTGGAAATTAATTGGGTATCCTAAAATACTCATTAAGTCAATTAAGATACAATTTTGTATGACTGATATAACAAATATAATCTTAGAATTTTAGTTATTTAGTACATCTTAAATCTAATAGCATCTGAAAACAATTTAATCACTCAACAAGATCTGTCCCCTAAAATTTCAGAAACCAAATTTTCAATAAAAATTATCCAAAAGTATATTCAAAGGACATAATTATTAACAATGCTACCCCATATCTTTCATACTTATTGGATATTTTTCCTAAAAGTATGGTTTTCACTTTTAAAAAGGACTTTAAGATGATAATGTTAGAACTTTAAATAATTATAATGCTTCATCCTCAAAATCAACAGCATAACAATAATTTTAAACAAATAACAGCACACAAAAGAGGTGGGGAAGGGAAGGGGGTCTTCCTCTGAATTGTCTGTATTAGTTTCATGTTCTCAAGTAGAGTGAAAGCTAAACCTTCCAGTACTACTACTGTATTTCATTTATACTAACCTCACTGTAGTACTAATAAATTAAACATGAAAGATGAAATTGATATCCAATTAGCTTCAGAAAACACTATTAGTCTATTCCTATCTCCAAAATAAACTTAAATGCTAAACTACACTAATTTACCTAAGAGAAATTACTTTTAGGGAGAGGAAAACCTTTCTGGAATATGCAAATAACATATAAAATTTAGCCCTGAAAGTGGTATTAATTCAAAATCTTAAAATAATTCAATTTTAAGTGTGTCAACTGAAGTAACAATATCAGATATCTAATGATTGAAACATCTTTTCTTGAAGACAGCATGTTCTTAAACACTGCCATATGCTTTAAAAGCCTGACAACACCATAACAATTCCTCACATTTATATAAATTGCATTTTAAGGTTTGCAAAGTATCCCCCCACACACAATAATCCAGGGAGGTACTGCTCTATCTTTTCATATTCCTCATAAAATTTGGTATGAAAAGGGTTCCTAAAGTTTCACTTGAAAGAATACCTCTAGGGGCAGCTAGGTGATGCAGTGGATAGAGCACCAGTCCTGAAGTCAGGAAGACCTGAGTCTGTGACCTTGGGCAAGTCACTTAACCCCAATTGCCTCAGCAAAAAAAAAAAAAAAGAATACCTCTAGATCAGTAAAACTATGTAGTATAACTATTTATAACTTTATCAAAATTTTAGCCTAATAATATAATATATAAGCATAATGTAGGCTCCTCAATTCAATTTTCTTATGTCTACAGATATACATATTTGGTTGTCATAAGTTTAATTCTAGTTATCTACTTCAACAATAATTACTGATAATTAAGATATATATCAACTAAAATGAGCTCGATATTAATAAAACAGCAAGTTCCAAGTAGTGTTAAAGTGAAAAAAAATATGCAAATGAGAATAGAATATAAGTTAAAAGGGAAAAAAGGACACAAACATATCCTACTATTATATTATGATATAGACAAAATAAACTCCAAAACAAAAAATGAAATTATTTCCATAATGATATTCTAAATGCATCTTTTAGGCAGGTATCACAAGTTCTTGTTGTTTGTCCTTCATTCTCAAAGAGAATCATGACATCAGGAAGGTGCCACAACATGCAAGTGACTTGGATTTAAGTGAGGGAGATCTGACTCAGTTTCCCCTCCAGAGCCATGTGGGTCCGATGGCCAGACACAGATCAGGAAAAAAAAGGGGGGGGCAGCTAGATAGCTCAGTGGATAGAGCACCAGCCCTAAAGGACCTGAGTTCAAATCTGGTCTCAGACACTTAACATTCCCTAGCTGTGTGACCCTGGGCAAGTCACTTAACCCCAATTGCTTCAGCAAAAAAAAAAAAAAAAAGATATAGATCAGGACAACTGGAGATGCAGTAGAAGACCTTGGCCTTTTTAAGCTAAGGGTACCTAGTCTTACTCACTGAATGAGTGCGACCCCATTCAAACTGAGACTTGTTGAAGACCTTAGCTTAAAAAAACCAAGATTTCACAAGTTCTAAAACAGAATTGATCTTCCTCCACCCTCCCCCAACCTCCCTCCCTGTCCCTCTCTCCCCCCAACCCCCCAAAAATTCTATACTTCTAGGATCAAATATAAATTTCTCTGACATTTAAAGACCTTCATGATGTGGTTCCTTCTTTGTTTCCAATCTTCTTACAATTTATTCCTTTTAGGTATTCTATGATTCACATACAATGGCATAACTTGCTGTTCCTCAAAATACATTGCAGCAATTGCACACACTGCCTCCATGCCTTTGCATACACTGCTCCTCAAAAGTTCTCCTCATTCTTATCTCTGCCTCTTAAATTTCCTGAGCTTCCTTCAAGACATAGCTCAAAATCCCTCCCACTTTCAACAGAAGACTTTTCCTGGTCCTTTTAGCTGCTGGTACCTTCTCATCTGATATTACTTTCCATCTACTCTGTGTATATCTTTATCATTGTTGTTACTGAATCATTTCAGTCAAGTCTGACTTGGGGTTCTTGGCAAAAACCTTTCAAAGGAATGGTTTACTATTAAATGAGGTAAACAGGGTTAAGTGATCTGCCCAAGGTCACATTACTAAGAAATATCTGAAGCCAGATTTGAATTCTGTAAGATGACTTCCAGCACTTTTGTCATTACAACACTTACCTAACCTGTTGATGTCTCGTATGTATCTAGTCATTGTCTCCTCTATTAAAATAAAAGGGGCAGCTAGGTCATACAGTGGATAGAATGTCAGGCCTTAACTCAGGATGATTCATCTTCCAGAGTACAAATCCAGCTTGAGACAAGCGGCACACTAACTGTGTGACCCTGGGTAAATCACTTACCCCTGTTTGCCTCAGTTTCCTCATCTGTAAAATAAGCTGGAGAAGAAAATGGCAAACCATTGTAGTACCCATGCCAGGAAAACCTGAAATAGGGTCACAATGAGTTGGGCAGCTAAAAGGACTTAAGAAAACAACAAATTAAAGTGAAAAAGATTGTTCTTTTTCTTTGCATCCTCAGTTCTTAGAACAGTTCCTGGTCCATATTAAGTACAAAACAAATACTTGAAAACAAATGTTAACAACTCATTTTATATGGGAACTTTCAAGTTCTTTCCTTGCAAAAGTTCTACCAATTGTGCATGTATTATCATTATCCCCATTTTAGAGATGGCTTAGACAAGTGAAGTGACTTGACTTAAAGTACTAATAAGTGATAGAGCTTGAATTCACAATTCTGACTGAATCCACCACTCCTATTATTTCTACAAGATCATATAAAGAAGCTAAGAGTTATAGTTGTCAAGATAAGGGATAATTTATCTGATAGTCATGAATAATTTTATTTTTACTAAAACTTCTGTAAACAGAAAAAGGATGAATGGCAAACATAATATTCCATATAGAGAGCCTAAATTATGACCTTAAAATAACCAAAGACAACAACATTTTGAAGTCTTTATCTTCCTTAACATTTCTGTAGCATCTGGAACTACATTCCCCACCCTAACTTTGCAGATAATCATATCTGGTTCTTCTCCCTACATCTCTGATCACCCCTCTTCTATCTTTTTTAATGGATATTTATCATATTCCTGACTTCAAGTGAATATTCATCAAAGTTCTGTCATTGAAATGCTTTTCTGTATAGTGCACTCTCAGTATTCATTCCTATATCTTCAATTATTAGCTCCAACAATTTCTATTTCTAGCCCTGACCTCTTTTGTGGATAGCAAAACCTCCATTTTCACCTGCATAACACTTAACTTGTCCAAAACTGAAATTATTTTTTAACATAAAATTGACTCTCTTTCAACTTCAGCAACTTCAGTAGCACTACCATTTGCTCAGTTTTCCATTTCTGAACCATTAGTGTTACTGACTACTTTTCATATCTAACTAATTGCCAACTCCTGTTGCTTTTATATCTTTAATTCATCCCAGTACCCTAATTCAGGTCCACATTACTACCTGCCTAGACAACTACAATATCTTCGTAACAAATTTTTTTCATACTTTTAACAAAGTGATATTCTTTTTTATAATTTTTTTTATTTTAGCACTCCTTTGTTCAAAAATGTTAAAGTGCTCACTACTGCCAATAAATAGAATTCAAACTGTTTTAACTGGACTTTTTAAAGCCTTTTATAAAGTGGCTCTATTCTAGCCAACACTTTCAGCACCTTTTGATCTTGTTCCTTAAGCCTGAAGTGTCCCTTCCCTTCTTCATGTGATGAATTACTATTCAACTATTAAAACCTAAAGCAAATGTTGCATCCTTCAAGAGGCTGTCCCTGATTTCCCATAATGCCCATTCAACTGGACCTCCACTAGTAGTGAACTCCCCCTTTCCCTTTTAGACCACATACAGCACACTGCATATTTATACTGCACATAACTATAATAATACACAGTTTTATAAGGTATCTATGCTTGGGTATCATGTCCTAACGACTATAAGTCCCATGAGAGCAGATAAACTACATCCTACCTGAAAGGTGTATTTCTTCAAACACCTAGCACAGTGGCATTATGAACACTTGGAAGCTACTGAAACTGAATAAAAATTCACTGAAACTAAAATCTGTATTTTCCATAATACAATATTATCAAGCTAAATATGATGCTCAATGTAAAATAGTTCAAAAAACATCAATCAGCAAATATTTATTAAGCATCTATCATGTTTCAGATACTAGGCTAAGAACTGGGGATAAAGAAACAAAAACAAAATAAGTCATATTACAAAAATTGACATTTTAACAAAGGAGTTAATGGACACTTTTAATGTATACATGTTATATATACTATACACACTCAAACAGATATAAGATAATTTGGGGAAAGAATAGGAAGTATTAGCAGCTTGAGAGAACTAGAAAAGGCCTCATGTAGAATTTTGAGCTACATCTTGAATGAAATGAAAGATTTTAAGACTCAGAAGTAAGGAGTGTAGTCTAGGAACTAGAGATAGTTAATAATACAAATGCATAGAGTTACAGAGTACCGTGTGTAAAAAACAGTATGAAAGTCAATTTTGCACACCACAGAATGTACAGGATGAGACCAGATTGTATAGAACAATTATGCCAAGTAGAAATTTCTATGTGATCCTAGAAATGGAAGAGAAAACCATCCAAATCTAACAAATAAATAAATGATAGACTTGCACTCTGCAAAGTCACTTTCATGGCTCTTTAGAAGATGAATTAGACTAGAGAGAAAAATGAGGCAAAGAGACAATTATGAGGCTACTGTAATATTTCAAGTAAAAGATGATAAGCCTTTTGAACTACAGGTGTAGCTAAGTGAAAAAAGGGTGCAAATGCAAGAAACAGTATGGAGACAGAATTAAAATTCTGCAATTAAATGAATATATGGGGTGAAAATAAGAAATAGAGGATGAAGCTGTGGTTACAATCCTGAGTGACTAGAATAATGGTGGAGTTCTTCACAAAAATAGAGAAATTTAAAAGAAGAGTGGGTTTGGGAGAAAAATGAGTTTGTTATTTTATACATGAAGATTCTGTTGAGTTTGAGATGTCTGTGGATCATTCAATTCAAAATGTCTAACTGGTGGGGCAGCTAGATGGCGCAGTGGATGGAGCACCAGCCCTGAAGTCAGGAGGACCCAAGTTCAAATCTTATCTCAGGTACTTAACATGTCCTAGCTGTGTGACCCTGGGCAAGTCACTTAAACCCCAATTGCCTCAGCCAAAAAAAAAAAAAAGTCTAACTGGTAGTTGGAGACATAAGACTGGAGCTCAGAAAACAATGAGGTTGAAAATACAGGAATCATCTGAATAAAAATGACAATTAAACCATGGGAGATGATGAGACCACCAAGTATGAGAGTTATAAAGAGAAATGTGAAGAGGGACTTCAATAGAACATAGGGATATGACCATATTTAGGGAGTAAGGCATAAGTAATACCCAACAGAAGAATGATTAGAAAGGCAGAAGAAGAATCAAAAAAGAGTGACACAAAGAAGAGATAATATTCAAGAAAAAAATATATAGGAAAGTGTGGTCAACAATGTCATGCTACAGAATGATGTTAGTAAGTCTCAGAAAAAGGTCATTAGATGTGGCAATTAAGAGATTATCAATAATTGTGAGAACTAGTTTCAACTACATAATGAAGTAAGAAATCAAACTGCAAATGGTCCAGAAAAATGAAAGGATAGAAAGTAGAGGCAATGAAAATTACACAGCTTTTTCAAACAGTTTGCCTGAAAAGAGAAGAAATGAAACAGGATACCATGAAAAGACGATAGGGTCTAGGGAGAATTTTTTTCGGGGGAAGGGAGAAAGGGAGAAGAAAGTGCTATATAGGGATAAAGTGAAGAGGAGAGGCAGAAAAGTAATAGCACAGACAATCTACTGAAGATACAAGAGAAGGTCAAAGCAAGAAGAAGAGATATCTCTTCATCAAAGACTGGAATTGAAGAGGCAATAATGAGGGATGTCAATACAGAATAATATAATGACATAAAGAAGTGTGTGTGTGTCTCCACATGTACGCACACACATGAACAAAATATAAAGTTGCAGATAAATATTTTATGTAGGCTTGGAAGTAGTAGTAGGGAGATGTTTCAAACCAGTTCCAATTGTTCAGTGATGAAGAAAGCCATATACACCCAGAGAGAAGCCAGTGGGATCTGAATGTGGACCACAACATAGCATTTTCACGCTTTCTATTGATGTTTGCTTGCATTTTGTTTTCCTCCTCAGGTTTTTTTCTTTCTAGATCCAATTTTTCTTGTGCAGCAAGATAACTGTATAAATATGTATACATATATCGGATTTGTCATATATTTTAACATAGTTAACATGTATTAGACTACCTACAAATTAGGGAAGGGATGGGGGGGAAGGAGGGAAAAATTTGAAACAGAAAGTTTTGCAAGGGTCAATGTTGAAAAATTACCCATGCATATGTTTTGCAAATAAAAAGCTTTAATAAAAAAATTAATTTTTTTTTAAAAAGTAATAGAAGGGGTAGTAGAATAGAAGACAAGCAAAGAAAGAATTGTAATAGGAATGCTTATTTAAAACAAAACCACCCCAAAAGATGTTAAGAGAATTAAGATTAAATACCATAAAAAGTTAGAAAGTAAGAAAGATTTAGGAGAAAATATATTAGTCTGCATTAGTCTGAATTAGTGCTGTTTTTAAAAACTAAAAAACAAGTTTAAAAATCAAAACTAAAAAATAAAACTCAAGTTTTATGCAGGAAAAATGAAGAATTGGAACAAACTTTTTAGTTATTATTAGCAAGGCAAAGATCATGATATAAAAAGACAGGAGGTCTTTTGAAATCAACACAATGCAAGTCTTACAGTGTAACAACCTAGATCAAAGAAGGTTCAGAGATATGTCTTTCGTGTAGATACGATTTTTCTTGCACAACAATAAGTGTGGAAATGTGTATACATATATTCGATCTGTCAAGTATTTTAACATAATTAGCATGTAGAGGATACCCTGCCATCTAGGGGAGGGGTGGGGAGTAGGGGGGAAAAATTTGTAACAGAAAGCTTTGTAAGGGTTAATGTTGAAGAATTACCCATACATATGTTTTGCAAATAAAATAAAATTTTAAAAAAAAAGAATAATTAAAAAAAGAAGGATCAGAAAATATAAATGCTGTAACATTAATTTTTCTCTCTTTCTCTCTCTTTTTTTTTTTGCTGAGGCAACTGGGGTTAAGTGACTTGCCCAGGGTCACACAACTAGGAAGTATTAAATTCTCAGGCTAGATTTGAACTTGGGTCCTCCGGACTTCAGGGGTGGTGCTCTATCCACTGCACCACCTAGCTACCCCTTCTAACATTAATTCTTAAGAAATGGATTGGGTACTTTACCATGTTCGCTCTTCTGGAACAATGGTTGTAGATAAAACCATTTCCTTAACTCTTTAACTAATGAAGATCATAAATCCCACCTTGGGGGGAAAAAAAAAATTCAACATTTTAAAGGTCATCCCTTTAAAGTCTAAGGAGTTACTGTCCAAAAACATTTCATAAGATATTTTACATTAATCTAGTTTCCCTGAATAATCAGATTTCACTTTAACTTAATTCATATCATCTTAAATAATAATCACTAATAGTTTTAAGATACAACCTATTGCTTCTATAATATACTCTGCAACTTATGCACAGAAAATATATATTTTAAGTTTTATTTAGAAGCCCAATAATTACATAAGATTATAATTATTTCTATTATTATAACATAAGGGTTTGTCATAATACACACCAAAAAAGATAAAACTCATTTTAAAAACAGGGTTTTGAGTCATTAAGAAATCTATATATATTCACTTAACCCCAATTACCTAAGCAAAAAAAAAATAAAAACAAAGAAAGAAAAGAAACCTAGATATACAATCATACCTTTCACTTACAAGAAATACTCTGAGTAGAATTCCAAAATTACAATCACAATTCCCTGAAAGGAAGTGAATATTTTAAGATGTGGATAATTATACTTTTTGTGATAGTTTACGTTTAAAACAACATATTTGGTTGTTGTCCTTTGTTTTCAAAGAGGACCAAAATGACAACACTAAGTCAAGTTACAGTGTGTCCAACTGTGGCTGATCAGACCAATATGAATGAACTCGGAATGCTGCCACAGGTCAGACACAAATAGTTCATATGAACATTTGGGATATATTCTGTAATTCTGCACATTTCACTTTTCCTTTGGGCTAATTCAATTCTGTTTTGCTCATAGAGCATAGCACCTTCTCTGACGAGGGCATGCCATGTTGGGTAGTTCTATGCCACCCATAAATGGTATGACGTCTTTTAATTTGTGTATATATTGGATTTATGTAAGGCAAAGCCTCACTTTTTCTTCTAAAACTTTACACCATTGTCCAGTGGCGAGACAAGAGTCATGATGACGCAAGATGCAGTGGATGACTGTCACCATTACTATTTAATATTGTATTAGAAATGTTAGTATTGGCAGTAAGAGAAGAAAAAGAGATAAAAGGAATTAGAGTAGGTAATGAGGAAACCAAATTATCACTCTTTGCAGATGACATGATGGTATACTTAGAGAACCTTAGAGGCTCAACTAAAAAATTACTAGAAACAATTTACAACTTAGCAAAGTTGCAGGATACAAAATAAATCCACATAAATCATCAGTATTATTATATATTACCAACAAAGTTCAGCAGCAAGAGATACAAAAAGAAATTCCATTCAAAATAACTGTTGATAGTATAAAATATTTGGGAATCTATCTGCCAAGGAAAAGTCAGAAACTATACAGACTAAACTACAAAACACCTTCCATACAAATAAAGTTAGACCTAGTCAATTGGAAAAACATCAAGTGCTCATGGGTAGGCCAAGCAAATATAATAAAAATGACAATACTACCCAAACTAATTTACTTATTTAGTGCCATACCAATCAAATTCCCAAGAAATTATTTCAAAGATCAAGAAAAAATAGTAGCAAAGTTCATTTGGAAGAACAAAAGGTCAAGAATTTCAAGGGAAGTAATGAAAAAAAAGGCCGATGAAGGTGGCCTTGCTGTATCAGATCTAAAACTATATTATAAAGCAGGGGTCATCAAAACCATTTGGTACTCACTACACCCCTGTCAGATTGGCTAAAATGACAGGAAAAGATAACGATGAATGTTGGAGGGGATGTGGAAAAACTGGGACACTAATACATTGTTGGTGGAACTGTGAACGGATCCAACCATTCTGGAGAGCAATTTGGAGCTATGCTCAAAAAGTTGTCAAACTGTGCATACCCTTTGACCCAGCAGTGTTTCTATTGGGCCTATATCCCAAAGAGATCTTAGAGGAGGGAAAGGGACCCACATGTGCAAGAATGTTTGTGGCAGCCCTTTTTGTAGTGGCTAGAAACTGGAAACTGAATCGATGCCCATCAATTGGAGAGTGGCTGAATAAATTATGGTATATGAATGTTATGGAATATTATTGCTCTGTAAGAAACGACCAGCAGGACGATTTCAGAGAGGCCTGGAGGGACTTGCATGAACTGATGCTGAGTGAAACGAGCAGAACCAGGAGATCATCATACACAGCAACAACAGTATTACATGATGATCAATTCTGATGGACATGGCTCTCTGCAACAAAGAATTGTCTCAAACCAGTTCCAATTGTTCACTGAAGAAAACCATATACACCCAGAAAGAGGGATATGAAATATGGACCACAACATAACATTTTCATGATCTCTATTGACATTTGCTTGCATTGTGTTGCCTTTCTCCGATTCTTTTTTTTTCTTGTAGATAGGATTTTTCTTGCATAACTTCTCAAGCATTTCAACATTATTAACATGTAGTGGACTTCCTGCCATCTAGGGGAAGGGAGGGGACTGGGGGTAAAATTTGTAATGGAAAGCTTTGTAAAGATCAATGTTGGGAAACTACCCATATACATGTTATACAAATAAAAAGCTTTAAAAAAATTTAAAAAAATTAAAAATTAAAAAAATTTAAAAAAAAACCATTTGGTACTGGCTAAGAAATAGAGTAGTTGATCAGAGGCATAAGATAGGATTCACAGGACAAACTAGGCAATATAACCCAAAGTGTTTGATAAACCCAAAGAACCCAGCTTTTGGAATAAGTGCTCACAATTCAACAAAAACTGCTGGAAAAATTGGAAACTAGTGTAGAAGAATTAGGGCTTGACCCACACCTAACACCACATACCAAGATAAGATCTAAATGGGTTCATGATTTAGACATAAAGAGTGATATTATAACCAAATTAGAGGAACATAGGATAGTTTATCTCTCAGACCTGTGGAGATGGAATAAATTTATGTCCAAAGAAGAATTGAAACTCTTAATTGAACACCAGATAGATAATTTCGACTATATTAAATTAAAAAATTTTTGTACAAACAAAACTAATGCAGACAAGATTAGGAGGGAAGCAATAAATTGGGAAATCATCTTTACATTTAAGGGTTCTGATAAAGGCCTCATTTCTAAAATACATAGAGAACTGTCTCATATAAGAATTCAGGCCACTCTTTAATCAATAAATGGTAAAAGGATATGAACATGTCATCTAGGGGTGGGGGGGGGGGGGGGGAAAGGAAAGGCTTGGGGAAAAAAAGGTTTTTTTTTGCAAAGGTCAATGTTGAAAGGTCACTCATATGTTTTGCAAATAAAAAGCTTTATTAAAAAAAAAGGATATGAACAGATAATTTTCAGATGAAGAAATCAAAACCATTTCTAGTCATATGAAAAGGTGCTCCAAATCACTACTGGTCAGAGAAATGCAAACTAAGACAACTCTGAGGTATCACTACACACCTATCAGATTGGCTAAAAGGAAAAGGTAATGACAAATGTTGGAGGGGATGTGGGAAAACTGGGACACTGATGCATTGTTGGTGGAACTGTGAACGGATCCAACCATTCTGGAGAGCAATTTGGAACTATGCTCAAAAAGTTATCAAACTGTGTATACCCTTTGACCCAGCAGTGTTTCTATTGGGCCTTTATCCCAAAGAGATCTTAAAGGAAGGAAAGGGATCCACATATGCAAGAATGTTTGTGGCAGCCCTTTTTGTAGTGGCTAGAAACTAGAAACTGAATGGATGCCCATGGAATATTATTGTTCTATAAGAAATGACCGCAGGATGATTTCAGAGAGGCCTGGAGAGGCTTGCATGAACTGATGCTGAGTGAAATGAGCAGAACCAGATCATTATACACGGCAACAACAATACTATATGATGATCAATTCTGATGGATATGGCTCTCTTCAACAATGAAATGTTTCAAACTAGTTCCAATTGTTCGGTGAAGAGAGCCATATACACCCAGAGAGAGAGATATGAAATGTGTACCACAACATATTTTCATCCCCTCTCTATTGATGTTTACTAGCATTGTGTTTCCTTTCTCAGATTTTTTTTCTTGTAGATACATTTTTTCTTGCACAGCAATGATAAGTGTGGAAATATGTATATATATATTTGACTTGTCAAGTATTTTAATATAATTAACATGTAGTGGACTTCCTGCCATCTAGGGGAGGGGAGGGGACTAAGGTGAAAAATTTGTAATGGAAAGCTTTGTAAGGGTCAATGTAGAAGAAAAAAAATATCCATACATATGTTTTGCAAATAAAAAGCTTTGATTAAAAAAAAAGAAAAGAAAAAAAATATAAAATTTTAAAAATACAAAAAAAAAAAAAAAAAAAAAAAAGATGCAGTAGATGACCTTGGTATTTTTAATGTCTAACCAAGCTCTAAGAACTCCACAATACCTACATCAACTTCACCTGCCTTCATGGCCATTGGAACAAATTGTTCTCACCCACCCATTCCAAGTCTTTACATGCCTGAGGTAGATACACCCACCCTCTTCCACCCCTTCCCCCCATCATAAGGTTTGAGACCTTTTGGTTATATTCAAACTGATTTAGCCGGTTGGCTAAAATGGTTCATCAGGGTGTGGCCATTGTACAAGCTACAGCTTCTTGGAGCCACAAGAGAGAATAAGGTAAAGCAGGTGGACACCAAAGGTGGAAAGCAGCCCTGTAAAGGGCTCAAAGGTACTAATAATCATCCCTGTACACACTCTACACCATTCTCCATGTTTAGCATCTTCCAAATATCGTTTTAAATAAAGTATTCATATCTTCACAAAAACCCACATTATAACAGATGTGAAACTTCCATATAGTGTTATGTACCTTGGGCTCTCTGTTTACTTAATCCTAAACCATGTTTTCCAAAATATTCTCCCATACCTCCACTTCAGAACTAAAGTCATTAAATATTAAGAAATATTTTGATTTAAGTTTTAGATTATTCAAGGACTTTCCATACCTCTTTAAGCTCTCTGAAAGATTGTCAGATCATAAACTTCAATTTTTCTGGATGATTTTTCACTTGTATTAAACATGAGCACTAAAAGGCAAAATATCCAAATATTTCATTCTTTAATTACAATTTCCTTTTATTTCCTGATTTCACTTATAAAAAGAATACCAATATCAGTATTATTCAGTTCTTTGAGCAATATCTAGACTTAAGAGTCAACAAGCAAGGATTTTTTGTTTAGAATATTAATATGTAAATTAACATTTATTCTTCAACTTCACCTATTCCTTCATTAAATTTCAGTCAAAAGAGATCTACCTAAACTTTAATAAATGACTACTAGAAAGCAATGAATAATTTTCTCAAGTATTTTTTTTAAATAATAGCCCTCATTTCAATTTTTGAAATAGTTTATCAATAGCTACAATATATAATTTTATCATATGCCTATAAATTTTTTGATGTGTTTGATCAAAATATTGTTCCAGGAAGACTCTCTATTGGTCTAGGGACCAGTCTAGTTCTGTAAGCTATTAAGTAATTAATTCTTTGAACTCAAAAATCTACTAAAAAAAAAAATTTTTAATGGCCTTTGAAATCGTATGTGAATCTATATGATCCCAGTCTTTAAAAGCAAAATAAAACAAAAACCTGTGTGACTCAATTACCTGTATCTCCCTTTCCTTTACTTTGTCATTATCACAAGAACTAATGCAATCTTGGGGTACATTTTAAGTCACAGCTTCTGATTGTATTCTTCTGGATATTTTCTAGCTTATCTATATTCCAGAAGTAAATCAATACTTTAAAAAGATGATAAAATATTCCACACAAATAAAATCAGACCTAGTCAATTGTAAAAACATTAAGTGCTCATGGGTAGGCCAAGCGAATATAATAAAAATGACAATACTACCCAAACTAATTTACTTATTTAGCGCCATACCAATCAAACTCCCAAGAAATTATTTTACAGATCTAGAAAAAATAGTAGCAAAGTTCATTT
>JAJPUD010001462.1:280281-371894 GCA_023553655.1 Myrmecobius fasciatus | reverse complement strand
AATGGATGCCCATCAATTGGAGAGTGGCTGAATAAATTATGATATATGAATGTTATGGAATATTATTGCTCTGTCAGAAACGACCAGCAGGACGATTTCAGAGAGGCCTGGAGAGACTTGCATGAAGTGATGCTCAGTGAAGTGAGCAGAACCAGGAGATCAATATTCACAGCAACAACAATACTATATTAGGATCAGTTCTAATGGACATGACTCTCTCCAACAATGAAATGCTTCAAACCGGTTCCAATTGTTCGGTGAAGAGAGCTATATACACCCAGAGAGAGGGATGTGAAATGTGGACCACAACATAACATTTTCATGTTCTCTATTGAGGTTTGCTTGCATTGTATTTCCTTTATCCAATTATTCTTTCTTGTAGATATGATTTCTCCTGCACAAAAAATGATGCAATAACTATACATATATTCGATTTCTTAAGTATTCTAACATAATTATCATGTAGGGATATCCTGCCATCTAGGGAGGGGTGGGGAGTAGGGGAGAAAAATTTGTAACAGAAAGCTTTGTAAGGGTTAATGTTTAGGAATTACCCATACATATGTTTTGCAAATAAAAAAAAAAAAAAAAAGATGATAAAATAGAGGCAGACTAGCACAACCTTATTCCTGAAAGTTATACTTTTAATCCAACCCAAGATCGCATTAACTTTTTTGGTGGTCATATAATTATTGATTTATGGTAGATTGCTGTCCATTAAAAACCCCAGATCTTTTTCAGATTGCTGTCTAGTCATAACTCCTCCACCTTTCATAATAAAGCCAATTTTTTGAATCCAAGTGAAATATTTTACATTTATTCCTATTAAATTTCAATTTATTAACCCAATTCAGTTTCTAGTCTGCCAAAGACCTTCATATTATCAATCTGTATCCCGTATACTAGTCATTCTCCCTTGCTTTTTTTTAAGCTGTCATTTAAACATTATGAATTCATCTAATGGTATTAGATTAAAATCAACAAGCATTTATTCAAGTGCTTTTATATTCCAAGCACTATGCTAGGCATTGGAGAAACAAGGAAAAAAGTTAAATAAATAGCTCTTCCTTACTGGAGCTTACAATCTAAGAAGGGAAACGACATACATACATATATACATTCACATATGTATGTGTATGTATAGCCCAAATATACACAAAATTATTAAAAGATGGAAATGTTTTACAAACCTTCTTATGTGCTTTCTCAATGGGGGGGGGAGGATAGAGAGGGAGGAAGGAAGAGAATCTGGAACTCAAAGTTTTAAAAGCAAATGTAAAAAATTATTTTACATATAACTAGGAAATTAAAATATTGTTAAGAAAAAATTAATAAAAGGAAATTTAGAGGACCACCTAAAAATGCTTCAATAGAGAAATGATTTTGTGCAAAGTTTTGAAAGAAACCAAGCCATGGAGGAACATTCTAAGCATGGAAGGCAGTCAATGCAAGGCACAGACCCAGAAAGCTCTGGAGGGAAAAAAAGTGAGGTAGGTGACCTTGCACAAGCCACCCTCACTTCAATTCACTTGCATATCAAAGCATCACCTCCCTGATGAAAATTAAGGACAAACAACAAGTATAAGGTTACTCAGAAGTATTATGTTATTATGTCATGAACACCTTCTTTAAAGAGAACCAAAATGCACCAGATATAGCAAACACTAAATATTCCAAAACTCTAATGGATCTGTGATCTCATAAATAAGGATATTTGTTGCAGATCTCAACCATCCATGACTGTTCATCTCCTACAACTTTTATCTACATCGTTCCAAATAAAACTATTACTACTAACAAAGCAGTCATCTACAAATCAGCTTTCTATATATATATTATATTTAGACCACTAACTTGAGTAAAAAGCAAAATTAAATTTGGAGAAGGATAAAGATGAGATAATATAATGTGTGATACAATGTTTTGAGCAATAACTCAAAAAACCTATTTAAGCAACTTGTAGACCAGAGATTCTTAATCTTTTTCATGTCACAGACCTTTTGATAGTCTAGTAAAGTCTATGGACTACTTACTTAGAACAAAGTTTCTAAATGCATAAAATAGATAGGATCATTTTCTTATATATTTTATATACATATATAATAGTATATAATTATATAAATATTTTATAATAAATAATCCTATATATTACAAGTAAAACAAATTATCTTGAAATATAATGAGTATTTAAAAAGTTAGTAGACTAAGAATTCCAGTGGAAAACTTTTTTTTCAGTCAATAGATAATAATTTAGAACAAAATTTCCTAGAAAAGTTCAATAGACATAAAACAGCTGCTACAACAGGGAGGCCAAAAGAATCCAGAAATTGCCTTTCAGCTAGACATTTGATTTTCTTGCCAAGAGATAAGACAAAATATGGGCAAAAATGGTTTAGACCCCAGCTTCTTAAACTGTGGCTCACAATGCATATTATGATTCATTATCAGTAATGTTTGATTTGTATACCTATTTTATATACCCAAATACCCAGGGTTGAGACAAAAAAAAAAAAAAAACTCAGGCAAAAAGAGGTTTAGAAAAAGTTTAAGCAGCTCTGGTTTAGACTACAAGCTTATTTGCAAAATGCAATGGAGAAAGATTATAAACACATGTCTCCCAAAAAAGTGAAAGGAAAAATAAGAATGAAAAAAGCTTGGCATTAAAGGCCGCTATATGGCAAGAGTATTTTAAGATGAAACTGAAGGGATACCTAATCGATACAAAATGATTTGCCATCACTTTTTGGTACTTTAGTCTTATCACTGATACCAGAATTTGGACTCTGAAATCTCAGTAGCAGATGGCAGTATGAAGATTAAATCAATACAAGTAGTTTAGCTAGACCAAGCACACAAATAAGAAAGATATATAGTCAGGGAGGTAGGGCAATATTCATGGAAAAGATGACCATAGACAAGCCCAACACTCCCATATCTATAATAGTCAGTTATGTTTTGTGGTTCTGTTAACTGTTTTTCTTTTGTTATGGGATAATAAAAGTGCTATTTAAAAAAAATTAACAGTAAATGTTACCATATATATAAGGCAGAGAGAGGGGAAGTTCTTTCCCAGCTTTCCAAAACATGAAGGAACTGCAAAGATACACTCAAAACTAATGAATCAAACTTAAAGAATGATAAAATGCACAGAATTACATATTATAAGCGTTGGGTTCTAGTCTTGAATCTGTTACTAACTAGTTTTATAATCTTGGGCAAGATGCATAGCTTCCCAGAGGCTATTTCAGAAAGGAGTTAGAGGCTACTAAATGATTGCTAAGGTCTCTTATTTAATTATTATGATTCTCTAATAGCATCAACTTTTAAACCAATATAAATAGCATTTAAAACTCTGGAAAATAGAAATAAAATTAATTACAAAAGAAAAACCTAATAATGATATTATGCATGTTTTGTTCATTAAAATTTTTTTCTCTTAACATATAAGAGGGAACTTATTGGACAATAACTAATAATAGCTACAAGTTATATAGTACTATAAGATTTATAAAGTATTTTACAGATATTATCTAACTGGTTCTTTTCAACAACCCTGGGAGATAATTAAGTGTTTTTATTATCCCCATTTTACAGATGAAGAAACTGAGGCAGACAAAAGTTAAATGACTTGATTATATCAGGCCTAGCACTTTAACTCCTGCAACATCTAGTTACCTAGAATATAAATAGTATACCCAAGAAAAATTATATTTAAGTTGCCTAGAATTTGAGGGTTTTTTCAACTGCACATTCCTATAATCTTCCACATTGTTGAAAAAATTAAATTTATTTTGCACATCACAGTGAAGTTTCCAATAAAATGGGGGAAGGGAGAGAAAAGAAGGGAGAGAAGAAGGGAGGAAGGGAGCCACTGAAAAGGACAATCACAGACTTTTTGTAATCAAAAATACCTGTCTAAAATCAAAAGTGAATGCAATTTAATACTGAATTTTTATCCCCCAAATAGTCATTTGGCAACGACAACAACATAAATGGTTAATTTTGGCAAGGTTACAGAAGTACACTAATATACAGTGCCTCTGGTTACATTATGAAAAACAATTTGGAATTACAAAAGAAAGGTCACTAAACATCTCAGATACAAGAGCCCCAATATTGAGCTTATACCTTAAGAAGATCAAAGATGAAAGGGAATGTCCCATATAACAAAATATTCATAGCAACAATTTTTGTGGCAGCAAAAAACTATTAAAGTTAACTGTCTACAAATTGGAGAATGGCTAAACAAACTGTGATGTAAAAATGGAATAATAGCACCATTAAAAAAAAGGAGGGAGAGGATTAAGAGAAACTTATGAAACTTGCTGAACCCCTAGACTCTGCCTCTAGGATGCTGGATTCTAATAGTGAGCTCTCACTTTACCTTGCCCAGAACCAGGTCTCTCTCAATGATTTTCCAAACCATACAGATGCCCCATCATCAACCTCTTCCCCTCTTTCAGGTTTCTTTTATGTGTCTTCCTCTTCTATTTCAATGTAAACTCCTTGAGGACTAGAAGGGTCTAGTTTGCTTGTCTTATTATTCCCAGCACCTTAGCACAGTGCTTGCAATGTTTATTCTTTCATATATGTATGACTTTATGTACAGTGAAGTAAGCAGAACCAGAAGAAAAATATGCATAATGATATAATAATGTAAACCAAAATACTAAAAAGGTAGCTGAACTAAGATTAACTGTAATGAATAACCTTGATCCCAGGGAAGAGATACCCCTGTCACAGCAGAGAACTACAAGAACAGAATCTTGCATACATTGTTACTTGGTGTTTCCTTGGCTAGTTTTGAGTAACCGCTTTTCTCTGTAAAGAAGACACAGTCAAAGGAAGGAAAGATCATGTGCTATAAAAACAAAAGCATCAATAATACTTTAATAACCCCAAAACTAATATTACTTATAATAGAGAAATATTAGAAGCTTTCCCAGTAAGATTAAGGGTAAAGATATCTACCATCTCCCCTATTATTTGACCTTTTTCTACTGTACTTCTGAATCTGATTTCTTTAGAAAAAGAACCCCATCTACCAATACAGATCAGCCACTGCTATGAAATTTAGTCTTAGCAAGTAGCCATAGTTCCTGAGAAATTAACTGACTTAGCCATAAACATGGGGCCATACAGGATCATCTAAGAAGGAATTAGCAACTACTAACAACTAAGACAAACAGGAAAGTCTTACCTTAGGAGAAGCCACTTGAACTAAACTCTGAAGGAAGCTAGGAATTCTCTGAGGCAGACTGGATAAAGAAATTCATAGGGGGATATGCCTATAAAAAGTACAGAACCTAGAGATGTAAAGTTGTGTATGAAGAACAAGTAGGACAATGGTTGGAATGCAGAACGCATAAAGAGATGTACAAAAACTGTAGAAAGGTAGCCTAGAATCAAATTGTGAATAGCAAGTTGTGAAACCTTTATTTTATTCTCAAGACTCACTGAAGTTTCTTCATGGGGAGAGTGGGGAGGAAGTAAAGGAAAGGGGGTGGAGAGTTATAAAACAAGTCAGACTTGTGCCTGAGGAACATTATTTTGGCTACTATGTAGAAAACTGATTAAAGAGGAGGGAGAAACTAACTGGAAGCCAGGAGTTCAATCAAGAGACTAGTTGCTATTAGTTCTAGCAAGAGATAAAAGTCTGAACTAGCTTAATGACTGGATGACTAGAAAGAAAGGGACAGATACACACAAGATGTAGAAGAAGAAGAATCAAGATTTAGCAACTGACTGGATTTGGGTAGCAAAGGAGTTGGAAGACAAGAATTATTATGACTGTGAATCTGGATGACTAGAATAATAAACTAGATAAGTAAGACTTAGAAACAAATGTGCCAAATCAGTCTTACCACAAGAAACACTAGTTTTTGAGGAATGAGTCCTTATTTTATAACCGCTGAGAAAACTGGATAATATTTTGAGGAAAAAGCTTTTTATATATTATAGTACATATCCCAGATATATCATCTAAATGTAAAAATTTACAACAAAAATTTTACAAAGACTAGAAAACTTTTTTTTCCCGTTACAATTACAGATGGGGCAAAATCAGTAACCATAAAAGGAACAGAAGATAATAATTTTGATTTTAGAATATGCAAAACCTTTTTGTACAAATTAAAATCAATGCAACTAAAATCAGAAGTGCAGATGGAGGAAAACTTTCCTTCAAATATCTCTAAAGAGTATGAGTATGCAATACAAAATCTATATGGAAGTGATAAGAATAATTGCCCAAGAGACAAATATTCAAATTAAATGAAGTTTTCAAAAGAAATACAAGCTACCTTTAACTAACTGACAATGTCCAAAATAACTAATAAACTGAGAAATACTGATTTAAATAACCCTGAAACTATTATAAATCCACAATGCTTGCAAAGTTGTCAGAAAAAAAGAAAAACTCATTTTTAGAGAGACTGTGTTTATACATAAGTCCACCAATTCACTGTTTGCAAAATTGTTTATTCGTTTAGCCATTCTGGAAAATGATTTGGAATTACATAAGAAGAGTCACTAAAGGGGGCAACTAGGTGACCTAGTGGATAGAACACCAACCCTGAAGTCAGGAGGACCTGAGTTCAAATCTGGTACTCAGATATTCAACTCTTCCTGGCTGTGTAACCGTGGGCAAGTCATTTAACCCCCAATTGCCTCAGCCAAAAAAAAAAAAAAAAGTCACTAAATTGTTTAAATTTCCTAAATAAAGAGATTACACTACTGAGCCTAAACCCCAAGGAAGTTAGTGACATCAAGAAAAAACTTCTATGAATAAAAATGTTCAAAAAAGCACTATTTGTGAAAATAAAATCTAAAAACAATATATGTCCAATTAACATAACAGACTATTATTGTGCCATAAGTAATGTTAAATATGTACAATTAAAAAAAACAAGAAAGTATCTGTATGAAATGTTAAGTGTAGAAAACAAAGAAAAAAGAACATATACATTTAATGCAACAATGTAAATAAAAATCAACACAGAAACAAAACTCTGGTCAAATACAATTATGAATGTTATAGTACCAAAATATCTAAGTTAAATAAAACATTTCTTCTTTCTGCTAACCACTAATTATCTTGCTAGGTATATGTGGTTTTATTTTTGGTGGAAGGAGAAGAAAGGTCCTTTCTAGAGGAGCTTGCTTGAGTATTTTTTGTGAAGTATCTATTTATCAAAAATAAAATGTATCCATAAATTTAAAAATAAGAAAAAAAAAGTTATAGTGAAATTCAAGGACCATATTATCTAACTGTACTAAATACTAAAAATATTTCTGGCATATGTAAAAATAAAACCAAATTGTTTTCTTGCATCCTTTAAAAAAAATATTCACCAATCAAAAAAAAATTTTAAGCTGCAGATAGCTACACAAAAGAATCCCTCAATATTCCCTTATCTAGATAAAAATTAGAATTTTAAGAATTAAAAAGTTCCTTTAACATGTACATTTTTAAGTTTACTTAGAAATTTAAATACTATAACTGTGATTTTGAAGTTCGAAGTCTTTACTGTTTTCAAGGGAATAGACCCCCAATAAAATGGGATATAATTTTAATTTTATTGGAATACTACATTTTAAATTAATAGTGTTTGCCTACTCCATAAAAGAAGGCCTCTCTTCTTGGTTGTCAAATGAATCAGAAGTCTCATAATTAAGTCATCTACATAAGATATTCTTGTGAAAAAGTAATTTCTCAATACTAAGATATACACTATCATCAATAAATCCATAATATATGAACATGATGTTCTGTAATAGCACTTTGTTTCCTATTTTTCTAAATTTCATTAAATAAAAAAAGCTTAAAAGAAGCTGAAGGATGGGAATCCCTCACAAAACAATGTGGAAGGGAAATTTATTTTTAAAAAGCTTTTTACATTAAAATGTGAACATATTCCAAGATTGAGTTGTGTTTAAAAATCACAAATCACAATGTAAAAGTAATTTAGAAATCCTTGAGGGAAAAGTACATGTTTTCCATCAGCTCCATAGTTAAACTATAATTTACTTTATTGCTTGAAATAATTTTTTTTAAATACTTAAACACAAAGTTTGAAATCCTTTTCTAATCAAGATAAAAGAAAAGGAAATCTAAAGTAGAGAGAATTGGATTTTCCAGACAGGGGATGAGAAGAGACGTAGAGAAAAGATAGAATTATTGAAGGGGAGGAGAAAGAGGAGAAATGGAGGGAGGGGGGGAAGAGATGTGGCATAGAAGTAAAAGCAATAAGACTATTTTGGGTAGTTTTTTGAATGCATAAACCAAGGCATGTTATGCTGTTTATGATTTTATCTTTGTGCCTAAGAGCGTAACAATAGTCATAAATTCTAATTTTCTAATAAAAATATGAAATTTTTAAGCTGGGAAAACTACATTCAATTTTAACGGCTGGCCTCTATTAAATTTTTTATAAAGAATTTTGTCAACCCAAAATTAATGTAGATGAATCTTTGGGAATAAAACAAAACAAAACAGAACCCAAAGTTTTGGCTAGCTCAATTTAAAATTACCTAGAAGCAATATCTTCTTATACAAGTAGTGGAACAACAAAAATATTCTAAAATACTCATGTCTTCAAAAATCAGATTGCCAATGAAAAGGTTATCGAATCTATGGAAATTATCTTGCACTTCCTGGACGTAATTTATAATATTCAACAACAAAATTTTATTCTTACTCTTTTCTAGAGTTTTCAATTAATGACCTGCTAAAATAAAGATACATTTAGTCTTTATCATAAAACTCAGCAGTTAAGTTACATAAAACTCAGTAAACAATTAAGATAGTGTGGCAGGAATTTGTTCTCAACATCTGTTTCCCTTTCTTCAACAGTATTTCTGTGGCAGAAGAAATTGGTGAAATAGTTCACTATCTGCTTATGAGACTTCCTGTCTCATCATCTGTAAAGTGAAGGAGACGTTGGATTTGATGTTCAAGTTCCATTGGATTAAGAACCAATGAACTTGTGAAGGATGTTTAAGAAAACAAACATCCTAAATGACAATATCACCAAAAATTCTTTATTCTCATGGAAAAATGAAAAGGCCCATATAAAGTAACTATATTATTTTTAATGCCCTTTTCCCCCAGTATGCTAAAAACAAACATAAAAATATTATTTAAATACAACTTAAGGTGCCTATTGTATAAAGCTACCAAAAGCTGTCCAAGTCATCCCACCAACTTCCTTTTACCTAAAGAATTCAAAATGACAAAGGGAATCAAATCTCAGTTTTGCTGCTGACTTACAGAGCCCTAGGTAAATTATGAAAATCAAACTATTAAGTCTGAAAGTCCTTGAAAACCATTTAATGCAACCACTTCATTTTACAGATGAAGACACTGAAGAGATGAAGTACGTAGCCCAAAGTCACACAGCTAGTGAAGAGCAAAGCTAACTTACAATCCAGTTGTTTTTTCCACTATGGATCTCCCTTAGTATTCTTTCCCAATTTACCCACCTTCCAAACCATCCCTTTCCTTCTCTTGGACAACAAGCAGTAGATCCCTTCCCTTAACATATGAAGCTTATGATACATCCTTCCCAGGCAAAGGAGCAAGCTTTGACGAAGTGAAACACCATTTATCCCTAACCATGACATCACATTTATGCCAGGGACTTAAACTTCCCTTAAATCCAGTATCATGACAATCTTGGACTTCAGAATTAAGATTCCAAGATCAAAGAACATACTTTTTAACATATTGTCTAAAAAAAAAAATTCCACCAAAAAGTTGTTGACACTAAGTGTCAGGGTTGAAAGCTCAACCTCTTTTTAAAAATTAACTTATCCAAAAAATTTTAAACCACAATTTACTGTTAGCTTTACATACACATTTCTTCCGGAAAATCTCCTTCGGAAACTTTAGTTCTGTATAGTCTTTTTGCCAACGAAATGAAGACTTTGAATTAAAAAAAAAAAATCAATATTCTCATCCAAAAGTATAGAGGAAAGAGTAGCTGTGTGCTGGGTAAAACTAAGTCATCCACAAGAAAAATCGATCTGTTTTAAACCAGACAACCAAGATAACTATTTGACAAAGTGCTGAGGACTCTAACTGTCCTGCAAATACGACTTTCTCATTAAAAATACTTCAGGGTCAGTTAAGTGACAGGCCAGAAAACCTAGAAGCTACTTTTTATCTAACTAAAATACATCGTAGCAGACATTTAACTTCTAAATGTGTAACAGTGACGCTTGCTTTGCCAGAATTCAGCAAGCTCTTTTATTTATTAAGATGCATTCAGGCCCCATTTTCTTCAATATTTAAATCAGCTGCCCTAGCCAGTTTTAACTCGGTGGCCCTTCAGCTGAAATTTGACATTCCTAGAAGAAGAAATGGGAGCGAGGACAAGGGGCAGGCAGTCCCAATGGGGTAACCCTGATAAGGACTTTGGGCAAGGGGCCCCAGCCGCGAGGAGCAGCTTCCCGGTTTCGGTTCTTACCTTGAACACTTTCCCAAAGGCTCCGTCCCCCAATTCACCTATAATTTCCCAAAAGTCCTCGGGGTTTAGGTCTCTTTTCACATGCTCATACTGCTTTTTCTTCTTGTCGCTGCCCAATTTGAAGATTTTGCGGAAATTGAAAAAGGACATTTTTCCTGCCCGCCGAAGATCCAGTTACAGAATAAAAACCACAATAAAAAAACCAAAGTTTCTCTTCCTTTTAGATTCTCCTTTTAGGTTTCAATGGCAGGCAGGCAGGATCGGGGTCCCTCCGGGCACCCCACTCCTCCACGCAGCCCGGCCGGGCAGGGTTGGGCTGTCCGCACCCCCGGGGAGGAGCGACCCACTCCCGAGGTCCCGGACCCCACGGGGGGGGGGGCAGAGGGAGGCGGCGCTCCGTGCCCAGCGAGTCCCGGCCAACGCGCCTCCCGGGCGGGGCGGGCCGCCCGCAGCCGTCCCGAGGGAAAGAAGCGGGGGAGGGCTCCTCGACTCTGGACCTGGGCCCCCGCGTTCCCCTCCTCGGTACCCCGAGGAACCCGGAGCCGGCTGGGGAGCGAGGGGGTGGGGAGGCGAAGTGCGAGCTGTCCCGGCGCCGCGGCTAGCAGACCGCAGGCCCGCGTCACGCCAAGTCCTGGGAGCGGGCGGCCAGCGGATGGTGGCTTCTCAGGCGATGCGGGGGCGACCGGCCGATCTCCCTCGCTGCCGGCCCAGGCGCTTTTCTCTAGGCCCCCGAGGCGCCGCTCTCGAGGCGCGGGACTCCAGCTGTCCCCCACCGCCTTCCTCTTGTCTCCCAGGCGGCGCTCCCGCTGCAATCACCTCGGTACCTCCTCAGCTTCCAGAGGCTCGGCCTGGGGCGCGCACCCGCGCCCTCGCAGACGGCGGCGGCCCTGGCTGGTCCCGCGCACGCGCGCTCCGGCCGTGCTAGCTCACGCAGCAGTTGGGAGAAGCCGTTGGGGTCGGTTGCTGTGGGGAACTTTTCGGTGAACGCTCCTTCTGGTCGCTCTCCTTAACCTAACTCTGGGGGTTGGCGGAGCCAGGCGTCGAGGAATCTCCTACAACCCAATCGTTATGATTTGGGACGATTTAGATAATGATATATTGAACGCGGAAGGCATCCACTACAAATATTATGGCGCCTTAGCTGATCTCCACCCCACCCTTTCAAAAATCCTTGAGTCAGACTAAGTTGCCTCATCCCGGAGACTATTTGTCACAACCTCCAAAGTATGGCGACACATGTGAAAGTATTTTTGCCCATCTAGATAGTCTTTTCTTGTGTCACCTCCTGAAGACCCAAGAAAGAGCACCAGACTAACTTCAAATGACTTCCCTGGTCTCATGATGAAAGTCCCTGCTGTAGTACAAGGCTGAGAAAAATCTCCGTTTTTTTTTTTAAAACACTTCCCCAGACTTCAACCCAACCCGTATTTCCTCACATTTTAAATTTGTTAACAAGTTTTAAATGTCTATTATGCACCAGAGACTCTGATAGGCCCTAAGGATACAAGTATAAAGAATAAACAATTCCTACTGGCAATGATCAGTTCTAATGGGAAAGACGAGTACATGTGGAGATATAAATATATAAAGATATATAAATAACAAATACAAAGAAACTTAAGAGAAAGGGAATCAATAGTTGACGAAATTAGAAAAAGTTTCAAGGAGAAGACAATGGCTTGAGTTGTGCCTTGAAGAATGAGAGGGAGGGATCCTATGAAGCACATTTAAGGGGAGGGTGCATTGCACTCTCCTGGATATGGCCAGTGCAAAATCATTGAGGAGGGGAAATAGTGTATTGGAGTCTTCGGAAAGAGGAACAGAAAACCAATTTGGCTAGATCACAGAGAACTGAGCCGGAGAGGTGGAATGATGCTAGAGAGAGAGGGTGGGGCTCCGTAGAGCTTTAAAAAGGAAACAGGAATTCATATTTTTCCCCCAGTGGCACTATAAAGCTACTGGAGTTAATTAAGTAGGAGGTCCAGATCAGATCTGCATTTAAGGAAAACTACTTATGATAACACTGTGGAGGATGGACTGGAATGGTGAAAAACTAAAGCTACTGCTATAATGTAGAAGAGAGAATCAAGTTGGTAGCTGTAAAAGTTAGGAAGGAGTCTGGACAGAGAAATGTTATGAAGGTAGAACTGACAAGATTTGGCATCTGATTGGTATGTGGGATGCAGGAATCCAGAATCATGCCGACGTTTCAAAACTGACACACTGGAAAGATGGTGATGTTTTTAATGGAAAGAGGGAAGAAAAAAGTCACTTAAGTCATTCTGAAACCTGTATGGGATAGTAATAGAAGATGGTGTAAAGGTGAGGGAACTGGAAGCTCAGAACCAAGGTTTTTTTTAAATTTTAATCTGCACTTTTGAACTCGTTCCTCCTTTGGAACCAAATTCTGTCAGAGAGATAGATTATGGTACTATTTGAATAAAGGTCACTTTGTTACCTTCCCACCCGCCCCCTTCCCAGCCTTCTACCTAAGTGGGTCCTCTTTCTACTCCACCCCATTCTACCACACTTTAGAACCATGGATTTCGAGCTAGAAGGAAACTTAATAAAGGTTATTTTACAGATAAGAAAAAAGACCAAAGAATGGTTTGCCCAAGGTTACCCAAGTAATAGGCAGCAGAGCTAGTACTAAAATAGCAGTGATCTTAATCTGAAATTCAATTCTTTTCACTATCCTAAGAGAGTCTAGCTTTACTGTCTCTAAACTTCAAACAGATATGTCTATTTATCAAATCTTAGATATTTAGAAGCCTTCTAAAGGCAACATGGCACTGTTCTAGGTACTAAAGACCTAGACCTACTAAAGGACGAATAAAATTTGATCCCTTGCCCTTAAGAATTTTGGAACTGCATGCAGGAAGGTTGATGAAATGTACACAGAGAGCTATAGTCAAGGCTGAATGTAATGCCACGATAAAATTCTGTTTTACTGCTTCATTAGCTTGTGGAGAGGTGACCCTGGGTTCTTAGTGGCTGTGTGAGCAGAGCAAGTACTAGCAGTTATTAGCAAACTGAAAAGGATAACTTGAATAAGTCTGAAGAGGTTGATTATTAAAAGGTGATCCAAAAAGTGGGTGATTTTTTTGAGTCTTAGAAAATATCATCTGTTAAGAAACAGAAGTGATAGGGGCAGCTAGGTAGCACAGTGAATAGAGCACCAGTCCTGAAGTCAGGAGGACCTGAGTTCAAATATGGCCTCAGACACTTAACACTTCCTAGCTGTGTGATCCTGGGCAAGTCAATTAACCCCAATTGTCTCAGAAAAAAAAAAAAAAAAAAAGATAAAGAAGTGATGTGATTAGTAAAATTGCCCAGTTTGAAAATTCGGAAGAATGCATTATGTTCCACAAGAAAAATAAAAATGAAATTCTTTAGGGATTCAAAGGGAGAGAAAAAATTAACTTAACCCTTTAGTAGAGCTATCCTCCACTAAGCCCTGATTAGTAGCCCAATAACATACAGGATGGATGAAAAAAGAATTGAAGATTATGAAGAAAAGCCTCTTTCCTCTTCTGAAATCTAGAAAATCATATTGTTAGTATCTTTCTAAATACCAGAGGAATGATACCCAAAAAAAGTTCATTCAGAAACATCAAGTATATGCAAGTGAGCTCTCTACCCTCATTGAAAGGGTAAAGGACTATGGATATGGAACATTGTATTTGATATTAGACTTATTAAGGTATTGGTTAATTTTGCTGAACTTCTTTTTCTCATTTGTTATTATAAGGGATAGTTCTTTGGAAGAGGATATACTAAGAAATGTAGGTAATAAAAAATTAGTATAGCAAAAATGGATTAGAATGTACAAATTGGAAAATGTGTAGGTTTGGGCCTGTAGGAACTCCATTCCAGAAGATGAGTTGAATAACGTCTATTTCTTAGAACTGAAGAATATGCTGCTGCTTACGCTCTTTTTCCTCTCTCCAGAACATGTAGCATGGAACTCTCTTGCTGGGACTTCCTTTTTAGGGTGGGGAAGAGGAGATGTACCTATATCAGTTGTAGACCATACCACTGTTGGACAACTTTGTTATATTTAGCTGAAATTTGCTTCCCTGTAGTTTTTAATCCATTAATCCTAGTGTCACCTTTAAAGAACAAGCAAAACAAGTCTGGTCAATTTTCCATATAACAACCCTTAAAATATTTGAGAATAGTGCTCATATTGCGGCCTCCCAAAAGTTATCTGTCCTCTTTTCTATGAAACCCAGACTAACTTATCTCTCTAATTTTTTTTTTGTTAAAACTTTTTATTTGCAAAACATATGTATGGGTAATTCTTCAACATTGACCCTTACAAAGCTTTCTGTTACAAATTTTCCCCCCTAGTCCCCACCCCTCCCCTAGATGGCAGGAAATCCACTACATGTTAATTATGTTAAAATACTTGACAAATCGAATATATGTATACATATTTCCACACTTAGCATTGTTGTACAAGAAAAATCGTATCTACAAGAAAAAAAAGTCTGAGAAAAGAAATACAATGCAAGCAAACATCAATAGAGAGCATGGAAATGTTATGTTGTGGTCCACATTTCATATCCCTCTCTCTGGGTGTATATGGCTTTCTTCATCAACAGAACAATTGGAACTGGTTTGAAACATCTCATTGTTGAAAAGAGCCATGTCCATCAGAATTAATCATCATGTAGTATTGTTCCTGCCGTGTATAATGATCTCCTGGTTCTGCTCATTTCACTCAGCATCAGTTCATGTAAGTCTCTCCAGGCTTCTCTGAAATCATGCTGCTTGTCATTTCTTATAGAACAATAATATTCTATAACATTCATATACCATAATTTGTTCAGCCATTCTCCAATTGATGGGCATCCATTCAGTTTCTAGCCACTACAAAAAGGGCTGCTACCAACATTGTGGGGCCCTTTCCTTTCTTTAAGATTTCTTTGGAATATAAGCCCAATAGAAACACTGCTGGGTCAAAGGGTATGCACAGTTTGATAACTTTTTGAGTATAGTTCCAAATTGCTCTTCAGAAGGGCTGGATCCATTTACAGTTCCATCAACAATGTATCAGTGTCCCAGTTTTCCCACATCCCCTCCAACATTTGTCATTATCTTTTCCTGTCATTTTAGCCAATCTGACAGGTGTGTAGTGGTAGCTTAGAGTTGTCTTAATTTGCATTTCTCTGACCAGTAGTGATTTGGAGCACCTTTTCATATGACTAGAAATAGTTTTAATTTCATCATCTGAAAATTGTCTGTTCATATCCTTTGACCATTTATCGATTGGAGAATGGCTTGAATTCTTATAAATATGAGACAATTCTCTACATATTTTAGAAATGAGGCCTTTATCAGAACCCTTAAAGTAAAGATTATTTCCCAATTTATTGCTTCCCTCCTAATCTTGTCTGCATTAGTTTTGTTTGTACAAAAACTTTTTAACTTAATATAGTCAAAATTATCTATCTGGTGTTCAATTAAGAGTTCCAATTCTTCTTTGGACATAAATTTATTCCATCTCCACAGGTCTGAGATTACCTCTCTAATTTTTGTGTTACCTGTGACTTAAGGAGGTGCTTTCTTTCATGTGGGACTGACTCTGGCATTGGACACATCAAGTTCAGTCCTGGGAGAGCCTTATTCCTAAAAAGGTCAGGCTCTTCTCCTAATCCCTGACTTGTTATGCTCCACTCTCCAGAACTCTGGAGAAAATCTCAACCACAAAATTTAAGCATGATTCATGTCTATGGTCTCTCCTAAAAAACAGGATCCATTTTAGAAAAAGTACTTAATGAACAAAATAGATGCCAGCTATTTTAAAAAGTACTTAAAACACAAAATGATTAAAACACAAAAGTGCATTAATACTTAAAACATAATCTATTGTGGGACAAAACAGATTGTTCCTTTTCATCTCAGATTTATAATCTAAGCAACTCACAAGATCCAGATCTCCTGACCAGCCAAGGAATAGCTTGACCCTATTACTCCTTTAGCTATAGCTTCCACCTCATGGTAATGTATTTTTTTCTCTAAGAAACTATGTGTAGCCTGCAGGAAGGCCCTCTAACCCAGTAACTGAAGAACTCTCAAGGGGCCACCAAGGCTTACAGCAAATTCTCAGGAGTTGTTCATTCACTTAGAATTTCAGAAAGCCTGAGAAGAATTATATGAAATGATACTAAATGAAGTGAGCAGAACCATGAAAACACTGTAGAAACAGCAATATTGTACAAAGACCCACTGTGAATGATTTAGGTATTCTCAGCAATACAGTGATCAAAGACAAGGATCTTGTCTGATCCTTGATGTATAGGATTTATAATGAAATATTATTTCATTATAATGAAGGATTATAATGAAAAATGTTCTTCACTTCCAGAAGAACCAACGAGTCTGAATACAGACTGAAACATTTATTTTTTGCTTTATTTTTCTTGGGTTTTATTTTCTTGAGATTTTTTTTTGGTAGGTGTCTGTTTTGCAACATGGCTAATATGAAAATATTTTTACATGTTTTACGTGACTGCACATATATATATCAAAGTGCTTGCCTTCTCAAGAAGGGAGGAGAGAAGAAAAGGGAGGGTATTTGGAACTCAAAAATTATAAAAAAGAACATTAAAAATAGTCACATGTAATTAAGAAAAACAAAATGAAGGCATTAATAGATTAGAAGCTCCTTGAGGGTAAGGACTGTTTTTTTTATACTTACATTCCTAGTGTTTGCGCTACCTGGCACATACCAGGTACTTAAGAAATATTGACTGACTTGACTGATATAGTTCATTGTACATAGTTGTTTAGATGTTGTCTTCCCCATCAGTCTGAAAACTTTTTGAAAGCAGTCTCTTTGTAGCATCAGGACCTGATACAGTGCCTGGAGCACAACAGGAGCTTAATAAAAATTTGACTGACTCCATCATGGGATCTTGAAACCCTATATAGTATAGCCTAAAGAACATATCTTCCTCAGCTACACACCAATTAACACTGTTACAATAATAATGTATTCAATATCACAGGCTCAATCCTCGACTAATACATCTTCTATATAAAAAATTGTTAATTCAAAATAAAAGGCATTTAATTAGAATAGAAAGGGAAATCACAAAGAAAAATCCCAATCCTCTTTATGCAAAAGATCAACCTCCCACAGACTGTCATCCTGTTAGTAGAAGAGAGAGCTTGTGTTTCTTGAGTTGTGCCCTTGCCGGATTCAGTCACTTAGTCTCCTAGCAACTCACTGTGCTGCACTGCTATTCTGCTTCACCTAAAAAGTTCTTACAACTCATCTGCAGAATGATGTTGTCATCTGCTGCTGAGTTGCTTTTTTACTGAGCTACTGCCATATGCTATAGTCAGATCTTAGGGCTTCTTTAAACAGTGTACACACACACACACACACATACATATGTATACATTATATATAATGTGCATATACATACATACATGGGCATGTATGTATGTGTGTGTGTGATCTTGCCCATGCTTAGGGGCTATTTCAGCTTTTTTGATAATCAGGTACACAGCTCTACCCAGCCAGCATAACAGAGAGTCCCTTGGGTCAAAATCTATATTTTTTGGTGACAATTTTGTTCCTACTTAGAAAGGACCCAAGCAAGCTCCCTTGATAATTAAGTGGTGCTAAGTAAATTCTTGCATGTCTTAAGAGCTAGCACCAAGACTTTAAGAAATAAAATGCCCTGGAATGCACTTATCAACACAATAATCACTGACATTTATATAATTTATATATATATATGTATATATATATATATGTATATGCATATACATATATAAACTAAAGTTTACAAAGTATATCACTGGGGGAGGGAGGAGAAACAAATTAGAGAGTTGAAGTGGTGACCTTTGCCTTACAATACTGTAATTTTGACCTACTCATAAGTTGTTCTTATAAGATCATATTGTCCAGATGAGATATCTTAATATCTCTTCTAGTTTGAAAACTCTACGATTCTTACAAGTCATTTAGGCACTTATTTAATACCAGCCAAAGTGGTAATAAGAGGAAATTTTATATCTCCATATTGTTACTGCATAAAATAGAGAAAGATAAAATCAATGAATTGGGCTTGCAACTAAAAAAGCTAGAAAAAGAACAAATTAAAACCCCCCAATCAAATGCCAAACTTGAATTCCTAAAAATAAAAGGGATGAATAATAAAATTGAAAGTAAAAAAAACTATTGAATTAATAAATAAAACTAAAAGTTGGTTTCATGAAAAAACCAACAAAATAGATAAACATCTACTTAATTTAAGTAGAAAAAGGAAAGAGGAAAATCAAATGGTTAGTTTCAAAAATGAAAAGGAAGAACTTTCCACCAATAAAGAGGAAATTAGAGCAATAATTAGGAGTTACTTTGCCCAACTTTATACCAAAAATAATAGGGAAATTCTCATGCAATTTTGTTTTCTTTTTTTCTAATTGTTGCAGCAAAAGTTTACCAGTCAGTTTTGTAATTCTGTTCCATACAAGTTAAATGGAAATAGCAAGTTGCTCTAACTTACACAGATTTCATGATGTAATTACAGTTTTTAAGAATTCTGGGAAAATAGCTTAGAATCATTTCTTCTCAAAATTCAAATGTTTGACTAATAATCCAGAAAACTCCAAAATGCTGATTTTTAAAAAATAAAATCCTGGTTTAAAAAAAAAATCTTTCCTCTAAAAAAAAATAATCAAATCATCTGATCTAACTCTGTATTCAGAAAGGCTTAAAAATATCTTCCCTTCTAATTCACTTTACTTTCTGCTTCATACTGAAATTGCTACTCCTCCATAAAACCACCACTGCTAAATTGATTTTTATGTGTGTGGTAATGTCGTGAGAGACTTTCAGAATCTTTAAGAAATAAAAATTTAAAACTTCACTTCTCTATATACTTCCTGAAAACTGACATCCAGATTCTTGTTAAAAATCCAAATATATATATGTATATGTATATATATTATATGTGCATATATAATATATATACATCATTTTTAATGTTAAGGACTAAAACATTCAATACTGAACTTAGTTTGTTCAGAGACTTAATTAAATGAATGTAAAGCAGCAAAGTTGTACCAGACAGATTCACTTGGATATATTTTCATAGGTTAATAAATCATATTTTTCAAATGATCATGATCATAGAATTTTTAATCATTGATTTAAAGATAAAAGTAACCATCAAAGTAATCTAGTCAAAATCTCCCATTTTATATTTGTCAATTCAACTTTGCTACATACAGATGAAGAAACTGAGGCCCAAAGATAATGAGTGATATATTCAAAGTCAAATAGGTAGTATTTGATGAAGCCAGTTTGTAACCTAGATTTTTCCAAATCTAGTACACTTTAGCCTTACTACTTCCATTCCCTGCATGGCATAATGGGTTCCAGAATTCCCATTCCTCCCTAGTATGGAAAAATGTTAGAAACATACTTGGATGATTTGGGGGGAATGTGATTGAAATATTTTTTAGCGAAGCAGACATATAAAGCTTTTATTCACAGAACTGGCCACTCTTGCATAAAATCAAGGATTTGTTAAGTTATCTGTTTTATCTATTACATCTCTTCTATCTCTATTTTATAGAAATACCTCAGAGACGGTAGTGTAGTGGAAAGAACACGGAAGTGTTCTTCCTTTCTCTTGGCTTAATTTCCTCATAAAATGAGAGGTCTGGATTAGATGATTTCTGAAGTCTCTTTCAACTATTAAACTTTTATGTTCTTTTTGTTCCTAATAATCTAAGACAGCCAGATATAAAAAGCAGTCGTGTGTATTTTTATAATGGGAATGACTTGAGAGCGTACAATTATATCAAGGAGTTTTTAAAGGAAAGTAGTTTATAAAATATTTACTGAACCTCTCTATGTCCTATGTATTCCTAGCCACTTCCTTTGAGGAACTTGTTGGGTGGAGTGAGATTTAATATGTAAAAATGAAAAAGATCTACAAATATTTATAAATTGATATATATGTTATTTTATTCCAAAAGCATATTTCAGGTTTCTGCTGCAGAGGATTCATATTCAAGATTCTAAAGCTTCCATTGATGTGATAGGAAGCAAAATAATGTTATTACTACAATAATCATATAGTATCTAACCTTTCTTCCAGATTTCGAATTAAAAATTTCCTCATTCTGACTCATTCCTTCTCTACAGATCTCACACATAAATTATAAATCTATATTTGTTGCTTATTATGGTTGATACACAGTCATTTTATATATTTGCTTAGAACTTGACAAATCCCAAATTTTCAGATTTCAATCTTTCAAAAGATTCCTATTGCTATACAAATATAGTGGGAAGTTGCAAATATTCTTATTATAGGTTCATATCAATTAAGATAATATTTGTACATGTTTATAGTTTAAGATTATGTAAAAGTGATATGTATCAAGTCCTAAAAGTCTCTGTATGAATGGCAATCATTTTTTATTATCATCACCATGTCATTATTTCTTGAATCTCTTCATCTTTTCATTTTCCATACTTTTAAAATTTTCTATTTATAGTGTTTGATCTAATTATCCAGCAATTTTTCTCTTAAGAGATAATTGTTATTCTGATATTTACAAAGCACTCTAAGGTTTATAACACATGCCACTTATGTTTGATAAGATATTTGCTCTAGCAACAAACCATACTAAAATATATATTTTTTAAAAAGAAATATTAGAATGACCCCCCCATACAAGAATAACACACAATTCACAAAGTACTTCATATTACTTTGATAAAGCAGTGAGTAGCACAGTAGAACAACTCTGGATTTGTAGTCTAGAGGACCTAAAAGCAAATGTCAAGTCTATCATCATCTATGAGATATTGACCAAAACATTTCATATCTCCTAACCTCAGTTTCCTCATTTATTAAATAAAAAAGTTGGATTAGATGAACGCTCAAGTCATTTTCAACTCTAAATCTATAATCATATTAGTCCAAAAAGAGAGCCCTGAGTTACATTAAGAATGCCCTACCTTGAAGCATGATGAAAATAAACATTTATGGTTTCATACCACCATATAGAAGCAGACAACTTAGCAAATCCCTGATCCTATGCAATAGTGAGCTTCCCCCAAAACCATTCCCTCTATGTCATCTAAGTATGTTTCCAACACTCTTCCATACTAAGGAGGAATGGTATTTCTGGGACCTCTTATGTTATGGCAGTGAATAGAAGTAGTAAAACTAAAGAGTACTAGATTTGGGAGTACCTCGGTTAGAATCCTGACTTCATCGTGTACTACCTCTATGATCTTAAGCATATCAGTCATTGTCTTTGGGTCTCAAGTCTCCTCATCTGTATGTTGCAAAGTTGAATTGGCCAATATAAAATGAGAGAACTGGACATAGAATATTTTGAAGATCACTTTTATTTTTAAATCAATGATAAAAGCTTCTAACTTACAGTGGAACAGAATGAAAAGGATTTCATATTTTAGAATAATGTGGTAAACTTTGAATGTTTCCTTGTTTGTCCCCCTAACCCATTACAACAACAAAGAATAGATAGCTTCCAGTTCAGTCTTTTGCTTTTGACTCTTCCATGTGGCAAAAAAGGTAATCTTTGCTTTGGCTCTCCCATGAAGGGAGGGATAGGAAGATGGGTTACTTCAGCTGCTCCGGTGTGGTAGATAAGTTAGCTCCTGGGTTTCTACCAGTCTTTTCCATTTTTTGCTTCCTTTTTCTGAATAGGTGACTAAAAATAGTTCTCTGGAGTGAAGCACTGTGGCCACTCACAAGAGAACTGAGCCAGGCCTGGCTGTTTACCAGCAGTTGTTTGGACAGTTCTGAACCAAGACAAAATGTAAAATGCCTAATTAACAGCCCTGAAAACTGCTTTGTGTTTTGATGAAATTTAAGATCAGTGGCCCAGAAGATTATATTAGTTAAAAGTTGTTACTAAATACTATTCTGTTAATGTGCAGTTGTGTCTTGTGTTTAATATTCCTTTTATGTGTAAGAATAAATTACTTTATCTTACACTTGACCCATAATGTATATTGAGTACCTTTTTTATTACCTTCTTCTTAAGAAGCTCTAGATATGAGCCATATGTAAAAAACAGTTAATGAATGTGAGAAAAGGAAATCCTGTCTCATTAAGAGTCTGTCTTACCAGGACTGAATCTGTTTAAGCCACCCACATGACAGGGTCCAGAGTACAGAGTACAAGTGCATATTAGCCCAGCCTTTGTGGGCCCAGCAGTAATTCCTTAAAGTTAGACAAGGAACAATAACTACTGCTTGCGTGTGTGTGTATGTATACATGTACTGATATGCACATTATAGGAAATCATTTTTTTAAAAAATACATTTAAAATTAATAAGTTCTAACTGACCTCAACACATGTTTTTGTTAAGATTTCTGTGGGTATTATGGGAAATAATTCCAAATGAATTATCTATAACATCTACTTATATTATCTTAGTAGGAATACTATTAAAATGAAATTAAGGGTGATATTTATAAGAAAGAATAGTTTTGGTGAAAACTGATTGAATAGGATTCTTAGTCAATATCCAACTAGTGTTAAGATGAGAACAAGTCCTTTTTTTTTTTTTTTTTTTTTTTAGAAATAAACTATTGATTTTGGGTGTATATCTCTTTTGGAAGTAAGACTCTAATGTAGCTAGTTAATTTTCATAGTTGATAAAAATGAATGCTACTGGGGCAGCTAGGTGGTGCAGTGGTTAGAGCACCAGCCCTGAAGTCAGTAGGACCTGAGTTCAAATCTGGTCTCAGATACTTCCTAGCTGTGTGACCCTGGGCAAGTCACTTAACCCCAATTGCCTCAGCAAAAAGAAAAAAAAAAATGAATGCTACTTCAATGACTGGTTTCTTAAGAAATCAGGTCCTTTCCTATCTTGGCTCCATATATATTACTTGGACTTCTACTCAAAATCATGTTTTCTCCATATCTATTTCTATCACTAAATAATCTTAACATTCCCTTTTTGTTTTAAATTAGGAATTCTGATTTCTATATTGCTTCTCATTAGCCTGTGGCACTGGCTAACCTGGATAAACTAGCTCCCATCCCAATGAACTTTATATCTGCCATCTTGACTATTCTCTTTTGTTTATCTTAGTTCTTCTATACTCTTCTGTCTTGGATCTTTTCTAGGAACTGTCTCCCATTCTTCTAGGTTTTTTCCTCCTATCACTCACTGCCTTGGTCCGGATGTTTCCTTCCTCTCCATTCAACCCAGTCTAGATCTTACCTTCTTTAATATTTTCATCAAAGGATAAACAATTCAAATTTGCATTTTAAAAGAAAACAAATTGTTTTTTATAGTAGGAAGTTTAATATACTTAGGACTCCATAAATAAACCTTTACATAGGCTCCAATACCTTTACTATAATACAATCATTTTTAGCAAAACAGTCTTTTATTATGGAGAGCCTAAAATAATCTAATAAGTTCTAATTCATATTTATACATGTTTTTATTGTTAGATTTTTTGTTAGAATTTGTTTTGGGAAATAATTCCAAATGAATTATAGCATCTCCTTGTATTGTCTTAGTAGGAATACTACTGGAAGGGAATTAAGGGTGATGTTGCTAAGCAAAAGCAGGATCAGTGAAAATGTGAATTGGTATAAAAATATTTGTAGGGCCCACAGTATTTTTAGCTTAATTAAATACAATGCTACTTTAACCTATTAATGCTTTTAAGGAAATCTATATACACCATCTTTTGAGTAATACTAAAGTTTTACTTCAAAAATTCATTTCTATTGCCTTTTCTTATAATTGAACTTTCTCAAAGTTACCAATGATCTATTATTAGATGCCAGATCCAATGGCCTTTTCTCAGTTCTTATTCTCCTTGCCTTCTCTGCAGCCTTTGACACTATTCATCACCCTCTCCACAGGTGATACTCCCTTCTCAGTAGGTTTTTGGGATGCCACTCAATAACTATCTCTATACTGGTGATTCTCAAATCTACCTGTCTTGCCCCAATCTCTCTGGGGATCTCCAATTTTCCATTTTCAGCTGCCTTTCAAACATCTCGACCTGGATGTTCAGCAGACATGTCCAAAATAAAATTCATTATCTTTCCTTCTAAATTCTTCCCATTCTCCTACCTTCCCTATTACTGTGGAAGGCAACACTATCCTCCCAGTTTTTTAGGTTTACAATCTAGGAGTCATCCTCAACTCCTCACTACCTCTCAGCCCAATTCCATATCTGATCTGTTGCCAAAGTCAATTCCACCTTTATAACACCTCAGCTATATACTCTCTTCTCTCCTCTGACCCACATTACTTCACATCTGGTCTATTGCAATAGCCTACTGGTAAGTCTGCCTACCTCAATTCTCTCCCTACTCCAGTTCATCCTCCATTCAGCCACCAAAGTGATTTTTCTTAAAGCACAGATACAAATATGTCACCCTCCCATTTCAATAAACTCCCATGTTCCCTATCTCCTCCCTCTATTTGAAATTCAAAGCTCTTCATAACCTAGCTTTCCAGCCTTCTTATACCTTAATCCTCACCACATATGTAGTCTGATTCAGTGACTGGCCTCCTAACAAGATATTCCATCTCTGGGCACTTTTCTCTGGCTGTCTCACATTTCTGGAAATGCTCACCCTCCTCAACTCTGCCTACTGGCTTCCCTTGCTTTCCTTAAGACTCAGTTAAAATTCTTTCTTCTACAGGAAGCCTTTCTCAATCCCTCCTTAATTCTAGTACCTTCAGTCACTTAGCTTGTAACTTGTTTGCACATTTTTTTTTAATCTCCCCCATTAAATTGTGAATTCCTTGAGGGAATTTTGCATTTTTTTTCCTCTAATGGTTTAGCATTGTTTATTACACATCACAAGTACTTAATACATGTTTATTGACTGACTTCTGATTCTTATTGAAATAGATGTTACAAATGTCATCCTCTAATCCTAATTTGTTCCTAAATAATAACTAAATTTTCTCCCTCTAGTTTAGGAGATAATTCTCATTTGGTTTTACAACTATGCCTTTAAATTCTTCTCTACTTTACAAACAGCAAGGATTAGGAATTTATAATGGAGAAGATTATTTCACAGCCAAGTATTAGTTAGCCAAAATCAGAACTAACATTTCAAAATAAATGAATTTTCAAGCACTATTTTTCTTTCAGAGGGCTTGGACTTTCTCTCCCCCTCAAGGCACATGATTTATTTTTCCAAAGGGACATTATGTCCTATTGTGTTTTGAAGGCATCCAGCTTCTCCAGATAAACTAATTTGTGATGTGGTACACTCTTATAAACCAGGCCAACTGAGTTATTTTCAAATTACTTACCTCTTTTATTAGAGCTGGCAAGACAAGCCAGTTCAATTGTTAATATGAAAATGCTCTAATATGCTTCTTCAATTTCAATAAAATATCATTTTAATTTAAGAATGGAGGGCTTCAATGTAGCCAAACCATGGGCACAATGTTGTACCACAGAAAGAAAAAAATGTCAGTACCCCTTAACTTCTACAGCATGTATTTTATTAATCAGAGAATTACATACATGCACACACACACACATACATACAAACACACACACAGTATACCCTCCCACTAATAAAGGGTGATGGAAACAGATCTGTTGTGATAAAAGAAAATGGCACATAATATATCTAATAAGGAAGACAGCACATCTTTTATAATTTCACTCTATTATTTGGTTCAGTGAGCACTTGTCCTCCCAGGAGAACTAGCAATTAAATGATATTGGTAGGATCTTTACATGTGAAAAATACCCTGAGATGGATGAGACAAAGGTCAAATGTCAATACTGATTCTTGGATAGATCAGATACCTTTGAAAGTACTAGTTGAAAAGTTTTACTGACTGATTTTAAAATTGTTTAAATGTAATGTTCTGACTTTTATCACAATTCCATGGGAAAAAAACAGTTTCACTGAATAAGTGTTCATGTATGATTCTTTTGTGTGGGCACATTTGAGATCTTTCCCCCTCTTTAATATAGATCAAAAACTAAATGGCTCAAAGACCTTTTTTAAAGAGAAAATTTTTTTTTTGGATCTGTGCATCTCTATGAAACAGGCAAAAGAATTTGGGAAGCCAGATCTGTGATTTTATTAATGTAGAGGAATTCCGGGAAGGGAAACTTGCCATTCATATAGGCAACTGCTTTACAACTTATAGTTTTAGAGAGTTGCCCAGGATCACACAGTCATTATATGTTCTAGGTAGAAAGTGGTAGTTATTAAAAATCACAAGTGAAAAAAATATGGTTTATCTAGCGTAATAAGAGTTTTGTCTTATTTTCAGATGAAGAAATTAAAACTATTTGTAGTCATATAAAAAGGTGCTCCAAATCACTATTGATCAGAGAAATGCAAATTAAGACAACTCTGAGGTACCACTACACACCTGTCAGATTGGCTAAAATGACAAAAAAAGATAATGACGAATGTTGGAGGGGATGTGGGAAGGCTGGGATACTGATGCATTGTTGGTGGAACTGTGAATGGATCCAGCCATTCTGGAGAGCAATTTGGAGCTATGCTCAAAAAGTTATCAAACTGTGCATACCCTTTGACCCAGCAGCATTTCTATTGGGCTTATATCTCAAAGAAATCATAAAGGAAGGAAAGGGCCCCACATATGCAAGAATGTTGGTGGTAGCCCTTTTTGTAGTGGCTAGAAACTGGAAACTGAAGGGATGCCCATCAATTGGAGAGTGGCTGAATAAATTATGGTATATGAATGTTATGGAATATTATTGCTCTGTGAGAAACAACCAGCAGGACGATTTCAGAGAGGCCTAGAGAGGCCTGGAGAGACTTGCATGAACTGATGCTGAGTGAAATGAGCAGAACCAGGAAATCATTATACATGGCAACAACAATACTATATGATGATCAATTCTGATGGACATGGCTCTCTTCAACAATGAAATGTTTAAAACCAGTTCCAATTGTTCAGTGAAGAAAGCCATATACACCCAGAGAGAGGGATGTGAAATGAGGACCACAACATAACATTTTCATGCTCTCTATTGATATTTGCTTGCATTGTGTTTCCTTCCTCTGATTTTTCTTTCTTGTAGATATGATTTCTCTTGCACAAAAAAAAATGATAAGTGTGGAAATATGTATACATATATTCGATTTGTCAAGTATTTTAACATAATTAACATGTAGTGGATATCCTGCCATCTAGGGGAGGGGTGAGGAGTAGGGGGGAAAAAATTTGTAACAAAGCTTTGTAAGGGTTAATGTTGAAGAATTACCCATACATATGTTTTGCAAATAAAAAGTTTTAATAAAAAAATTAAAAAAAAGAAAAAAGAAAAGAAAAAATCAGGACCATTACTATCAACATAAAAAAAAAAAAAAACGGGGAAGCTAGGTGGCGCAGTGGTTAGAGAACCAGCCCTGAAGTCAGGAGGACCTGAGTTCAAATGTGATCTCAGACACTTCCTAGCTGTGTGACCCTGGGCAAGTCACTTAACCCCAATTGCCTCAGCAAAAAAAAAAAAGCAAAAAAAAAACTGCATACCCTTTGACCCAGCAGTGTTTCTATTAGGCCTATATCCCAAAGAGAGCTTAAAGGAAAGGGACCCACATGTGCAAAAATGTTTGTGGCAACCCTTTTTGCAGTGGCTAGACACTGGAAACTGAATGGATGCCCATCAATTGGAAAATGGCTAAATAAATTATGGTATATGAATGTCATGGAATATTATTGTTCTATAAAAAACGACCAGCAGGATGATTTAAGAAAGGCCTGGAGAGACTTGCATGAACTGATGCTAAGTGAAATGAGCAGAACCAGGAGATCATTATATACAGCAACAAGACTATACAATGATCAATTCTGATGGACATGATTCTCTTCAACAATGAGATGTTTCAAATCAGTTCCAGTTGTTCAGTGATGAAGAAAGCCATATACACCCAGGGAGAAGCTTGTGAGATCTTGAGTGTGGACCACAAAATAGCATTTTCACACTTTCTGTTGATGTTTGCTTGCATTTTGTTTTCCTTCTCAGGTTTTTTTTTCTTGTAGATCTGATTTTTATTGTACAGTAAGATAACTGTATAAATATGTATACATATATTCGATTTGTCATATACTTTAACATAATTAACATGTATTAGACTACCTGCTATCTGGGGGGGGGATGGGGGGAAGGAGACAAAAATTTGAAACAGAAGACTTTGCATGGGTCAGTGTTGAAAAATTACCCATGCATATGTTTTACAAATAAAAAGCTTTAATTAAAAAAAAAAAGTTTTATCTTGAGTTCTAGCACTTCAAACTCTAGGTTACATTACCTCAAGTAAAAATAGACTTACATAGCGTAAGTTCTAAGTACATCTTTCTCAATTTATGTATTGATAGATGTTGTTTACTTGCAAAATTTTTCTCAGAATTGTTTTTTTTAAGATGGTTAGCCATTTCCCAGGTCCTAATTTTTATATCATCACATATCAAGGTAAACCTTGCACTTAAGTTAACTTTTATGATTTCCCTAAAACTTAAAATATCCTTATTTTGCTACCCCAAATTTCAAGAACATTTCACCCTTATAGTGATTGTTAAATAGATATATAAACTTTACCTTAGTATTGACAAATTTCTTTAAAAATGTTTAATGAATTTTAAAAGTGGTGCATATACCAAGTGGTAAGAGCGAAATGGGTTCATGATTTAGACATAAAGAATGATATTATAAGCAAATTAGAAGAACAAAGGATAGTTTACCTCTCAGATCTGTGGAGAAGGAAGGAATTTGTGGCCAAAGAAGAGCTGGAGTTCATTATTGAACATAAAAGAGATAATTTTGATTATTAAGTTAAAAAGGTTTTGTACAAACAAAACCAATGCAGACAAAACTAGAAGGGAAACAATAAACTGGAAAAATATGTTTACATTCAAGAGTTCTGATAAAAGCCTCATTTCAAATTTATAAGAATTCAAACCATTCTCTAATTGATAAATGGCCAAAGGATATGAACAGACAATTTTCAGATAAAGAAGTTGAAACCATTCCTAGCCATATGAAAAGGTGTTCTAAATCACTATTGATCAGAGAAATGCAAATAACTCTAAGGTACCACTATACACTCTATTCCGATGGATGTAACTCTCTTCAACAATGAAATGATTCACACCAGTTCCAATGATCTTGTAATGAAGAGAGCCATCTACACCCAGAGAGAGGACTGTGGAAAATGAGTGAGGTTCACAACATAGCATTTTCACACTTTTTGTTATTGTTTGCTTGCATTTTATTTCTTTCTCTTTTTTTCCTGTTTGATTTGATAGTTCTTGTGCAGCAAGATACCTGAATATATATGTATGCATATATTGGGTTTAACATTAAAAAAAAGAATTTTTTTTTAATTCGCTAAACCCTAATCATGGGGGAAGCTAGATGCTACACTGGATAGAATGTCAGGCCTGGAGTCAGAAAGAACTAAATTCAAATCTGGCATCAGACACTAGCTACATGACTCTAGAAAGTTACTTATCCCTGTTTACCTCAGTTTCCTCATCTGTAAAATGACTTGGAGAAAGAAATGTATACCATTCTAGTGTCTTTGCCAAGAAAACCCCAGATGGGATCACAAAGAGCTGGACACAATGAAAAATGACTAAACAACAACAACAACAAAATAATCATAAAGATATAATTAGAATCAGTTGCAAAGTTCTTAAAAGGAAATTGTTTCTTATAGAAGCTAATTTTAAATTTTTAAAATGAGACATGAACTTAAATATCAGCAAATCTAATTTTGGATGAATAGCACTGATACAATAGATACTATTGAATAATACATCAATAAATAATGATACAATATATACTATTTCCATCATATCTCTAAACCTTTCCCCCTCCCCCATCATCTCTAAAGATAAAGTACAAATTGTTGCAATTAAAAGTCAAATTCTATAAATCACATCCTAGTTCTTATTAATTCTGAACTATATTTAGCCTGGAATCAAGATCCTCCACAATCTGGTCTCAACCTACATTTCTCACTATGTACCATGATCAGTCCTTTTCTCTAGCCACACTGATCTCCAAATCTTTATTTTATACTCCTATTAGTAACTGTTTTGTTCTTGTTTCCTAGTGCATATGCTGGAGAAGAGGTATTATTTTCCCAAAGGCACTAATAGAAATGCTACAGTCAGGGTCAGGTTATACCTGTCTTGAAAGACCTATGTCTACCTTCAGAGAGGTAGAAGGTTGGGAGCTTGCACAGCTGTGGAAAGCAGTGGAGTGGGAAATATTAGGTTGGAATAGGTGAAGAGTTAGCATGGCTGTATTAGCAACAAGTTCAAATCAGGAATTTCAGAAGAAGGCAGAGAATATTCATCTTTCAACCCTTCAAATGGTTGTCCCTGTGGAAGTCAACCCACAATTCCCTTATAGTGATCCTATATTTTCCCCAAGGAACTCCAGCCCCAACCTTGGAGAATACTGTACAATGCATTTTCTAAACACAGCTGCTGCTTTCTTGACTCCATGTCCTTGCTATCTATTTCTTTGCAGAAAGGCCTGAAAGAATCAGTCCTTAGAGGTAGCACAGATATACTCTACCTGGCTCCAGATCATCAGATAGAAAATTAGAGAAGGGGACTACTGCCATGTACAGGAATTTACTCATTTTGATGATGGAGTCCCCTAATTGGCTGCTAAATCAGAAGAACTGATAACTCAAAGGGTATACAAAAGCAAGCTTACTCATCTTGTGAAATTCTTTTTCTTTGAAACTGGTCCTAAGATCCAGGGGGCTACCCTGGCTTTCATTTGGTCTCCATGTGGCAGGTCACATAGCTCTGCCTCTTTTGGTTTTCTTCCTTCCTGATCCTGGGTAAATGAATATCTCATTGTGGATGTGTCTAGAAATAATTATGACCTTGTTAGTTTTGAAAAGTCTATTTCCTCAATTTCTCTCTGGGGTGATTACAAGTTTCAATTTTTTCTTTTGATATAGTCACTAAGCATATTAATTTCCTGTTTCTGCTTACTTTACTCTGTGTCAATTCATATGCCTTCTATGATTTTCTGAATCCATCATATTATTGTTTCTTATAGGGTACAAATATTTAATTACATTGTTTCATTATTAATGAAATATGCCTTTGCTCATGATATTTCCCTTATTTACAAATCTTTCTTTGCTTCCTCTCCATTGAAATATTATTGTTTCTTTAAGCGGTAGCTCATTTCTAAGCTATTGCTCATCTTAGCAAGAACTGGCTTCTTTTAATTCAGAGCTATAGTACTTATTAATACATAATATATGTAAAGTACTTTGAAATCCTTAAAACACTACCAATGTGAGATGGTATTATTAGTCTATCCTTCATATGACATTCATATTATCATTACTTGTAGTTTTATGCCTACCTCCCCTACTAATCTATAAAGGAACTGTCTAGTGTTTCTCTGTATCCCTCATCGTGCTTACATAGTACTTTGCTAAGAGCAGTCACTTAATAAATATTTGTTAAGGTTATGAATGAACCTTTGCCAAATGATTCCCAAGCAAATGAGATCTATAAGAATAGGAAATATTTAAAAGAATCCTGAGGAAGAATACTGCTTGTATCACATTCTAAGTTATTAGATGTCAAGAAAACAGAGTGATTATATAATCACTCCCCAAAAAGCTTTTATTCTATTCTCTTCAGGTAAAAATCAGAAAGAAGTTATAACAGAAGTATAAAGTTAAGTTTTGGGGCCCAAATTAAAAAAAAAAGTCAAAAATATCTCTGAAGATTTTTGTTAATTGCAAAGTAAATGACTTTCCATTAAAGGACATTTAGAGGCTGCATAGACAGTATGTTTGGCAACTTAACATAATGTTTGGCAACTTAACATAATGTTAATTTTATATTCATTTAACCCAACATTCTGTTAATACTTATTTTCTTTTAACTCTTGGTGTATTCTAATTAATGAGAACAATTTTATTATTTTACAAAAAAGCTAAGTCAAAAGCAACAATGACTTTGCAATGTACAATAATTTGGGTGTTGGCCACAATTGTACCTTGGGCCTATTGAATAAATGCAATTTATAAAAAATTAATAATATATGTCCTTCATTGCAGTACTAGCTACTGAAACTTAATCTTTTATGATTGATTCCAAAGCCTGATTTTGGCAACTTTGCTGGTAGAGAAAAATAACATCTGAATACTTTTCAATGTTATAAAAACATTTTCTAAAAACACAGCAGAGTAATTGCAAAGTTGGAATATATCCATTCTTCAACAGAAATAAAGAATTGGGAAAAATTCACATCAAGACCAAACTTTTAATTACATTCCTTAAAAAGAAAATAGGTACAGGCAACTGATTGCCTTAGTATATGATGTATCATATGCCATGCATTATATGCCACAATGCATCAATGCCATGAATTTTAAATTTATATATTTAATTTCTGGTCTTTATATCTAATACAACAAAAATGGGGGAGGGAGATATATAAAAGAATGTTTCAACATGAGGTAAAGTTGAAAATAACAAACATATGTATGAGATAAAAACAGATGTAAAAATGTCAAATTACTCATATACATATGAAAATATTGTTAAAACATACTACTTATTTGTTCTTAAGTATCCATTTAAATAAAGTAAAACAATCCAATGCTTTTTGAAAATTTTACCTTGTGAATGGATGATTCATTATAATTCACCATGAATCATAAGTCTATGCTATGGAAATGTTTAAAAGAAAGGCTTTTAATAATTTATTGAAACACTGTGCACAGTTCTTAATTCTAGCCAGCAATATAAAAACAAAATAAAAATGTCATCTTATAGACAGAATTTTTATGAAAGAAAAAGAAAAAAATCTACAAAGTCTTAATGTTTTTTAATTTAAAAGAAGATTTGATGCTTTCAGCTTCTGAGGAAAAACATGAATATACTGTCATTTTCACCATAGTTAGTCCTCTACCAGCTGTTTAATTTCAGAAAAGAACCTAAACTCCTTAACTGTCTCTACTTCCTATCAAAGAACTATGGGCAATGAGGGATTAGGTTCTATTGGTTTGATTATATTTAAAGGAAAAGATATTTCTTTTAAAAAAAAACTAATTTTATTGTTATTAATTTTTAGAATGATGACATATAATACTTTAGACTTATAAAGTAGCTTTTTCTTCTCAGACATCTTAGCTCTTTTGATAACATCTCTCCTACCTGTCTCCTCTCCTCTTGACACTAGTGGCAGTGGCAGATCCTCATCACCTAGAATATTGCAATAGCCTGCCTGATGGTCTGTCTGCCTCAAGTCCCCACTTCCCCATTTCATTAAATCTTCCATTCAGTTATCAAAATGATCTTCTTAAAACACATGTCACTTCCCTATTCAATAAATATCCAGTTATCTCCAGGATCAAATATAAAATCCTCTGTTTGACTTTTAAAGCCCTGGCCTCTTCCTGCTTTTCCAGTCTTATATTTTACTCCCTTCCCTATACTCTATAATGCAGTGACTGTGACTTCCTTGTGTGTTCCTTGCTTACAACACTCAGGTTCCAAACTGTGTATTTTCACATGTTGACACCAAACCTGAAGTTTACTCCTCCTCCCCATCCCATCTCATCTCCCACTTCTACCCTTTACCTCTGCTTCCTGGCTTCCTTTAAATCTCAACTCAAATCCCACCTCCAGTAAGAAGTCTAACCATAAAAATCCTTGATTCTTGCATCTCCTGAGATTATCTTTTAATTTATCCTGGTTTTATGTTTGTAAATAGTCTCCTCAATTAGATGATGAGGTCCTTCAAGTAAAGGTTGGGTTTTTTGCCTTTCTTTGTACCCTCAGGGCTTAACATACAGTAGGTGCTTAATATACGCTAATTGATTTGACTTGATGCTAATGATAACCCTATGTGATAACCAGGGTTATAATATTAACACAATTTTATGAGTAAAGTCAGTTTTAGAGATTTTGATTTGTCCAAGGTCACACTGCTAGCAGGTTGCAGAGCTCAAATCTTCAGAATCCTTCCTTATTCAATATTCATTAAATCAGTACTCTTCACTCTTTCTCCAGCAATAAATAAAATCCAGGAACAATATTCAAATTAGTGACTTTTATCTATTGTGATAATTATCAGTACTTCCACTAAATTCAATTGAACAAACATTAAATGTAGTATTATGTGGAAAGAACTATACTAGGCTGTGGAGAAACAAAGTTTAAAAATGGCATAGTCCCTGCCTTTGTAGAGCCTGTAATCAAACAAGCTACAAATTAAGTACTACATGAGACAGAAATTAGTAGAAGATCTCTTGGAAAGTTTTAAAGATAAAGCTATCACTTTCAAATGGAGGCCTACAGGAAGGTGTCAGTACCTGAGCTGGGCTTTAAAGAAAGCAAAGAATTTCAGTGGGCAGAGATGGGGAGACTGCATTTTTGGAATGAAGGATTATATACTAATGCATGAAGAAATGAAGTAAAGAAGCATTTAAAAGACTTATGTACAAAAACATTATGCTAAGCAATGAAGTTACAAACAGAAAAATGATATAATTCCTGCTTTCAAAGAGCTCATATCCTGTTTAGGGAGAAAACACTGAAGTTTTAGTTTTGAGTCAGAGGAAAAGGCCCCATTTTCCATAAAATAATACATCTCTAATGTTATTTTTATTGGTAAACTATCTGTTTCTGATGTTCGAGCATCAAGGACTTTAGGAGTGAGAGAGAGGGTAAGACAAATTAGGGAAATGTTAGTAATTTGATTTGACTAGAATATAGATTTTTGAAAGGATGTTTTGTGAAATAGAAGAGTAGGCTCATTGAAGCATCTTTTTTTCTTTGACAAGGCAGTTGGGGTTAAATGTCTTGCCCTGAGTCACACAGCTAGTAAGTGTTAACTGTCTTAGGTCAAATTTAAACTCAGGTCCACCTAACTCCAGGGCTGATGCTCTATCCATTGCACCATCTAGAAGATTCTGAAGATTACCTGACAAGATAAGATACCACACCAATGAAGTCCTTTTTCAAAATAAATTGCCAAGCATTCTATTGCAGACATCACAATTCTGTTGGGCTGGCCACATTGTTTGATTGCTAAATGTACCCTTGTCAAAAAAAGACTATTTTATGGAGAATTCACCCTGAGCAAGCTCCCACGTGGCAGTCAGAAAAATCGAGATAAGGACATCCTTAAGGTCTCTCTCAAGAATTTTAGAATTGATTGTATGACATGGGAGACACTGGCACAGGTGAGCCCAACATGGTATGCCCTCATCAGAGAAGGCTTTCAAGATACTTCCAGCTCTTTAACTATGATCCTGTAATTTAGCTTGTCATTATTCTTTCTGGCATTTAGTAGGTATCTAATAAATGTTTGTTGATTTGACTATATCATGTCTAATGTAAAATGTGTGCGCTTACAAGGTAGTTAGAAAAAGCAAGATAAGTCACCCTGAAGGTCTCTCTTAAGAACTTTAGAATTGATTGTATGAAATGGGAAGACTGCCCAGCATGAAGTGTCCTCATCAAAGAAGGTGCTGGGCTCTGTGAGCAAAACAGAATTGAATTAACTCAGAAGAAATGAGAGATGCACAAAGTTAGAGAAGCCACCCCAAATGTTCATAGGGACTATTTGTGTTTGACCTGTGGCAGATCATTCTGAGCTCGTATTGGCCATTGGTCTGATTGGCCATTGGTCTGATCAGCCACAGTTGGAATTACATTTTAACTCTAACATAATGACTGTCATTTTGGTTCTCTTAGAGAATAAAGGACAACAACCAAATAGTGTGAAATAAATATGGAAAGGTACAACTGAGTCAGATTTTGGGGGTCCTTAAATGTCAAGCTGAGAAGCATATATTTCATCATATAAGCAATAGATGGCTGGTAGCTCTAGCTCTTGAGCAGAGTAACACGGTCACAGAATCATATACCTTCATATTGGAAAAGATCTGAGGGGCTATGTATCCTAATCGATATTGAGTATAAATCCTTTCTACCACAACCATGCAAATGTAATGCAGCCACTGCTTCAAAAATCTTTTGTAACAAGGAACTCATTTAGATATTTCTAAGGAAGTTTTTCCTTATGCTAAACCAAAATCTATGTCTCCATAACTTTGCCCCATTAGTCTTAGTTCTTTCTTCTGGACTTAAGCCAGATAAATATAATTCCATTTCTACGTAAAAGTCCTTAAAATATTTGAAGGTATACTCATGAGTTCTCCTAAATTGTCTCCAAGTTACCTAGCCCTAAATCCTGACTTTTATCCTCATATAGGATGGTTTTGAGTCCCTTCACATTCAGGTCACCCTCTCTTAGAAGCTAGAAACAGTGATGTAGAAGAAAGGCTAATATTTGTAATACTAAACTTGAAGTGAAAGAAAATGCTGAGTTGGAATTCTAACTCTGCCACTATGTAACCTTAGCTAAGTTATTTAACTACTCTTGCCCTGTTTTCTATATCTATCAAAAAAAAGAGCTTGGACTAGACAACTTTCAAGATATCTCTTTAACCATGATCCTGTAATTTAACTTGTCATTATCCTTTCTGATACATAGTAGGTGTCCAAATGTAAAATGTAAAACCCCCCAAAATAAAATGTAAAACCCAATACAATACAATGAGATTTTGATTCTAGACTGTATAGTTATATTATTACAGGCTCAGATTGTATTGTTGAATCATACTCACTGTATAGTATATTTCTGTTAAGATTTCTAATTTATATCTGTTTTGTAAGGGCTTGAATTGATTTTATTTCCTCCCCATCTTTACATAAGCAATTATGTGGTATTGGTAGCTGTATGAAAGACTGGTTCAGAATTAGAAAGGTGGGAGCCAGAGAGATGAGGTAGGAGTTTCTCTCCTAGAAGTCTAGGTGAGAGGTCTTGAGATTCTGAATCAAAATGGTACCAGTGTCATTATAGAGAAGAGGGGAAGAGTTATTGTGGAGTTAGAACTGACTAGAAATGGCAAGTTGAATTGGCTATGCCCTTACCAATTAAAGGTACTATTAATAGAAATAAGAAAGTTGAGAAAAGGAGTAGGTTTGTTGTAAAATGAGTTCAGTTTGGGCCATATTAACTTTAAGATACCCATGGACATCTAGATAGAAATAATCAGCAGAGAGATGGACATCACAGAATGATGGATCTAGAACTTGATGAGACCTTAAGAAGTCATTTTGTTTTCTCTGCTCATTTTACAAATAAGGAAACTAAGGCAAAGAGAAGTTAAAGGACTTGCCCAAGATTACATAAGTAGAAAATGCCAGAGATGAAATTTGAACCCAGGTTTTCTGACTCAAGACTATGTTTCTCACTCTGTATACCTCATTAGTTGTGACCTTGAAGCTCAGAGTAAATTGAGGCTTTATAAATCAATTTGTAAGTGGTCCACAGAACTAGTGGAAGTGAAATGATAATTGCAATCAGGAGAAGTGGAAGAAATATCTAAGTGATGGAGCAAAAAGAGAGAAAAGAAAAAGGTAGAAGACAAAAGTTTTGGGGAAAATCTGTTCTTAAGATATGAGAAATGGGAAAAGGAGGATAAGCCAGCAGAGAAGCCAAAAAGTAGTCAGGCAGGTATGTAGAAGGGGATGGCAGGCTCAATATTTCACATGGATTTAATTCACAAGGAACTTGAAAACATCCCTGACTATACAGGGAGAGAATTTAATCTTCAACATAAAGACTAAATCATTGTTATCTACCTAGACAATGAGTTCAGGAAATGTCCCCGAGCAAAACTCTACTAAGCACTCCACCCTATCCACATTCAACTTGTACAGACTTGCTTGGGAGGTGCTTATGAAAAAAAGCTGATCTTTCTTGATAAAGTCTTTTTAAACAAGAAATTCTCTGCTCCTCTTTGCCAAAAGTAGAAGGAAAGAGAGAAATAAAATTCTGTGAAAAGGAAAACTGGATAGTCTAAAACTATGGTATTGAAATGTTATGCTTTTTTGTGAACTCAAGGCTAATGCTATCAAAGCTAACATAGATTCATAGAACTAAATGTTTGAAAAGATCTAATATTTTTTCCAGTTCATCTATTATACACAAGTATAGAATACTTCAATGTTTCTTGGGTACTCTCTCTATCCCTGAAGATCAAAACCTGTTATCCTACCCTGTGTGATTTTTACCAATGTCCTCCCAATCCTAGGTCTTCCACAGAAGAGATACCCAACATACTCCAAGTTCTTCCTCTAGTTCAGTTTTAAAAATAAATTTAACTTCTTATAATTTGCTTCCTTATTTTTTATCTAATCTAAATCCTTATGAAGGACATGTGCTTCTCCAGAGTTGATTGGAAAATGATTCTGTCATATGCATTTAAAATGTTTCTCTTTGCTTTGAAATTCTTAGGTAGTGAATGGGATGAACTGATTGAATGTGGCCTCAACTTATACCCTAATTATAACTTGGGACTTTGCAAAAACAAGTTGTGCTATAGCCCAAAGTCACAGGTGTTTCATTATCTTAGATAGACATACATTTCCCTCAGGTCTCCCTGACCTTTTCATTAGCATTATTCTTTGTCTCTGGGTAGATAAGAATGTAAATCTGAACTCCCAACCAATGGCAAAAAAGAAAAAAAGGTGGGAGGAGGAGGACCTTCCAAGTTAAAGTCTATATAATCCTGTGTTTTGCAAGTTTACACTTCCAATTCCTATACTGATGATACTTTGTTGGGAATTACCCTTTCTCACAAGATCATAATAAATCCTTTTTTGCTTTTTTAACTTGAGAGTCTCTGATTTTAATTTGGGAAAGGGTTGCTGTCCCACATAGCTTTGGGGGCTTGTTCTCTGATATTTCTTGTTTGTGAGGGTTCTTTCTTGTACTGAATCTTTGGACTCAGTTCAAGAGCTCCAATTTGGGTAAGTTTCCACAGAGAAACACTTAAAGAAAGTAGAAACAAAGCTCCAGGACTGGGACTAACAAAGATAGAGAATTAATTTTGACTCAGGAGATTAGCCAGCAGAGAAAAGTTTGGAATCAGTCACCTAAGTTGTGTGCACAGTCCTGGTAGGGCAAGAAACTGGTGAGCCAGGGGGAGACTTTTAAGCAATTGGAGTACATAAGAGTACTTTCCCTTTGACAAGAACTGGTGGGCTGCATCAATTGGAGAATGGCTGAATAAATTATGGTATACAAATGTTATGGAATATTATTGTTCTGTAAGAAACGACCAACAAGATGATTTCAGAGAGGCCTGGAGAGACCTACATGAACTGATGCTAAGTGAAATGAGCAGATCATTATACACAGCAACAAGATTATATGATAATCAATTCTGATAGACATGGTTTTCTTCAACAATGAGGTGATTCAAACCAGTTCCTATTGTTCAACAATGAAGATAGTCATATACATTCAGAGAGGCCTGTGGGAACTGAGTGTGGACTACAACATAGCTTTTATCTCTTTCTGTGAATGTTTGCTTGCATTTTGTTTTCCTTCTTAGGTTTTTTTTTTTTTCCTTTCTCTAGACCCAATTTTTCTTGTGCAGCAAAATAGCTGTATAGATATGTATACATATATTAGATTTCAAATTTTCCCTCCCTTCTCGCCAACCCCTCCCCTAGATGGCAAGTAATTCAATATATGTTAAACATGTTAAAATATATGTTAAATCCAATACGTATATTGGATTTATACAATAATCTTGCTGCACAAGAAAAATCAGATCAAAAAAATGAGAAAACAAAATGCAAGCAAATAATAACAAAAAGAGTGAAAATGCTGTGTTGTGATCAATACTCAGTCCCTACAATCCTTTCTCTGGGTGCAGATGGATCTCTCCATCACAAGATCATTGGAACTGATCTGAATTATCTCATTGTTGGAAAGAGTCACGCCCATCGGAATTGATCATTGTATATTCTTGTTGTTACTGTGTATAATGATCTGGTTCTGCTCATTTCACTCAGCATCAGTTCATGTAAGTCTTTCTAGTCTTCTCTAAAATCATCCTGCTGATCATTTCTTATGAGATATTAATATTACATAACATTCATATACCATAACTTATTCAGCCATTCTCCAACTGATGGGCATCCATTCAGTTTCCAGTTTCTAGCCACAACAAAAAGGGCTGCCACAAACATTTTTGCACATATGGGTCCTTTTCCCTCCTTTAAGGTCTCTTTGAGACACTAAGCCCCAGTAGAGACACCATTGGATCAAAAGGTATGGACACTTTGATAACTTTTTGAGCATAGTTCCAAAATGCTCTCCAGATTGGTTGGATCCATTCACAATTCCACCAACAATGTATTAGTCATACCTTAAATCCTGAGGATACTAAAGGCAAATAGTCTTCAGATGAAGCCCCAAGGGGTGATATGAGTTGGTCCTCATATCACAAGGCTCTCTTGGAAGAATTCAAAAAGGATCTTAAAAGAGATAAGAAAAATGAGGAAAGGAAATGAGAACTTTGTAAGAAAGTTTGGAAAAGGAAACAGAAATTATCTGGAGAAAACTCCTTAAAAAATATTTATGAAAAAGAATTAGAACTGTTCCCATATGAGATACTATTTGATTTACTTAATTTGGGAGGGGAAAGAAAAATATCCTCTTTTGAAACAAAGGATAAGTTTTTAAGGAATTATATACTGGAAGTGTCCTCATCTCTTCTAGCCCTTAGGAAGCAAGGGCTGCAGGCCAAGACAACACCTTTGAGGTTTGCAGTTCCAGGAGACTGGGTGCTTACTAAGTCCTGGAAGGAGCAGAGTGGGAAGGACCTTACCACCTCTTACTAATGACTGATATTGCTGTCCAGAGGCTAAGAAGAAATGGACTCATACCAAGGTTAAAGGATCTGTGGAGGAACCTAAGAATGGATTGTTAAGGACAATGTCTAACCTTTAAAACTGATTTTGCATCAGGGCAATTAGCATGTTTTGGTAGGAGGGGAGATTAATTATGCTTAGAGAAATTTTAACAATATTGGCATTGTACCTGTTATTTGAATTTCCAGAGAAGTTTATAGCAACTCCTTGATTGGAAAAAAGTTTAATTAACATTTTTTAGGATAAAGAAATTATCAATGTTAATTCTGATATGGTTCTTTAGTGCAAAGTTAGGACAGTATATTCCATGTTATATGTGAGTTTTAATTGATTGTATTGCATCATCTTAAAGCTCTTCACATTGTTTAGGGGAATTCTGAGAAGAGTGGCCTATCCCACCTTAAGCAGAGGCCAAAGTTGTCCTCCCAACTCTTGTTCAGATACCAACTTCCACTTGTAACAATTTAGGATCTCCAACCCAAGGTAAAAATAATTAAAGCACTGGATTTGTTAGCAGACTAGGCCCAGAGGGATTTCAGACTGAGAACAAGATGGTTGAGGAAATGTATCAAGAAGGGTATGAGAAGTCTTCAAAGATTTATAAAAAAACAAGAGGAGGGATTGAATGGGATAAAGTGAGTGAAGCCCTCTCAAGAATGTAGCCTCTAATTATACCTTAATTGTAACTTGGGACTTTGCAATAACAAGTTATACTATAGCCCAAAGGCACAGGCATTTGATTATCTTAGAGAGACATACATTTCTCTCCTCTCCTGACCTTTTTGCTAGCATTATTCTTTGTCTCTGGGTAGATTAGAATGCAAGTCTGGACTCCTAGCCAATGACAAGAAGGGCCAGGAAGGTGGGGGGAGGAGGGACCTTCCAAGTTAGGGTCTATATAATCCTGTGTTTTGCAGCTTACACTTTGGACTCCTATACTGACGACACCTTGTCTGTTGGGAGTTAACCTTTCTCACAAGATCATAGAAAATCCTTTTTTTTTTTTTACCTTGTAAGTCTCTGATTTTAATTTGGATAAGGGTTGTTGTCCCATATCATGGGTACAACTACTTTATATTATTCAGACTATATTTTTAGTTCTGCTTCCCCATTCTATACTTTCCATTTATATTCTATATTCCCCATTTATGCATTCACTGTTTAAGTTATATTTACTTCTCTATTATACATCTTTATTTACCTTAATCATCTTGGATGGCCTTCCTGGAACAACTTCAAAATTTTTTCAGACTTTAGAGACAAAATGCCACAAATCTATCCCAGCTTAAGGCATCTCCATCACTAAAGGGAAATTCCCTCATTAACCAATCAATCATACATAAATGAGATCACAGATCTTTTGGAATATTAGAATTCTGGTTGTGCCCTTATTAAACATTTAAAAATATCACCACAAGGGGCAGCTAGTTGGTGTAATGGAGAGAGCATCAGTCCTGAAGTAAGGAGGACCTGAGGTCAAATCTGGCATCAGACACTTAATACTTCCTGCTGTGTGACCCTGGGCAAGTCACTTAACCCCAATTGCCTCGGCAATATATATATATATATATATGTGTGTGTGTGTGTGTGTGTGTGTGTGTGTATCACTATAGTCATATAGAATCAAGAATTCAATATCACAGAGTATCAACAAATCAATTAAATAATCCCATCTTTGAATACTTATATTTCCTATTTCCTTTTGTTTGCTATAATATTCAGGAATCATCATTACATCATTTTCTCTTTAGGTCAATGTCTTCTTGACACAGGTTTTTTGTTTTTTTGTTTTTTGTTTTTGCTCTATACCAATTAATAGTGACTACATATTAACACTAATCTTTTTTTTTTAATTGGGGTTAAGTGACTTGCCCAGGGTCACACAACTAGAAAGTGTTAAGTGTCTGAGACCAGATTTGAACTCAGGTCCTCCTGACTTCAGGGCTGGTACTTTATCTACTGTACCACCTAGCTGCCCCTACTAATCTATTTTCTAGTAGCAGTTAGCAGTAGGCAATGTTAGTAACATTTCTCACTGATTCTAACAATAATGAATTAAATGTATAACATGTAAGATACCTTACAACCTTTTTGTGAGGAAGATCAACTTTTCATTTTCCTTTGACATCTCTGAGGGAGGGGTGAATGTTCTAAAGCAAAATTGTTAGAGAATCAGTTGGCAATGTGTTCTTCCATTTCCTCTCCACCTTTTCCCCATTTCCATGAGCAACAGAGGTTGGGAATGGGAGGGAAATTCCTGAGACAATCTTTGTGGAAATAAACAATTCTTCTAGAGATGTCAGTAGATTCTAATCTACTGGCAGGGGACCACTCACTGATTTAATTAATTGCCTAACCTCTCCAATTTGGTTTGATTGTATAGACCTGACTTGTTAATATAAAGAAGCTACAAAATTGGGAGCTCACTAACTGTTAAGTCACAAAACCTTATTTTATCAGAAGAGGAATAGTAGGCAGGGAACTGGACACAATTCTTCTCTAAGAATTATGATTTACACAACATAGTATTTTCACCTTTGTTGTTATTTGCTTGCTTTTTGTTTTCTTTCTCATTTTTTTCTTTTTGATCTGATTTTTCTTGTGCAGCATGATAATTGTGGAAATATGTATAGAAGAATTGCACATGTCTAGCATATATTAGATTGCTTGTTGTCTAAGGAAGGGGAGGGAGGGAAAGAGAAAAAATTTAGAACACAAGATTCTGCAAGGGTAAATGTTGAAAACTATCTTTGTATATATTTTGAAAATAAAAAAGCTATCATTAAAGAAAATAAATTCAATAATACTGTAAGTCAATTAATATTTTGCATATGTTTAAAAAAGAATTATGATCTAAAATACAGAGTGAGTTTAATTTTAAAATGTAATAGAATTTTGGTGGTCATACTAGGATTTGCACTCAGTCTACATGCTTCAGTAAGATCTCTGATACGAAAACTGCAGAAAATGCCCAAATAATTCATTTGTAAGTAAAATGCCACATCAGAAAAACTAGACAATATTGCAGAGAAGAAGATGACTTAGTGATACTGCTGTCTTTACAGAAATGGAACTAATTCCAGAACCCTGAAAGAGGGATGGGAACTATATTAATTAGAGGTGACAAACAATTATAAATATACAATACATCTATGTCAGAATGGCTCATCTCTCCTATAGCTTTTAAAACAATCAACTACTCATTTATTAAATGTGTACCATGATGGGGAATACAGAAGAAATATTCAACTAATCATCAAGTATTAAACATTTACTACATCCCAAGCATTATGATAGACTCTTAGGATACAAAGACAAAAATTAAATATTTCCTGCCTTCAAGGAGTTCATATTTTAATGGGGGGAGACAATATCTATATATAAATATAAATTTTTTTAATGTATGATAATTTTAGGAAGAAGAACATGAGTAATTGGGGGATCAGAAAAAAGTTTCATACAGAATGCTGCTTGAAATGATTCTTGAAGGAAGTAAGAGATTCCATGAGGTAAAGGTAAAGAGGGAGTAAATTCTAACATATGAAAGTATGGGGAATAGTGTGTTAGACATAGAATCAGAGTCAGGAATCCTGGGTTTGAATCATGTCTCAATTACTTTATATGTGATCATAGGCAAGTCACTTAACTAATCAGAGCCTTGGTTTCTTCTTTTGTAAAATGGGAAGAGTCATATTATACATTATCTATCTCTCAGGTTTATTATAAATGAAGTGCACTATGTAAATGTGAGTTGTCATTCTTATTATTTAGCACATAATCCAAAAAATAAGAAAAGCCCTCAGAATGTTGGGGAAGAATCTACATGGAGAATTTTATAAGGCATGGATAAAAATTAATTGGGATAAGGAAACATATAGATGGGTTGGGATCTCACTGACATCACTGATAGGGGTCCATAAATTGAGATCCAAGATCCCGCAGAGTAAGGGAATCTATTTAACCTACATGAGATGACAGAACCAAACAATATGAAGCAATGAGGACACAATTCAATACTCCACTGTGTGATGCTGATGTAAACAAATAACAGGCATCAGCTTGTGGTAGATAGGAATGCTTCCTGGAATACACACAATTTGGGGGGAACCTTTTAAAAATTAATAGCATTTCAAGATACAGAGATGATGAAGGGAAAGACTCAGCTGCAGCTCTATCTCATTGCTCCTATCTGACTTCTGGGGCAGCTCTGTCTCATTGCTCCTATCTGACTTCTAGGGCTAACACATCTACTGCCCCTTCTATATGTCAGCCCTTCAAAGATTGAAAAGAACTCTTGTATCCTTCTCTTCTGGCTAAATATTTCCACTTCTTCAATAGATCCTTGTAGGAAATACACTCCAGGCCTTTCATTATCTGGGTTGTCTGACTTTGAACATTTTCTATTTTATCAATGTCCTTCCTCAATGGTAGTGCCCAGGACTGAATGTTAAGTAATGAAGGAACATTACCAACAACAAGAAAATGCAGACTGTTGTAATACTTCATCTCTAAGTGCACCTAACTTAAAATTTGGGTTTTTCTTTGACCATAACCTGAGAGAGTCTCTTCTGAAGATCGAACTAGTTTTTGCTCATTTTCTTTGACTTCAGTATAATCTTAAAAAAAAGTAACAACAATTGCCTAATATATTTCAGGAGTGGGGACAGTCATAAACCTATGGTTTAAAAAGGTAGGGAACTTTTCTGAAGGAAACTCCCTCTACTATTATAAATCTGCTAGTGTTCTTCAGAAGAGTTAGAGTATTCAGAGGTCAAGAGTCTTACCCACAGTTACACAGCCAGTACATGTCAGAGGCAGGATTTGAACTCAAGTTTTCCTGACCCTGAGGCTGGTCCTATGAATGTCCTTAAGTTTGTGGGACCTGACGCCAGCACCAAGGTTATTAAGATACATCATCACCATCAAAAGGAACTTTTTCCAGCAATTTCTGTCTATGAAGCAGTCTTTCCCAACGGGGTACATGGAGCTCTTCCAGAGAGTTATCCAGTAGTTCTGTAACATTCAATGCCGAATAAACACTTATGCATATCATTAAGCATAACAAAACATACAATATCATCTTTTTTAAAAATTTTGTTTTTAAATTTGCATTACACACAATTCTGCCTGCTTTTCTAAAGATGCATATTTCTATAGGGAAAAATTTTCTAAAAATAAATAATTTTATGTTTACTGTATATAATACCCACTGTAGACAGTGGAGAAAAATAAAGGAAGGTATCTAATAGAATCTAACAAAGAAAATTAAAAAAAAAATAAGATAAACATATAAACATGACTATGACCTTTGATTTCTGTTTACAATAGGTTTGAAGATGCTAAAGCATCTTATAATGCTTAGTATGAACATCTTAGTTCTAGAATGTTTTTTGTAGTTCTGAAGAATAGAGAAAGATACAGGTTATCAGAAAAAAAGTCACTTCATCTAGTTCAGCCTGTTTCCTTATTTGAAAAATGAGGGAATTAAATTAGCTTTCTTAAGGTCTCTTCCAATTTTAAATTGACACTCTATCATACAAAAATATGATTAGAGTAGAAACTCTCCCTAAGTATTCAAGATCTCTTTTATGACTTTGTATCAAACTGATCTTTTTTTTTTTTCACTCTCAAATGGTAATACTTTCATAGGGAATTCTGCAAATTCAAATTCTTAAAAATTGCATTCTCTTCTCTTCCCCAAATTTTTATGTTCCTCTTTACCTTGATTTGAACATTTATTCATATTCTTTGGAATCTGATCTTTGAAGATATCAAAATTGTTCCTAAAACATTTTTGTGAGCTCTAGAAACCAAAAACAGGCAAAAATAAAGGCATGTTTAGTTTAGTTTCTAACCAGTACATTTTTGTTGGTAAAATAATGACAGTTCTGACTACTAACTAATACAACCAATTTCCTTTATCTGCCACCCTTGCCCAATTGGCAGTTTTTCTGATCCTTATTGAATAGGTATTAAATCTTTTGAGGAAGAGTCAAAATAGGGTTGCTTTCATTCATCCCTATAAGACTTTTCCTCTTCTCCCCCTACTTTTCTTTACTGCAACATAGATAGTATGATGGGCCCAATAAATATGCTGTTCAGTGTAGAATTTTGGATAAAATAGTAGATATATTGAGCAGTTAGGTGGTATAGTGGATAGAATGCTAGATCTGGAGTCAGGAAGACCTGAGTTCAAATGCAACCTCAGGCACTTACTAGCTATGGGACCTGGGCAAGTCAGATAACCCTGTTTCCCTTAGTTTCTTAATGTGTAAAATAAGCTGAATAAGGAAAGGCATATTACTCTAGTATTTTTGCCAAGAAATCGCAAATTGGGGTCATAGTCAGTCATGATTGAAATGATTTAACAAAAAAATTAGCTATGTTGCCTACATATACAACATATATTATTATATGCCAGAAATACCACAGACTGTTCAATTCTCAGAAATTCTGGCTTTAAAAGGTAAAATTCAAACCTCATCACACATCATCCACTTTCTCTGAGAAGAAATAGCTTCTTTTATACCTTATCTCCTGAATAAGCTGCAATAGATTTTTATCCTTCCCTCTTTAGCTTTGTAAGAGGATCTTATAATGAAAAAAAAAGGCTGACGATGGTGGACTTGCTGTACCAGATCTAAAACTATAATATAAAGCAGCGGTCATCAAAACCATTTGGTACTGGCTAAGAAATAGAGTAGTCGATCAGTGGAATAGGATAGAATCACAAGACAAACTAGGCAATAACTATAGCAATTTGGTTTTTGATAAACCCAAAGACCCCAGCTTTTGGGATCAGTATTCACTATTTGACAAAAACTGCTGGGAAAACTGGAAACTAGTGTGGAAGAAATTAGGACTTGACCCACATTTAACACCACATACCAAGATAAGATCTAAATGAATTCATGATCTGGATATAAAGAGTGATACTATAAGTAAATTAGAGGAATGTAATATAGTTTACCTCTCAGACCTATGGAGATGGAATAAATTTATGTCCAAAGAAGAACTGGAACTCTTAATTGAAAACCAGATAGATAACTTTGACTATATTAAGTTAAAAAGTTTCTGTACAAATAAAACTAATGCAGACAAGATTAGGAGGGAAGCATCAAATTGGGAAATCGTCTTTACATTGAAGGGTTCTGATAAAGGTCTCATCTCTAAGATATATAGAGAATTGTCTCATATTTATAAGAATTCAAGCCATTCTCCAATAGATAAGTGGTCAAGGGATGAACAGACAATTTTCAGATGATGAAATTAAAACCATCTCTAGTCATATGAAAAGGTGCTCCAAATCACTATTGATCAGAGAAATGCAAATCAAGACAACCCTGAGGTACCACTTCACACCTGTCAGATTGGCTAAAATGACAGGAAAAGTTAATGATGAATGTTGGAGGGGTTGTGGGAGGGCTGGGACACTGATGCATTGTTGGTGGAGCTGTGAACGGATACAGCCATTCTGGAGAACAATTTGGAGCTATGCTCAAAAAGTTATCAAACTGTCCATACCCTTTGACCCAGCAGCATTTCTATTGGGCTTATATCCCAAAGAAATCATAAAGGAAGGAAGGGGCCCCACATGTGCAAGAATGTTTGTGGCAGCCCTTTTTGTAGTGGCTAGAAACTGGAAATTGAATAGATGCCCTTCAATTGGAGAATGGCTGAATAAATTATGGTATATGAATATTATGGAATATTATTGTTCTGTAAGAAATGACCAGCAAGATGATTTCAGAGAGGCCTGGAGAGACTTACATGAACTGATGCTGAGTGAAATGAGCAGAACCAGGAGATCATTATACACGGCAACAACAGTACTATATGACGATCAATTCTGATGGACATGGCTCTCTTCAACAATGAAATGTTTCAAACCACTTCCAATTGTTCAGTGAAGAAAGCCATATACACCCAGAGAGAGGAATGCGAAATGTGGACCACAACATAACATTCTCATACTCCTTGATTGATGTTTGCTTACATTGTGTTTCCTTTATCTGATATATTGTTTGTGTAGACAAGATTTTTCTTGCACAACAATGACAAGTTTGGAAATATGTATACATATATTTGATTTGCCAATATTTTAACATAATTAACATGTAGTGGATATCCTGCCATCTAGGGGAGGGGTGGGGAGTTGGGGGAAAAATTTGTAACGGAAAGCTATGTAAGGGTTATTGTTGAAGAATTACCCACACATATGTTATGCAAATAAAATTAAAAAAAATTAAAAAAAAATTTAAAAAAATAATCTTTTGAAAAAAAAAAGAAATAGCTTCTTTTATACCTTATCTCCTGAATAAGCTGCAATAGATTTTTATCCTTCCCTCTTTAGCTTTGTAAGAGGATCTTATATAACAAACCTCTAAATCCCCTTTTACCTAAACAATCTGTGGGGGGGGGTTAAGGATTATTCAGAAAAAGTATTGCTTTCCCATTATCTGACTCTCAGCCTTGATTATAATCCTTTTTAATTTTTCCTCTCTCAATTCAAGAAGGGCTGCAAATTACTGTATCTTGGTCTGTAATTCAGATATATTTGTTTTTTTATTACTGAGCAAACTCAATGGCACTTCTTTTAATATTTATGGCAGATACTATAACAGGGGAGGAATTAGTATTTTATTAACAACAACCCTGTCAAGTAGGTAGTAAAGCTATTATTTATTGCCCCCATTTTACACATGAGAAAATTAATGCTTTGAAATTAAATGACTTATTCATGGTCATTCCCAAGGGGGTAGAGGTAGAACCAGTATTCAAAATTAGGTGTTCTACAAAAAGGTCAAGAATCTCAAGGGAATTAATGGGTAAAAAACATAAAAAAGCAAAGGAAGGTAGCCTAGTTGTACTAGACCTACAACTATATTATAAAGCAGCAGACCTCAAAACCATTTGGTATTGGCTAAGAAATAGAGTAGTGGATCAGTAAAATAGATTAGATTCGTGAGGTACAACACTCAATAATTATAGTAATTTAGTTTTTGATGAATCCAATAATTCCAGCTTCTGGGATAAGAACTCACTATTTGACAAAATTGCTGGGAAAATCAGAAAATAGTATGGCAGAAACTAGGCATTGGCCAACATCTAACATCCAGTACCAAGATAAAGTCGAAATGTGTTCATGATTTATACATAAAGCGTGATACTATAAAGAAATTAAGAGAACAAAGCATAGTCTATCTTTCAGATCTGTGGAGAAAGGGGGAATTTATGGCCAAAGAAGAACTAGCAAATTTTATGAAATGCAAAATGCATAATTTTGATTACATTAAATTAAAGAGTTTTTGCACAAATAAAACAAATGTAGCTACCATTAGAAGGGAAACTAATCTGGGAAAAAAATTTACATAAAGTTTCTGATAAAGGCCTCATTTCTAAAATATATAGAGAATTGACTCTAATTTATAAGACTATAAGTCATTTCCTAATTGATAAATGGTCAAAGGATATGAACATTTTCCCCATGAATGCATTAAAGCCATTTCTGAAAATGAAAAATATGGAAAAATATTCTAAATCACTATTGATTAGAGAAATGCAAAATAAGACAACTCTGAGGTACCACTTCACACCTCTTGCATTGGCTAAAATGACAGAAAAAAAGATAATGATAAATGTTCAAAGAAATATGGGAGAACTGGGATACCAACACATTATTGATGGAACTATGAAATGATCCAACCATTCTGGAGAGCAATTTGGAACTTTGCCCAAAGGGCTAATAAATTGTGCATACTACTTTGATCCAGTAATATCTTTTTTTTTTAAAACAATAGCTTTTTACTTTCAAAATATATGCATGTCCATATTGATGTTTGCTTGCATTGTGTTTCCTTTTTCTGATTTTTTTTTTTGTTCATGTAGATACGATTTTTCTTGCACAGCAAGATAGTATGGAAATATGTATACATAAAAATATATATATATGCATGAATTTTTAAAATTTACCCTTGCAAAACCTGGTGTTGCAAATTTTTTCTCCCTCCTTTCCCTCAATCCCCATCCCTAGATAGCAAGTAATCCAATATATATTGAACATGTGCAGTTCTTCTATAAATTTTCCACAATTATCATGCTGCACAAGAAAAATCAGATAAAAAATGGAAAAAAATGAGAAAGAAAACATAAAGCAAGAAAACAACATCCAAAAAAAAAAGTTTAAAAAAAATACTGCATGTCATCCATGTCCCCACAGTCCTCTTTCTGTATGCAGATGACTCTCTTCATCCCAAGTCTATTGGAACTATCCCAAAGCACTTCATTGTTGAAAAGAGCCTGGTCCATTAGAATTGATAGCAAAATTTTGCTGTTGCTGTGTACAATGTTCTCTTGTTTCTGCTCACTTCACTCAGTAACAGTTCTTGTAAGTTTCTTCAGATCTTTCTGAAATCATACTGCTGATCTTTTGTTTTAGAAAAATAATATTCCATTACATTTGTATACCATAACTTATTCAGCCATTCTTCACTGATGGGCATTCACTCAGATTCAGATTCCTTACCACCACTGAAAGGGCTGCTGCAACCATTTTTGCACATGCACAAAAATGGTTGCAGCAGCCCTTTTAGTAGTGATGATCCACATCCAGAAAAAGGACTAAGGACACTGAAAATGGATTGACACATAGTATTTTCACCTGTTTTGGTGTTGCTCGTTTACTTTTTTTTTTCTTTCTTGTGTTCTTTTTTCCTTTTGATCTGATTTTTCTTGCACAACCTGACAAATATGGAAATAAGTTTAGAAGAATTGCATGTGTTTAATCTATAATGGATTGCTTGCTGTCTTGGGGAGAGGGGAGGGAGGAAAGAGGGAGAAATATTAGGAAATACAGGTTTTGCAAAGGTGAATGTTGAAAATTCTCTTAGCATGTGTTTGGAAAAATAAAATACCATTTTAAAAAATCCCAACAAAACCTAGATGTTCTAGCTCCAAATTTCATTTTCCCCTCACTGTACTATAGAGCCTCCTCATTAACCTTATTCTACATTATATAGTTGACTCCTTGTCTCCTTCTGTCCATATTAGCATATGATCCTAAAATTCCTTATCCCTAACTACTATAGTTAATCTAGTACCTTTACTGCCTGCATATGAGAAATGTCTTCTAAATTCTAAACTAGTTATCTAAAAATAACTCCTTTATTTGTCTTTATATTTCTATGATTTCCCCAGAATCAAACACAAAATATTACATATAAGTATTTAACAAATATTTGTTGAATGACTGAATAATAAAAGAAAAAATTTGTCACCCTGACAAGCCACAAGATTCCAGGGGCACTATAATTTTCTAGTTCTTTACCTATACTTAGGATCATAGATTTAGTGTAGAAGGTACATTAGATGTAATCTTTAAATTTAATCCCATCTTTAAAAAAAAAAAAAAAGAAAAGAAACAGGTCTAGAGAGGTCAAGTGATTTACTTGTTTTCAGTCACTATAGATAGTAAGTGGCAAAGCTTTGAACTCAGATCTTTCCACTATACCATACTATCTTCTGATCCATCTGAATGTTTTCATTCAGATTTCATTTCAGAACCAAGTTTTCTTCTTCCTTTCACCCTTTAAGCACCAAGTTTCAGTCTTAAGTTCTTATTTTTCTTTAAAAACAAAAGTTCTTTTTTAAAAATTGGTATGTTTTGACATTTTCCTCAGAATCCTTTTCCTACCTTTCCCACAAAGCCATCACTTATAAAAAATTATTTTTTTAAGAGTAAGAAAGGAAAAAATTCAACAAAACCAATAAACACATTGGGAAAAAACTAACATCCATAACTTCCATACCTCTATGAACACCCACTTCTGGAAAGGTAGAAGAGATGAGTCTTTTCGCTTTATTAAGGGGGGATACAAGTTTGTAATTATGCAACATTCAGTTAATAGTTTCCATTTGCATTGTTGTAGTCTTTAGTTACATTGTTTCTTGGCTCTTTTTACTTCACTTTGCACCAGTTTCTATAAGTCCTTCCATGCTTCTCTGTATTCATTTTCATTCTTTCTTATATAGTACAGTAATATTGCATTACATTCTTCTACCACAATTTGTTTAGCCACTACCTAGTCAAGGGGCATCAACTTGGTTTTTACTTCTTTGCTGTCACAAAAAGTGCTACTGTAGATATAGATATCTATATCTATAAAGATATATAGATATCTTATATCTCCTTTCTGGTTGTCAATAATCTCTTTTCCATATATGCCTGGTTAATCTCTGGGTCAATGATATGGACATTTTAGTCACTTTACTTGCATAATTCCAAATTGCTTCACAAAATGATTAGATCAATTCAAATTTCCATCATAGTTTCTTCTTATTATTAGTGATTTGAAGCAGTCTTTCATATGGTGGTTAATAGTTTGCAATTCTTCTTTTAAAAGCACCTGCATCCTTTGACTATTCATCTGTTGGGAAATGTCTCTTGGTCTTATATCTTTATTAGTTTTCTGTCTAACTTTCAGTTATCTGTTTATCAAACCCTTATCAGAGATATTTGATAACTTTTCCCAGTTGACTGTTTCTTTCTTTTTTATCTTAGATGGTTTAATTTTATACAAAAATTTTCTAATTTTATATTAACAAACATTCATCTTTTCGTAATTACCTTCCAGCACTTTTTGTTTAAGGATTTAGCCCTTTCTCATAACTAAGAAAGGCATATGATCTGCTTCCCTTCTAATTTGTTTTATACTATAGTCTTTAATATTCAAGTCATGTTATCTATCTTAAATTTGTTATGGAATGTGATATGACACTAAGTGTAATTTCAACTGCTTTCCAATTATTTTGACAAGGAAATTCTTTCCAAGGTAATTTATATTTTGGGGGTTTTCATATACTGGGGTATGGAGCTTATTATTTCTGATCTTTATTTAGTTTATTTCATTCATTTGCTTTTATATTTTTTTAACCAGTACCAAATGATTTTGATTACTTTGATAAATAGTTTGAGGACTGTAAGTACTATTCCTTCTTCATTTCTACCTTTTTTCCATTATATCCCTTGATATGCTGGCTCTTTTACTCCTTTAAATGAATTTTGCTGTTATTTTGTTCAGCCTTATACAATTTCTCTTTAGTAGTCAATTAATATAATATTAAACATGTAAATTGACTTTGATAGTGTTATTTATTATCCTGGCATGGCCCAATCATGGGCATAGAACATTGCTCCAGATATTTCATTTTTCTTTATGGCATTTTTAGAACATATTAAATAATCCCATAAACAATAAATTTAACAAACATTTCTTAAGTGCTTACTATGTGCCAAGCACTGTACTAAGCATTGAAGATACGGTTAATAATAAAAAAAAAAAGTAATAAAAAGATAGTCCTTAATCTCAAGAAACCTAGAGTCATAATATGAAGATAAATGTTATAACAAGAGGCAAACGGGGGTGGGGGGAAGAGAGGGGAAGAGGGAGGGAGGGCGTGGGGAGGAGGGGGGAGGTGGAGAACATAGCCGCAAACTGGAGAGAACTAACATTCAGTTTCTGTCCTCATTATAGGAGCTTGCTCTCTAGCCATCCAAAAGGGAAAGGAGGCTCAGGGAAGTAGAATCAATCAAAGCCTGAATTAGAGACATGGTGATGAGATTAGAAGGGGATAGCTAGGTAGTTTAGTGATTAGAGAGCTCTAGGTCTGAGAGTCAGAAAGACGTTAATTCAAATCAGGCTTTAGACATTGACTAGCTGCATGACTTTGAACAAGTCACAACCTCTATTTGCCTTAATTTACTGGAGAAGAAAATGGAAAACTACTCCAGTATCTTTGCCAAGAAAACCACCTAGAGAATATGGCCCACTGGGTAATAAAGAGTTGGACACCACTGGACAATAAATGATGAGATTAGAAGTGATGAACTTAAACTGGAAGGGGCATTTCATTTGAGGAGTTGAAATCAAACAGTAGCAGTTGCAAAATAGAATAAAGAATATTAGTAGGGAAAGAACTTATCTTTCACCACTATTTACAGAGAAAGTTTTCAATGTTTCCTATTGCATAAAATAAAAGCTTGTTTTTAGCTTTAGATAGATGCTTTTTAAAAAATCCCTTTATGTCTGTATTTTGTAGAATTTTAGCATGAGTACTGCATTTTCTACACCTTGCTTTTGTACAATATCTTCTTTTCTTGACAGATTAGATCCTTTGAAGAATCTACTTTCATCAGTTTTCTAGTTTATTAATGGAAATTATTGTCATGCAATGACAATAAATATTTTTTGAATTAAAGTTGACCTGAATAATTAAAATTGTCACCTCTATGCCACTAATGTACTAATCTGTATATTTCTATCCCAGACTTCTTGCATACTAGACATAGTCACTTGGATGTCTCTTCAATCACTTCAAAATCAACATGTCTATTCATTTAAATTCAATAATCATTGATTAGCCACCCATTATATGTCAGGATAAAAGCAAACTCATTATTATGTCCTTCAACACTGGAATTCCTCTTCATATCTATTAATTTTCCTTGTTATCCCCAATTTGAAATATCATTTCTTCCCAATCTATTACCTTGTCACCCCCATTTCAATTCTTTCTTGATTCTACCTATCAAATTGATTTATCCTTGAATCGTTGTAGAAGTTTCCCCAACATATTTTCCTGCCTCCAATTTTATTCTCTGGATTGCAAACTTTTCAGGAGGTAAGGATCATGACATTAATATTTAAATCCAAAAAGGGCCTAGCATAGTGCCATAAACACAAATGCTCACTAAATACTTGTTAAATTATTTACACAGTTTCCTTGCTCAGTAACCACCACTAGCCCCCCACTCCTTTACAAGATAAAGTCTATTCTTTTTAGCTTAATATTTAAGGCCTATTAATAGGCCTCAAACTACTTCTCCAGCTTTATTTTCCACAACTTCCTAACATAAAGTCATTGTAGTTGGGTTGATCAACTATCTCAATCATCTTTCCTTGCTCATATAATTTCCCATATTCCATCTAGAATACAGAGCAAGATATTCCCTTAATTTTGAGCAGCCATTAAAGAGTTTAGGTCTTATCATATGATACATGCTTATGAGTTTTGCAAATCCTACTTTGCAGAATTATAAAATTCCAAAGCTGAAAATACTTTTAAGGGATCAGCTAGGCATAAATACTTGTCAAATGACTAAATTCTGGGCTGGGGGCTAAGGAATATACACAGATCAATAGGTCATATTTTCTGGGGATTTTTGAAGTTTATAGTCTAGAGATTGGGTTATTTAGATAAAACAACTTAGAACAGGCACGAATACATAGGAATATTATAGTGCCATACAAATCTGAGGAAGGGAACGGAAATTCATCCCAAAGAGGATGAATCTATAAATTTTCTTTATCAACCATTTTAATAAAAAAATCTTTGATATCAAATTCAATTTAATACAATTCAATAAACATTTATCAAGCAGTTTACTTAACTTTAATAGAAAATTAAGTTTAGCTCCCTGTTCTCAAGGAATGTAGAAGAAATTATGTTTAACATTTTGCTTCAGCTTATATTTACAGTAGTGTGCTGAAATCGGAATGAAACCCCACCAAATTTCAAATATCTTCAATTCATTTCCAATCCTATGAAAAATTCAGGATCTGAATTAAACTTTGCACCTCCCTTAACATAATGTTCTTTATCCCTCAGATCAGTTCATTTTAAAACCTTTCCTACATGCCCTGAACACTAGAAAAATTTTGTAGTCAGGTGAAAATTGCTTCCTTTATGCAAATAAGGAGTGGTGATTAAAATTCTGGGGGAATTGCCAGTAAACTCCCTTGGTGACGTCTTATCTCCAGTGCTATTCCTGTGGGAGTAATTCATTAATTATCCAAAGCCTTTAAGTATTCACAGCTAGTGATTTTCTGTTTCTGCCCCACCCTGTTTTAGATTCACGAAGTTAGGAAAACTTAGTTCAACCGTCTCTTGGCTCTTCCACCTGGCTCTAGTCACTTAGAAATATTCATTTTCTGGAGGGTTCTAAGGAAAAGCCTCAAATCTAAAACTATACATTGCAGGAGGTGAAGTTAGGCAATGTTAAAATCTCCGTAGAACTCGGTATGAATTTATGCAATGGTATGGGATGTAATTGCCACTATTCTCTTTGCACTCATTTTCCATTCCAGTCTCGTTTCCACTGCACCTTTACTCTAAATGGTTTTCAGTTTGATTCTTCTAACAGCCCCTTACCCCTCTCAAAAGATTTGCCACAAAATAACAGAACTATCTCCTGTTGTTGAAGACACAGTATAAGACCGTCCTGGATTTAATGATTGTCTTTTTTAACAACTGGTGGGAAGGGACGCAAACGCTTTAATTCCGGGGCTGCACCTTTGATTTCTTTGGACCAAGGAGCCCGTTCTCCTAGCAGTACAGGTTAGTACTTAGCAAATGGTAGCCTTAGGGGCTTGTCCAGCGTCACCCGCAGGTAGCCGGCAGGACTAGACGAGGTCTTCCAGGGTCCAAGGCCCGCGCTCAATCCTCTTGGCTTGGGGCCTCCCACGATTAAAGAAGTAAACATGCTCAAGACCGTTACACAAAACATACAAAATAGCATTTTTTCATAGCTCTTAGGTAAAGAAATATTTCCTCTTTTACCAGAGAAGGATGGGGAAAGGAAACTAGGATGCTAGCGGCACAATCACTCCCAGAGAAGGGTCTAGGAAAAGCAGGGTAGGTCTGAGAGGCGGGGATGCGCCCAGAGGTCCAGACCCCCAGGATTGAGATTTTGTTCCCTCGAAGTAGAGGAGTCTCCGCTAGGCACCTAGGCACGGAGGCCAAAGCTTCAAGCAGAGACTCCAGGCGGTGAAACGGGAAGGGAGGAGGCGCTCGCAAGGAGCGGTATTCCCGGAGGCCACCGGAGGAGGATGCGGACAAGAGCCCCCGGGGAGTTGGGGGAAGGCAGGCTTTGAGCTTAAGGGGGCGGTGTCTGGCCTGGCCCGCGCGGGGCCTCCCCACATCAGCCAATGACTGCGGGGAGGGGGAGGGGCGAGCAGGAGGAACGGGCCTGGGCTGGCCCTGGGAGGGTCTGGCGGAGCGCTACTTCCGGAACATGCCTGAAAAGAACCGGGCCTCCCAGCCTCCCCGCTTCGAATGACGCATCGCGGAAGAGTATGCGTGCGCGGGGAGGCGGGAAAAGAGGGCGGTGACACTTTTTTTTCATTTCCCTTTTTCTTTGAGGTAGTGGGAAGTATTGGCAGTTCGCTGGAGGTAGAGCCCTACCCAGCTGCTTGGAGTGGCGGGAAGGTGGGGCTCGAGGTCACGTGCTTGTGGCGGGCGTCCACTCCCGATACCCAGGACCTGTGGCCCAAATCCAACTGGCTTGCCTCTGTGAGGCACAGTCTCCGCCTAAGCAGTTCCAAGTGGCCGTTAAGCTGCTTGGGCCCTCGTGGCAAGGGAGCAGGAGGTGGGGATGGAGGCGGGGCCGACAAAGCTGTGCTGTGCTTGGGGGTACCCCCCCACACTTAAATCTCCATTGCATAAGACTTAAAAGAGCAAGTCTCGCGGTTGGAAAGCTGGATGGGGATACAGTCAAGTTTTCAGAAATGACTTGATTGCAGTGACAATTCAAACGAGGCTTCTGGGGATGTGGGTTCAAAAAATGGCCCCGCCTTTGAAGGGCAGTAAGACCTCGATGTAAAATGGAGGTAAAATGATGTAAAATGAGGTGCCCTCTGTGATTCCATGGTACAATCTTTGCGATTCAGTTTTCCTGTCTGTAAATGGAGTGTTGTACTTCATCTTTAAGATCTATTTAACTTCTATAATCTATGATCCTTTAAATAAATTTCCAACTGGATTCATCTCACAGATTGTTGTTTATGTTTTATGCATCCAGGTTACATTATTATCATCCATCCTGAACCATTCAAGATAATTGGGATTGATAATCCAATTTCTAAATGCAGCAGGAGCCCAGAAAATGTGGAGAGGAGACCCCTTCCCTTTTGTGGGGTTTGGATCCTGTGTTTTTAGCATTTGCAAGATTGTACATAAAAGATGTACTGAACATCAAAGAGTCCCAGCAAGCTCCAGGTATGTGGTTTTTGAGCGCAATTGGCCCCAATAGCCCTTGACCTCGCTGCAGGTGTTATCACAAGTGCTTATTGGTTATTTGGCAAAAGCGTTGCAGGGGTTCCTTGGTGCCTGTGAAGATAACTGTAGCACTTTTTACTCAACTCAAAAGCAAATGAAATCTATTTTTGTTTATTTAGGAGCTTTCCAAAAAAACAACTCGTGGTGATTTTTTTTAAATTTTATTTTATTTGCATAACATATGTGTGGGTAATTCTTCAACAATAACCCTTACATAGCTTTCCGTTACAAATTTTTTCCCCCCAACTTCCCCACCCCTTCCCTAGATGGCAGGATATCTCGTGGTGATTTTGTAAGGAAGGAATTTTGTGTCTGTTTTGTAGTCTAATCAGACTTTTAGTTGTCTAAATGTCCATTTGGCTTCTTTTGTATTTGTCCTTTTCTTTTTTGGGGGAGGAGGTGCTGGATTATTATTAAGGCGCAGATTATTATTATTATTTTTGCTGAGGCAATTGAGGTCAAGTGACTTGCCCAGGGTCCCACAGCTAGGAAGTGTTAAGTGTCCGAGACCAGATTTGAACTCAGGCCCTCCTGACTTCTGGGCTGGTGCTCTATCTAACCCTAAATGCACCACTTAGCTGCCCCTGTTCTTTTCTTTTGCAGTTTTCTCTATCCCTTTAACCCAAAGTTTTTCAATAAGTTATCAAAGATAGGATAATAGCTTGCATTTCTACAATACAGTAAGCCTCTGCCTGATTATTGTCTAGATTTTAGGGGTTCAGAGGAGTGAAAATAGGTTGTCCTAACTTTCTTTGGTGGAACTACTACTGGGACCCAGCTCTTGTGCCTCTGAATCTGTGCTTATCCCCATATCATATCGCAAAACAAGCATGAGATGCACAAAATTAGAGAATCCACCCCAAATGTTCATGGGATTATCTGTGTCTGACCTGTGGCAGGGCATTTTAAATTCCTGTTGGTTTGATCAGCCACAGTCCCACATACTGTAACTTGACTCTAATGTAGTGATGTCATTTTGGTCCTCTTTGAGTATGAAGGACAACAACCAACTAACTGACTGTCCCCATCCTACTTCTTGTTTGCCTAACAACAAATAAATAGGTGTGTTTAGGGACAGGTTTATCAGTGTATATTGGTGTAATGACTATTTCCTTTCCAGAGGAAAATTTCTACCGAGTCAGAGATTAACAAAAAATATTTATTTCCCAATTTATTTGTTATGCTGTATTGGATTCGAGCTCGAAGACTACTTATAGCTCACAGGTTTTCCTAGGAATGTGTAACCTAGATGGTAGAGTTTTGCCATTTTAATGAGATAATAGTGATATTATAAATAACTCATTTATAATAGTGCTTTAATGTCTACTAAGCACTTCACATAAAATATCCAAGCTTTATGATAACTCCAATCAGGTAGGTATTACAGGGATTAAAATTCTCATTTTATAGATGATAGAACTGAGACTCAGAAAAGTGTAAGTGATTTGCCCATCTATGGTTATATGTCTAATGATAGATTTGAATCCAGGTCTTTCTTTCTGTAATGCCTGCCTCTATCCACCAGACCAACTTTAGCAACTTGAGAATAAAGAATGTGTTGAAGCAAGGTGGTACAATGGATAAAGTGCCACCTGAATTCAAATCCAAACTCAAACGTCTAATAGCTTTGTGATTGGGCAAGTCAGTCTCTGTTTGCCTAAATTTCATCATCTGTAAAATGGGGCTATAATAGCACCTACCTTCCAGGGTGGTTGTGAGGATCAAATGAGATTAATTGTACAGTGCCTGGCACATAGTAAGCATATAGTAAGTACATCTATATGTTTGCTGTTATTATTTGTCACCTTAGTAGTACCTAGCACAGTGCTTGGCACATGGGAATCTGATAAATACTTTTTTTTACTGTTGAGTATATCTGGGAAAAATTTATATAGCCTTTTCCTCTAACTTTTATTATACCTTTCTTAATCATTGTTGAAAATGGTTTTGCTTGTTTCCTGTTGGAAGACAGCCAGCCTTTCCCAAAGGCATCTGTTTTCCAGAACAGTCTATTATTTTTCATAGCTCATCTCCTTAGGAAGAAACTAAATCATACCAAATGCCACCCATATGGAAAGATCCATTGTAGTTGAATGAGACTAAGGGGTGTGGAGAATGGGGGCGGGGAGAAATGGGTGTATTATAAGTCTATTGCTAAGATTTAACTTTTTCCAATGGATTAAAAGACTAAAAATTGCCTAATACCAACAATACATTCTAATCTACTGTAAAAGGTAGCGTTTGGTGTTTAACTAACTAGAAACATTTCCTTTAAAGAGATAATCAAGGCTATGTACCAGGAAATGTTTTCATTCAGGAACCCTGTTGAGTCCCAGGGAATGTGAAAACTCCTCAAGAGCCCTGGAGTGAAGCAATACTTTTTTGGCCTCAGAAAACTGGCCCAGATGATACAATTCATATTATTTTTTCTAAGGATTCCAAGAAACAGTGACTAATTTGATTAAGTTTCAAAAGAAACACTGACAGATACAGAATGACCCAACTCTTCTCTTGGTTCCTATTTGTTGTCAGACCATTTTTTTTTTTTATACTTCCCCCAGTGCTTTAAGTATGTGTAATATATTACACAGTATGTATATGTAGATGTGTTTTTTTATTTTTACTTTTATTTTTTGGTGAGGCAATTGGGATAAAGTAACTTGCCCAGGGTCACACAGGTAGTATTGTATCTAAGGGCAGGATTTGAACTTAGGTTCTCCCGACTTTAGGACCAGTGCTCTATCTACTGCTCCATCTACTTGCCCCCATTTATTGATATTTTTAGGACTCATACATTAAAGTTAAACATTTTAATTTCTTTGAGTTGATCAAAATCAATAGAGTGACATCCATATTTCTCTTCTAGGCACTAGCTCCAACTACCTTAAATTAATTTCTAGCTCTCATACTAGTGAAAAAAATCCTTTTCTGAATTCCTTTTTTTCTTGGTATCTGGCATTCCAAGTGGCAGAAGTAGGCTACAGCAGTGTAGGGCATTGAGAAGAATACTGCATGTGAACTCAGAAGACCTGGGTTCAAATCCCAATTCTGCCGATTTTTACTGTATGACAAATCATTTAATGTTTCTGGGCCTCAGGTCCTCTTCTCTAAAGTGAAATTGTAGGATTGGATGATCTCTTGAGATCTCTTTCAATTCTGAATCTATGACTCTATGATCCATTTGAGGCCGGAACTTGAATATTTAACTATTTAATAGAAAGGAAAAAAATGCTATTAACAATACATTAGCATTATAATTTATTTCCTACATGATATATGAAAGATGTAGATCATACTTTCTCGTTACTTTTGCAGGTTTATTTTTTTACAATGGGCACCCAATAAAACAAGTGGATATTTTGGGGACAGTGGTTGGAGTGAGAGAAAGAGAGTCATTTTACAGCTATGGAGGTAAGATCTGTTATGTTTTCTTTGGTTTTCTTGTTACAGGCGCACCCCAACTTGACCAGATATTACCCTGTACATTGTCTTAAAGAATATTGGAGAATGGAAAGTAAGCTGTTTTAGAGTTTGCATTCTATATTCTGCAAGAGAGACCTTTTGGGAGCCCTTGCATTTGAACTGTAGGGAAAGTAAGGCTGCAAATTAGACTAGACATGGATATTAACAATGAGGGATGACATTTGAGAAAGGACATGGAAAGACTTTGAAAAGAAGGTAGAGATCAGGAGCCGTTTGATGTCAGGATAGATAGTGCTGTACACTTCCATCACCACTGAAGATGTTGTATTATAGCATTAATGAAAAATGAAGATCCTGGGAAATCACGAAAAGGTTAATTTTATTTAGTATGTTCTTTCTAAGAAGGCAGGGCAGGAGAGGCAGTGTATTTTTGCATGCAAAATCTCTGGTTTCAATTTTTTTTTTTGAAGTTCTAGCATATTTAAAGACATCAGTGAAAGTTAGCTAGGTAAGACCAGTGATTTCAAAAGTACTTTGTAAGTTACAATGTGTCATGTAAGCAAGTTGTCCTACAGTTGTTTTATTGTGGTGACACATCACACTGTGAGACATTAAACCAAAACAAGGTATTAGCTGGAACTTAGGGTGTTGATTTTGTTACAATCGACATATTGAGATCAGGAGAATTTTTAATAGAAAACTTGACTTTTGGTTTAATAGTACCTAAAGTTTAGACAAGTGAACTCGTTTTTATTTTTTAATTTTCTAGGGTATATGTGTGTGGGAAGTATTGTGTTCAAATTTTGCTTTGTCTGGGAACAGGTAGAAGGAGCCAGGTCATAAGAGTTTTTAGTGTCTTTCACTTGCAGTATTAAAAAAAGATGAAAAATCACCACATGTATGGTTGACATATATTAGGCTTGCTAGTTGATTTATACTTACAGGGTTTGAAAATTTTTCTCAAGTTTTTTGCATTTTCTCATTGTCTATTTGTACTCTAGTATAGATTGCCTGGTTAGGTATTCCCTATTGAGGATTTTCTTGTCTATAGAGTTTTCTTTTTAGTGTTATGTGCTTTTATTCAGCACAAAGGATGCTGGACTCTTCCCATTTTTACTTGTTCATTTGGACAAGTGTTTATTAAGGGCCTACTTTGTACTGAGCCTTGAGTTAGATGTTCTATAGTAAAAATAGGAAATAAGCCTGTTCCTTTCACTTCAGGAGCTCCTAGAAGAAAGAAGAGGACCTCAAGTATGTCTGTAATGAGCCTTTTCTAATAGTTGTTGAAATGATTTCTCTCTATAAAGTCATTTGATTTCCCCTCTCCTCTCTATTGTCAGTGTATAGAAAAGGTCAATAGCATGTGTTTCATAGCTTTCTTTTTAAGACCAGTTGATTGAGGACATTTAGGTACCAGCTCTGTCCTTAGCCTTGCTAGTTGATCCTGACTTTGCTATTGCTTCTAAGAACTGACATTTAGAGAAAACAGCAGACATTCTCTCTCCATCCTCATAATTGTCCGGTGAGGTCAGGTGTAGAGATAGTTTATCTGTTTTTCAGATGATGAAACTGAGGCTCAGAGAAGTTAAGGACTTAGTTTAAGGCCATACAGTGAGTCACTGATAGAGCCAGAATTTGATCCCAGGACTTTTGGCTTCAAATCCATTGTTCTTTCTGTTATACCATAGCACTTTCTGGAGATTCAACTTTCTGGAAAACCAACATTGATTTTTAAAAGAATCGTTAATAGACTTAAACAAAGATGCTGTTTCTCCCTTAAAATAAACCAAAATTTAAAAAAGATTGGGGGTGTTTGTCTATGCTTGAATAAACTTTCCCAGAGAGGGAGCCCTTAAAGAGAAAGAAATCTTTGAGGGCTGTGTTGGAATAGTGGAATAATTCAGAATGAAAATAACTTTGAAGCCTACTCTCTCCCACTGACTGAGTCAAAGCTCTTTCTGTTTCTGCTGTCCAGAGACCTTATTTTAGCTTTTAGAATGAATACCTGCCAGGCTTCCCCTCCCTGTTCTTTCCTCAGTTTTGGTCAGCCTGACTCACTGGGAGCTATACTTGGGCTATTTCCTGTTCATACTGTTTGACTTGTCTCACAGCTAAAAACAAAAGGGTGACCAGGGCTGGCCTGGAAAGGAATTGATATTGCATCAGCTGGAGAGTTGTGCCTTACATAGCATTGTGGTAATCTCCTCTCCAATCCATTCAGCAGGAGCGGCCTCAAAAGGCTTTAGAAAGAATCTGAATGGAGAATCTAAAAGCAAGTGTTAGCCTGTGGCTTCCATCATGGTCAGTAGATTTGAATATCATAGCCCAAACAGCCTAAAACAGTATTGTGTGGGACAGGTGCTAGACCCCCTTTCCCAAATTAACTAATCAGAGACATCTTCAGGTACAAAGAGAAAGCATTTATTTAGTCCCTGCAGAGAGAGAGGCCCAAGCACACCTGGGAGCCATCCCAGCTCCCACCATATGCTTGTGGAACCTGACCAGCTTCCAGTGATTTAAAAAGCAAAAGACCCAAGCCTTTTCATTGGACAAACTAAAAAGATGTAACTATCATTGACAAATGGTCACCAATATTGTCTGCTTCCCACAGGTCACGTCACTTCCTATAACTTCCTGAGGGTCAGACCTTTAGAGACCACATAACTCCCTGCAACCCAGAGAAGAACTGATCTTCCTCTCATGGGAATAGGGATCATGGGACTTAGTCTCAGACTGAGAAAACTTCACCCAATCAGTTCCATTGAGTACCTTCCACTGGGGCCAAGAAACCTGGGAGACAGATGTCCTCCTGTTTCAAAGAATTTAACTTATCTCCAGTTGAAAACTTGAGAGAATTTCAGATTTCAGATTAAGAGTTGGTATTTTCTGGGTATAGAAGTTAGTTGACAAATATTGACTAAGCACTTACTATGTGGCAGGCATTTTGCTAAGTTCTGGGGATACAAAAAATGCAAAAACCACAGTCCTCCCCTCTGGGAACTTCCTTTCTAAAGGGAGAAGCAGCATGTAAATAAACAGATATTTACAAGATTTATAAAGAGTAGGTGTAAGGTAATCTCCAAGGGGAAGGCACTAGCAGTTGGAGAGATGAAGAAAGATTTCTTGAAAAGTAAGATTTGAGCTGAGTCTTGAAGGAAACTGGAGAAATTAAGAAGAGGAAATAAGGAAAGGATAGTAATTGCAAAGACATAGAAACTAGATATTAAGTGGCTAGAAGTGTGGCTAAGTGACTAGAGGACTGGCCTTGTAATTAGGAAGATCTGAGTTTTAAGTACTGTCTTTAATGTATACTAGCTGTGTGATTGTCACAGTCCATAATCTCCCAGTGCTCCAGACAGTTCTCTGGGGCTTTAAATTACAAATGAGTTGCTTCTCTGCTTTGATGAAGGAGTTTCCATATCAGGAGTCCCCCATACTGATAAATCACAAGATAGATCCAGTACCAACAAAAGTTTGTCCAGATATTTAATAATGTTTGGATCAAAGGTATCAGTTTTCAATCATTGTTGGGGCCAAAACAATCCCTTAAGCAACAAATAGATGCTCCTGTTTTCAGATTCTAGTTCTTGCCCAGCTCCTTCAACTTGATTTGTCAGTCATTATCTTTGTTCTTTCTAGTTAGCTTGTAGAAATATTTTAAAACATTTTCTCTACCCTACCTAGATTGGCTTTATTTAGATTGACCCCTGCCAAGCAAAAAAACAGGCCAAATCTGCTGTTTCCTGTGTGACAAGAACAGAATAACTCAAGTATCCTTCTGCAGATGAGTTCATGCAAAAATTATGAATAAAAGGAAAAGAATAGAGAGAACTTAGCTTTTTTTAAAATTAATTTGAACAGATTCTGATTTTTATTTCATCCTGAAATAAAATAACCAACCTAGTATATTATAGCCAACACTTACAGTTGGCATTGTGAGAGAGTTCTAAAGACAAAGAGGCCCCACAGAGTGATACATACATTTTCAGATGTGGTCAATGAGTTGTTTTGTTTTGCTTGAATTGATTTAGTTGTTTCAAGTGGGGCATCTATTAGGGGAGGATGGGGCCCTTAAAAGAAAACATAAAACAAGGAGTGTCATTAAAACATCTCTACTATTTTGTCTCTACTTCCTTAGTTCTTACCTTCTTCTTAATTCTTTGACATCTGACTTCTGGCCCCATCATTCAATTAAAACTTCTCTTCCAGAGATAGCAGTGATCTTCACATTGCTGATTATAATGACCTTTTGGTTTTCATCCTTCTTCACCTCTCTGAAACCTTTGACATTCCCAATCACCCTCTTCTCCCTAATATTCCTTTGTCACTAGGTTTTCTTGACACTACTTTCTTTGTTCTCCTTCCTACCTGAGCACTCCTTCTCCATGTCCTTTGCTAGATCTTCATCCATCCATCATCCATTCAAGCTAACCTGGGTGTCTCCCAAGACTCAGTCCTCACCCTCTTTTTTTTCCCCTTTATACTATTGTACTTGATAATCTCACTGGCACCCATAAATTCAGTTATCTTTTTTATGTTGATGATAGGGCAGCTGGGTGGTACAGTAGATAGAGTGCCTTACCTAGAGTCAGGAAAACTCATCTTCCTGAATTCAAATCTGGCCTCAAATACTAGCTTTGTGATCCTGGGCAAGTCAATTACTTAACCTGTTTGCCACATTTTCCTCATCTGTAAAATGATCTGGAGAAGGAACTGGCAAATCACTCCAGTATCTGTGCCACGAAAAATTCTTTGTGGGGTCACAAAGTCAGACTTGACTGAGAATAATTGAACAACAAACAATAATGATGATTCCCAGGTCTCCTTATCTAGCCCTAACCTTTCTCCTAATTCCCATTCTCATGTTCCCATCTACCTATTAGTTATCTTGATTAGATGTCCTTAATAATAACAGTAATAATAGTTAGCATTCTTATAGTGATTTTAGGTTTGCAGAATTTTTTTGCCTATTATTTTATCCCCAAAACAATCCTGAAAAAGAGGGTGCTATTATTATTCCAATTTTACAGATGGGGAAACTGAGGCTGGCAGAAATTAAGTGACTTTCCCAGGATCACACAAGTAGTAAATATCAAAGATCAGTCTTCCTGTCTCTTGCTTCAGCACTCTGTCCACCAAATGCTGATTACTCAACAGGCCCAAAACTGAACTCCTAACTTCCCAAAATCCTATTCACTTTCTAACCTTTCTCTTCCTTTTGAGGCTATCACCATCCTCTCAGTCACCTACACTGGCCTGCTGATAGGGCTCCCTGCTTTGGGTCCCTTCCCAGTCCAATCCATCCTTCACTTAGCTGTCAGATTGATCTTTGTAAAGCACAAATATGACCATGTCACTCTCCTATTCAATAAATTTTAGAGGCTCCCTGTCACACATCCAAGAATGATTATAAAATCCTCTAGCTGGCATTCAGACCTCTATAACCTGCCCTCCTCCTCCCTTTTGAGTCATCTTATACCTTATCCCCTACACCTCCCTTCCCACCCCATTTTGTACTTCTGCATTCCAGTAATATTGGCCTCCTTGCTATTCCTCAATCAAAAAACTCCTGTCTCCTGACTTTGCATTTTCACTGCTATCTATCATGCCTAGAATTCTTTTGGTGCTCATTCCTGTTTTCAGCCTCCCTGGCTACCTTTAAGCCCTGTTGAAATCCCACCCAAAAAGAAGCCTTTTCTCATCTCCAAAATGCTCATGCCTTCCCTCTATTGATTATCTGCACACTTTTTTTTTTTTAATCTTGTTTGTATATAGTTTGTTTCTATGTTGTTTCTCTCATAAATCTCTAGAGAACAGAACTTTGTTTTTGTTTTTGTTCTGAGGAAAAAGTCAGCAAGGTAGCATTGGACCTGTTGTTAAGATGACCAGAATTAAACTCTGGTCTCGGACAATTACTAGCTGTGTTATCCTGGGCAGTTTAACTCTTATCTGCCTTCATTTTCTCAGTTGTAAAATGGGAATAATATCATCTACCTTCTAGATTAAATAAGATAATATTTGTCAAGTATTTAGCATATTGCCTGGCACAAAATAAGCCTTTAATAAATACTTGTTTTCTTCCTTTTTTCTTTTATACTGAAGTCCTCTGCACTGATAAGATCGTAGATAAATCCTCCCTTTTGTTATTCTTTGCAATTTGAAATATTTTGTTCTTTGATGATCCTTAAATTTATTTTAAAAATTAATCTTTTTATTTTATTTTTAAAATTATACATAACAATAGTTTTCACATACATTTTTATAAGATTTTGAGTTCCAAAATTTTTTTCGTCTTCCTCTTATCTCTTCCAAGATAGCAAGCAATATATTATACATGTACAGTTATTTAAAACATATTAGTCATGTTGTAAAAGAAAAATCAACAAAAGGAGAAAAAAACATGAGAAAGAAAAGCAAATCAAAATAAAAGGTGAAAATAGTATGCTTGTTGCTGATTTCAGAAGATTCTGGCAAGATTTATATGAACTGATGCTTAGTGAAGTGAGCAAAACCAAGAAGATATTGTACACAGTAACAGCATGATTATGTAATGATTAACTCTGATGGACTTGGCTTTTCTTAGCAATGCAGTGATCCAAAACAATTCCAATGAATTTGGGATGGAAAATGCCATTCACATCCAGAGAAGGAATTATGGAGACCAAATGTAGATTGACAGATAGTATTTTCATCTTTTTTTGTTGTTGTTTGCTTCCTTTTTTTCTTTTCTGCTTTTTTCTTGCACATTACTGACTAATGTGGAAATAAGTTTAGAAGAATTGCATGTTTTTAACTTATATTGGATTGCTTTCTGTCTTGGGGAGAGAGAAGGGAGGAAAGAGGGAGAAAAATTAGGAACACTGGGTTTTGCATAGTATTTTCACCCTTTTTTGTTTACTTTTTTCTTTCTCATGATTTTTTTTCCCCTTTTGGTCTGATTTTTCTTGTACAACATGACAAATATGGAAATATGTTTAAAAGGATCATACAAGTTTAACTTATGTTGGATTGTTGTGTGTGAAGAGAAAATAATTTGGAACACACAAAGTCTTACAAAAATAAATGTTGAAAATTATCTTTTCATATATTTGGAAAAATAAAATACTATTGAAAAAAATAAAGAACCAATAACAACAATGCAAAAAATAAAATAAAATAAAACACTTGGATTTGCATTCAATTTCCATAATTCTCTCTTTGGATGTGAATGGCATTTTCCATCCCAAATCTATTAGAATTGGATCACTGTATTGCTGACAAGAGTTATATCTATCGTACTTGATCATCTTACTGTTAGGTACAATGTTCTCGTTCTGCAAACTTCACTCAGCATCAGTTCATGTAAGTCTTTCCAGGCTTTTCTGAAATCAGCCTGCTCATCATTTTTTATAGAACAATAATTCCATTACATTTAAAGAGTACAATTTATTTGGCCACTCAGTTTACAGTTCCTTACCACTACAAAAAGGGCTGCTACAAACATTTTTGCACATGTAGGCCCTTTTCCCTTTTTTATATTTGTGGTATACAGACCCAGTAGAGGCAATGCTGGATCAAAGGGTATGAGAGTTTGGACATAGTTCCAAATTATTCTCCAGAATGGTTGGATTAGTTTACAACTTTCTGCTAATGTATTAGAATCCCAGTTTTCCCACACCCCTCCAACATTTGTCATTATCAAAAAAGAAAAAATTTTCTAAAACTAAGGCAACCAGACCAGCAGACCATTGTTCGAAGAGTACCTTGAAAGTTGTGTAGCTTAGGGGAGTGGTCAGAATAATGCTTAAGCCTCCTTTATTTCCTGTCCTAGAGAAGGCTCTGGGCTAATGCCTCAAAGTACACTTTCCTTCAATTATTCCCTTCTAATATGTCAAGAGCACCATATGACCTCTATCTTTTTCAAAAAGGCCTTGCCTGTTCCTGTCACTTCAATTCTTCTATCTGTTGAACCCACAAGGTCCTAAAAAAAACCCCAATATTTTATGATCAGTATTATTATTTGTAAAATGGAGTTTTGTGTGTTTATGTGCACATTTGTATGTGCATTTAGGATAAAACTGTGAAATAATGTGCTTATTATGCATTATGTTTATCTTTTGTAGTTTTTCATCTGAAGAGCTCAAAGCACTTCTTACTTTCTCTGTATTAATTAAATTAGAAAATATCTTGGGAAGAAATACAGAGCCTTCAGTTTTTTTCTCAAGGCTCCTTTCAGTGATGATAAGAAGACAGCACAAAACTCTAAACTTCACATGGTGGTCTTTTCAATGTAGAGTATAAATAATTATGACTATATTTTGTTTTCACTAATTCATCTGTAAGCACTTGAGACTAAAATTGACACTTTCTAAGGACCCTATTTTGGGGAAGCAAGAATATTGAGTGTCTAAAGTTAATGGGGTACAGGAAATGTACAATATGTGCAGCTGATTTCTACAATGTAATTAGCAGAGTTCAAAGAGAAATGTTTACAATGGGTACAAACTTTGACATATACAGATAAATGGTTTACATTAGGGTTCTGGTGGGAAATATCTGGAGGTACAGGAATTTGAATAAGTATTTTATACTAGATTAAGGTATTTATCTCTTGAGGGGAAAATAATATAAATAATTTATTGTTTTCACTGTCACTGACAAAAGCACAAATGTGTTTTTATAATGGCATGCTTGCCATGCAAGGAAAGCTACCATCTCTGATGTGCTGTATTTGTTTCTCCTGTAGTGGATGACAGTACAGGTGTTGTAAACTGCATTTGCTGGAAAAGTTCACAAGATACCAAGTCATCTACAGGTAAGATAACATTAATTTGCCACATTAATTCACCTTTGATTTAATCAATACATTGTATTTGTATAAACGAATGAAAATGGTAGTTAAATCTGTATTTTCAGATGACTCCATTGGCTTTTGTATGTTATCAGTGACACACTTAAAGCTGCTGCTGCTCTGAAAGCTGATAATGTAGTGTAACTGATCAGGTTTGTTCACTGACATTCTCATGATTCTTCTTTCCATTCATTTGGGGCTTATTTCCATCAACACTAATGGAAATACCATCAGTATGCTGTGAAAGTCCAGCAGTTCTGGGCATTTGTTATTCAGGGCAGTTACTAAATGGGACAGAACTATTCCAGTTCAGCATAAGATCATGTTTGACCAGAGGAATATCACTCTGAAATAGCACTTATCTACATGGTAGCAGTTCCCAAATTCTACAAAGTCATGAGTTGGCATGACACCAGCATCTCTGATCTGTTATGTGCTCCACATCATATACCAGGCATTCTGTCATCTATGAGTGGGTAGACTATTAGCTTTGGGGGAACAACATCTGAAAACATTGCTTAGAAAATAACTTTTTTCAAAAAAATAGATTTTGATTTTTATATTTTGTTTTTACATTGCCTAGATTTCCTCTTATCCCAGACAGCCATCTCATAAAACAAACAAAAATTTTTTGAAGAAAAAGAAAAGATTGATGTTTGTCAATTAGGAGATCATTGGTAACTTTTAAGGAGAACACTTGTAGTTGAATGATGAGGTCAGAAGCCAGACTGTAGAGTATTAAGAGAGTCAGAGGAAAGGAAATTGAGGCATTGAGTATAAACACATGTGCTCATGGAATTTAGTCTTGAAAAGGAGAAGATAAATAGGACATTAGCTAGCAAGGTACGAATGGGTCAAATGAGGGGTTTTTGAGAGTGGAAACGATATGGTCATATTTGTAAATAGTAGAGAACTAGTAGTCTCTGCCATGGGGAGACAGGTTGGAATGGGATCACTCATGCATGGGGAGGGATTTGCCTTGACAAAAAAAGGCCATTTCTTCATATGAGCCCTAAGGGAAGGAGGAAATAGTAGTTAAAAGCAGCTTAGTGAGGTGAGAAGCAAAAGAAAAGGAGGGGCTCTCTGCAAATGTCTCAGTTTTTTCAGGGAAATATTAGGCGTGCTTCCCATCTAAAAGAGTGGAGGTTGGAGGAGCCTTGAACAATTAAAAGAGGAATGGAAAGCTTTGGGAAAAGCTGTTGTGAGTAGGATATTGAAACGATTGAGAGATGTAAAAAGTTTCCTTTGATGCAATGAAGACCCAGTTAAGATTATGTAACATAAATTGATAGTGGACTCTGTCAGTTTGGTTCCGTGATTTTCTCTAGCTTTGTTCAGAAACATGAGTAGAAATGAAAGCAATAGATGATGGAAGTAATCCAAGAATGGTACTTAGTAAGACAAGAGCAGCAGCAGGATAAGGAGGCAAGAGATTTGAGAGAAAGGGAAGTATCACATTGAACTGGTTCACCAAAGAATCCGGATGGGAAAGCGAGGGAAGTGTAATCAGTGAAAGGATGATGACTTATGAAGAACTGAGTGATTGAGGGACTGAAGTCCCCAGGGAAAATGAAGAAAGTGTTGGGAAATGCAAGGTAGAAAGACTTAGGTGACAACAGTTTATGATCAGATAAAAGAATTTCAGAGTTCGTGAACATGGATATGGAACACTTGTGAGTGTGATGGCAAGATTCAGGGGGTGACCACCACAGTGTATATTGGGATAAGGTAAAAAAGGAAGTTGTGAAATGAAGAGGCTCAAGTGTTTGAGGGATTGTCAGTATGTATTTGAAGGTCCCCTAGGAATTGGGAAGGAGAGAAAGCTTTGAGCCAGGCATTGAACATTTAAGAATGATAGGCTGGTTAGGTGTGTGTCATCAGAAACTTGATTGAATGATAAAAATGGATTGAATGACCTCTAGAGGAAGAGAGGTTACCAAGTAATGGTGGTAGATGGAGAACCGGGAAGTGATCATGAGGAGCTAGGAGTATTCCATATGAGCGATAATATGAAGTCAGAAGACATACTGCAGAAAATAAGGAGAGTGAAAGGGAAGTGGAATCATTGATAATAGATAACATTCCCTAGCAGTTCTGTCATGAAAGATAGGAGCCACACAGGACAGTAGCCAGCAGACATGGATGGATCAAGTGAGGGTTTTGGCCTTCTTGATATTTTTTGGATCCCTGTGGAGTACACAGATTGTCATCAGTTAATCTTCATTTTTACTCTTTGACACTGATTGCCCTTCCTTTTCTAGTCCTGTAGTTCGCTGATGATATTATTCACACATCATTTTTTATTTCTTGCCTCACTATGTTATTCTGGGATTTCTCTGGCTTTTTTATATGCCCTAGAAAGTTTATTATTGGGAAAACTTCATTACCATGCAAGAATTCAACAACCTTGATACTCTACCTCATCCCCACTTCCCCATTAGAATGTATGTCTCTTTAAGGCAAGGACTTTCTTTTTTAATATTTATATCTCTAATATTTAGAACAGTACTTGTACCATAGTAGGGTCTTAATGAATGTTTATTGACTATTGAAATCATTTATATGAGGATATGTGTTGCAGTCTACTCACTGCCTCCATATACCTCTCCAGTGTCCTTTGTGTGACCATCTGACTTTCAACTATTTGAAGATATGTTGTTCTTGTTTGTTCTTCATTCTTGAGGAGTTCTATGACATCAGTGAGGTGATGCCATGACATGCAAGTGAATTGGATTTAAGTGAGGGAAGGCTATGCAAGGTCACCTGCCTCAGTTTCCCTTCCAGAACCATCTGGATCCAGTGGCAAAATAGAGATCAAGACAACCAGAGATGGCCCTGGATGCAGGGGGAAACCTTGGGCTTTTTAAACTAAGGTCTTTAACTGATATCCTATGGATAGGAGGAAAGAAGGAAGGAGGGAAGGAAGGAAGGCTCTTAAAAGCATTTCCCATCTTTGTTTCTTTTGATGCCACATGTTCCTCGTGATATAACACATTAGGGACTGTGAGGTTAATTTTCCTAATGTGTTCTCTTCACTGTAACTGATGAAGAGCTTATTCAAATATTAGTAGAGCATTTCCATTTTCCAGTTTTATCTTTACATGCCCTCCAGACCACAAACCATAAATATTTGTATTATTTCATCATATAGAAGGAATCAGTCCCATTTCCACTTGGGCTATATGTTTGAATGTCCTCTAAAACAAAAGTGCCAAACACTCTTGCTGAATAGACAGTCAAATTCATGTCTCAATTGATAATCATAATCAGAGGATTCTCAAAGTTATCACTCTGAGTTACATTTTTTTCTTCTTCAGGAAATCTTTAGTCTTGGCATATTTATAGTAGACACTTTGTTGAAGGAGAGTCTTTAAGTAAGCATTTTGATCTGCCAAAGAAAATGCTTTTTTTATAGTCAACAAACAGTAAGTATAGTAGAGTCTTTTATTCTCTGTATTTTTCAGTTGGGTGATTGTAAAGATGTGGTTTGTTTTAGAATGTCTCTTATGAAATTCTGCCCTTTTTCTTTCATATTCATTCTTTTAGGAAACCCTTGATGAATATGTAGATTATTCTGATAAAGATTTCTGTAGAGATGGAAAAGTAAGCACTTTGTGTTCCCCCTCCAAACTCTGTCACCATTAGGGGTCAGAGAGAGAGTCTAGTTAGACAAAAGTTCTGGAAGTTAATTCTGTTAGGTCTTAATGATCTTGAAAGAAGAATGGAAAAAGAAGAGAACAGAAATACCCTTGAAAAGGAAGGGAAAAGAAGGTCAGGGAAAAAGAGAACAGAAATACCCTTGAAAGGGAAGGGAAAAGAAGGCCAGGGAAAATTATTTCACACAATTAACTGTGTAAGGTTTCATATAACCATAGATTTAGAAATAGAAGGGACCTGTAAGGTCATCTGATCCAACCATTTCATTTTATAGATAAGGAAACTAAAGCCAGAAAGGTTAAGGAATTTTCTCCAAAATCACAAAAATAATAATGGTAAAGCTGGCATTTGAACTCAGATCTTATGATTTTTTTTTCTCCCACTATGTAGTAAATACCTCCTATCTCAGGTTTATTAGGTCTCTCACCATACTTTGTGTAAAGTTGCTTTTTCCTCAGCTTTACTTCTTTTGGGGGTTTTAGAAAGCAGTGCTTCTCTTCTACTACCATCTTCTTTCATAAGGTTTTGCATATGAGTTTATATTCTTAATTGGTATTTTCCTTAATTTCAGTGTGTCTCTGATTAGCAGGAAGATAATTATTTCCTAGCAGAAGTGGTCTCTAGACTTATTTGGTCTTGGTATATTGAGTCACAATTTCCTTAGGAAATGGTATCAGTCTATGTCAGTTGCCATTCATTTGTCAATTTCTTATTTTTTGGCTTCAACAGCTTGTTTAAGTATGTTTAGTTGGAGTTGTTTCAATTGTTTCTTGAACAAAACACAACAGTTGTTATCTCTTATGTCTGAAAAAAAGGAGGGAAGGAATGTAGGAAGGTATGAAGGGAGAGGATGGCAGGAGAAAAAACTAATAAGAACTCAGTAATATTTTTAAATGGACTTATATTTTATGACTCAGTATCTGCATAGTTTTGAACAATACTAATCCATAAATATATAACACAGTATTCAGTCTTTGGAAACCTGCTTATCCATTTATAGATTTGCAGATCCCTAGGAATAACTCCATGGATGCCCAGATATCCAGAGTCCCTGGATTGGAATTCTCTGAGCAGCATCTAAGAAATTAGAGAGTTAATGTCTCATTAAATTAAAAAACCTTTTCCAAAGGGACATTTATTGAAACCATTTTGTGTTGAGTTAAAAGTCAGATAAGTCATGCATTTAAATAGAATCAATTAAAACTATTATGACTTTTATAAGTGATAGATAAGACTTATAATACTGTTTAAGGAATCATTAGTTTATTAAATATGTTGGGACAACTTGAATAACAGTTTGCAGAAGAAATGACTTTCATCCCTCCTTCATGCCATATTTTCCTGAAATAAGTCTTAATGTGAATATTCTTTCCAGTGTTTCCTATTTTGACTCCACATCTTGTTAAACTATTTCATGACACCTGTGTTTGGGGACTTAGGTAAGAAAACCCTATTTCTAATGACCAAGTGTGGTAACATTAAGTGTTCTGTAAGGAATGCAAGTTTTCTCTGCTTTGAGGCCTGTTCTTTCTCCACTTTGCCATGATATCTTACCTACAATAAGTAAATTATCTAATCATACAGGAAGTTCAAGTTTCCACAGGCCACCAAACAAATGAGAGTGTGCAACCTTGCTTTCTAAAGGATGGCATAAATGTGAGCTATTTTAGGTTGTTATGAGGAAAGGAATCTGAGAAATAACATCTTGACAAACAGGAGAGAAAGAGATTTTTTTTAAACATTTAATTAAAAATATTTGAGTGCCAAACACTGCATTATCCAACCCTTACCTTTTTTTGTTTTGTTTTGTTTTGTCTTTTCTGAGGCAATTGGGGAAAGGCTTGCCCAGGGTCACACAGCTAGGAAGTGTTAAGTGTCTGAGGCCAGATTTGAATTCAGGTCCTCCTGACTTCAGGGCTGGTGCTCTATCCACTGTGCCACCTAGCTGCCCCAACCCTTACCTTTAAGGGCTTTCTTGCCTATCAGCCTGTATTCTCATTTTATCTTAAGCCTAAATTCAGCTCCTATTCTGGTGTTTCTGTTTGTCAGATCAAGTTAAGAAACACTTATTAAGTGCTTAATGAAGACCTAAATTCAAATCCAGCTTCAGACATTTATTAACTGTGTGATCCTGAGAAGGTCATTTAACTTCCGTTGGTAAACTACTTCAGGGTCTTTGCCCAGAAAACCCCATAATGGCCATCAAGGGTTTGACAGCAATCCTGTGTACCATGCCATTGGCCACATGCTGAGAATCCAAAGAAAGATAAAATCAGCCCCTGTTCTCAAAGAGCTCATGGTATAATAAAGAAGAAAAGATACAGAAAACCTAGGTAGAAAAAACTGTAAACCCTTTCTATAAAATACAGAGACACACACACACATATAATATGTATGTCTCTTCTCATACCTAAATGTGTATAGAGATATAGGTATATATATACCTATATAGGCATATATATGGGGGCGGTGACAGAGAGAATGAGAGAGAGACAGCATGAGAGAGAGACAGAGAGAGCATGTGAAAGAGACTGAGGGACAAGATAGAGAAAGAGAGAGACAGGGACAGAAAGAGACAGAGTGTGAAAGAGACAGAAAGAACTGGGAAAGTCACAGAGGGAAGATTAAGGAAGACTAGAAAAAAGGTCTCTTGCAGGAGGTAGGACCTTAACTAAGATTTGAAGGAAGCCAGGCAAGGGAAGTGAGGAGGGAGATGGCTAATAGTAAAAATGCTTGAACTTCAAAGATGACTTGTCATATGGACCACAGAGTATTTATTTGTTTTTGGGGGGTTTTTTATTAATACTTTTTATTTGCAAAACATATGTATGGGTAATTCCTAAACATTAACCCTTACAAAGCTTTCTGTTACAAATTTCCCCCTCTACTCCCCACCCCTCCCCTAGATGGCAGGATATCCACTACATGATAATTATGTTAGAATACTTAAGAAATCGAATATATGTATAGTTACTGCCACACCTCATTTTTTTGTGCAGGAGAAATCGTATCTACAAGAAAGAATAATCCAATAAAGGAAATACAATGCAAGCAAACCTCAATAGAAAACATGAAAATGCTATGTTGTGGTCCACATTTCACATCCCTCTCTGGGTGTATATGGGTCTCTTCACCGAACAATTGGAGCTGGTTTGAAGCATTTCATTGTTGAAGAGAGTCATGTCCATTAGAACTGATCCTCATATAGTATAGTATATAGCCGTGAATAATGATCTCCTGGTTCTGCTCATTTCACTCAGCATCAGTTCATGCAAGTCTCTCCAGGTCTTTCTGAAATTGTCCTGCTGGTCGTTTCTTACAGAGCAATAATATTCCATAACATTCATATACCATAATTTATTCAGCCACTCCTCAATTGATGGGCATCCATTCAGTTTCCAGTTTCTAGCCACTACAAAAAGAGCTGCCACAAACATTCTTGCACATGGGACCACAGAGTATTTAGAGGAGATAAGATATAAGGAGACTGGAAAAGTAGGAAGATTATGATGGGCTTTCAAGTCTTGAGGTTGAATAGGGAACTAGACAAATAATCTCATCAGACATGCCAGATTATTTGCAGAGGGATGTTCTGCCTTAAAATAAATAATTCCTGTATTTAAAACACATTTGTTGATACCTTTTATTTTTACATCACAACCATTTCTGGAAATATATTTACTGTCACTCACCTGCCAAAGTCTTACCTTCGTCTGTAACAGAAAAACAATTGAGCAAAAACACCCCAAAAAGTGACCACATCTGACAATATATGCAATTTTGCTGTGATCCCCTGACACTCTGACAGGAGGAGAAATCTTAGTGCTTGCTTATCTATCTCTACAATTCTGTTTTTGCTCTGACCCAATTAACTCCTCTTTTCAAATTTTTGTTTGTACCACTTTTGCTCATACTCAAGTGGCTATAAGTTGATGGAATTTCTGTAAACAATAGTGCAATTGCTTGCCTTATATCAGCATGGAAACTGCAGTGTCCCATATTTAAACATTGTCCAGAACTTTGCCTCAAGATTTTGGTAGTCCCCAAACAGGTGTCTTCCTTCCTTTCTCAAGGATACTAATATGTCAAGTATAATCCTTCCTAATTTTCTTAACAAAGTAATTTTCATCTTCTGCAAAGAGTGGGGTTGAAGACTAGAGGTCATTGCCCAAGGAAGGCAAATGTCTGATGCTGTCACCAGGAAATATACAGGGATATAATCAGAAACTCATTTCGTGTAGCTGGTATGGGAGGGGCATCAAGTGTAAGTTGCAACATTGTGTTGAGCTGAACTGGTAATGGCTGCAATTTCCTGCCCTCTCCACCCCTTATCCAGACTGCTCAGAATGATAGGGAAACCCAACAACAATTGTTACTTGTGCCTAAAGCTTGCTAACCAGTCCTCTTAACTTAGTAACTTAGCTAGGATAATTCATAAGGTATCCCAGCTTCATCATTTAAGTCAAGTGTTTCTGTCTCATTGGTTTTCTTTGTACTGTCTAGGAGGGTGTGAGCCCTGACCCTGGACCAGCAAACACCAGAGACAGCCTCTTGCAGCATAATGGTGACATAAGGGGGAAGAGAGCCAAGACCAAATACCAGTGACTGCAGCTGCATTGTGCTTCTCACAAATCCTTACTGCATGCATTCTTCCCACCAAATTGAGGTCCATTTTGATTTAAGATGCATTAGTTCCCTGCTCCCTTCTCTGACTCCCTTCACTGTTCAACCTGAAGCAGTGGAACAGTCACCATTCCTGGATCCAGTTGTTTCCTACAAACTATTCATTGCCGTTTGTGCCTTGGCCGGACCTGTCAGGATTTTACACAAGGACCCTAAAGTAACAGAGCCACGATCCTACAACTTTTGATTCCAAACTCACGATCCTTTCTTATATTATTATATTAGATAGCAAGTTCTTATTTTTATAATTAAATTAATCTTTAAATGTCCAAATCTTGATTTTTCCTGCCCCCACACTTACCCCCATGGTAGTAGTGGGGAGGCAGATATAACAAATATTTATAGTTCAGTGAAACAAATTCCCATGTTGGCCACATCCAAAAAAAACAATTTTTCATTCTGTTCTCTGAATCTATAGTATCTGTTAGGGGATGGGTAGCATACTTTATTGTTAATTGTCTGAAATTATGGTTGATCATTGCATTGATCATAATCCTTAAATCTTAAAAAGTTTTTAATGGTATTATTAATAGTATCATGAATTGTTCTGGATTCTGTACAGTTCATTCTGCATTCGTTCATACATATATGTGTGTATATATACACATTCATACAGGTTTCTTTAAAACTGCCCATTTTGCCATTTCTTATTGCACAATAATTTTCATATGGCAAAATTAATTCAGCTATTCCTCAACTTATCTTCTTAGTTTCCTCTTTGTTGTCATCAGCAAATACATATACATACACACACATATACATTACCATGAGTTAAGCTACTGTGCCATTGGCTCAAAATGAATAACAGTGACAACAGATATTTTACAACATATTTTTGAAAGTAAGCAAGAGGAGGAAAATTTGGATATGTTTAAACAATTTAAGCTTAATATTTACAGCATTGGGCTCCATTCTTTTTTACATATAATACCCTAATGTTATACATGTCAGATTTCACAAGTTATAGGTGACTGCAACTGGTTTTGATTGCTCATTTCTATTATTCCTGAATGCCTCATTTTTTTTAAAATTTCACCAGCCAATTATACACAGCATGGTAGTATTGCAAAAAAAAGAAAAAAAGAAAAAAAAGATACAATATACTTAAAACAAAAAAAGTAAAGGGAACAGTGAAAAAAATGAGAACAGAAAATACTCCATACTACCTTGAAAATCTTTCTCCTAACTTATAGGTTTCAGTTTGAGTTTAGTACCTTTTCATTACTGTTGCATCTTAAGCAAAATATGATTGAATTTTCCTTCCTGCAGTTTTCTTGCCTTGTAATTAACCTTTTGTCTCCCCAACACAGTAAGAGGAGATACTTGTGGGACATGGTAGGGAACCCTGAGTTATGCTGAGCTTTTCAGAAAAAAATTAAGGACAAGCATAGGAACCTTGACTACAATCCCATATCTGATTCTATACGGCTTCTCTTTCCCTACCCAGCCTTATGGCACCTTCATTTGGAAGTTCTAGTACTGGAGTGAGCGAGTCACAGCCATAAGGTAACACCTCTTCATTTACAAGTCCTTGTGGGCAGTGACAGAGTGGAGAAAAAGCTGGAGAAAAGCTCTTGGTCTGTACTAGAGCTTCTTAAACTTTTTCCATGCATGACCCTTTTTTGTCCAACAAATTTTTATGTGACCCTTGGTATATATGTGTATAGATCAAACGTTTATTGATAATAAATCATAATTTCATGACCTTACATTCAGTTATGAAACCCCCATATGGGATTGCAACCCACAATTTAAGAAGCTGGGATCTAGAAAGAGCCATTTCTCTTTTTCTCACTCCCCCAATTCCTTCTCACTTCTGTTATGTACCATCACCTCAGTTCAGATCCTCATCACCTCTTGCCATGATTTTTGGCTTTCTACTTGCTGTCCCTGTCTCAAATGTCTTTTCCTTTCAGTCTTTCCTCTATACTGCTGCCAGATTGCTCTCAAGCAACTCCAGTCACTTCCTATTGTCTAATCTATAAACTCTTCTGTTTGGAATTTAAAGTCCTTCACTGTCTGATGAAGTTATCTTTCTCTAGACTCATTGGAAATTGCTCCCCTTCCTGTGCAGCATCCTCTAGAAAAAGAGTGTCTTTCTTTCTGCTTTTATCTACAACACTCCATCTCTCATTATTTGTGTTCTCTTTTATTGGACATTGTCTGACAGACATTGGAATACTCTCCCTTCTTACTTCAGTTTCTTGGAGTTCTTTGCTTCCTTCAAGAATCGGTTCAAATATTATTTTCTATGTAAAATATTTCTTGATCTCCCCAACTTCTAGTGCCTTTTTTTTTGTATCCTGTATATGCCTATAGATATATGTTATTGTTATCCCCTATCCATCAACTAAATTGAGTATAAGTTCTTTGATGGCCAGAAATATTTCACTTTTGTCTTTTTATCACTAGCACAGCAACTGGCATATCCTAAGTACCAGGTTTTAATAAAAGCTTATTGACTAGTTGGCTGATTATGCTATTACTTTCCTCTCCTTTAACAAGGAGCTTGTTTTTGATCTAATTGTAATAAGGACCTGCTGTAGCTTATTGACTAGGTCGGTAACATAGTCAGATCTGTACCTTAGCAAAATCAGTTTGGCAGCTGTGTGGAGGATGCCTTGGAGTGGAGACAGATGTGAGTCAGGAAAACCAATTCAGAGTCCATTGCGGTAATCTGGGTGGAAAATGGTGAGTGCTTGAACTAGCATGGTCCCAGACAAAAATATAAATACATAGTACATGTGAACAGCATTAGAATTCTATGTAGCAATCATGACATATATAAGGAAACTATTTAACGTATAGAACGATAGAACATAATTATTGTAGACTAAATACATAAATCTCATGAAAACATAGCACATAGTGTCTCATAAAGGATAGCATAGTGCTTTGTATTTATTGTGAAGAATTTTATATTAATATTCAAAATAAGTATAAATATATTTCTTTGTTTTCCATATATAATTTCTCCCAATAACCTATCAAAATAATTTTTAAACATTTGTTTATTGGATTGGGTTTTTTTTTTAAGTTTTGACTTCCAAATTCTTTTTCTTCCCTTCCTGTTCCTATCTTTCTTATCTCTCTTAGAACATAAACTTTTTGAGAACAAGGATTATTTCTTTGTATTTTATCTCCAAACTCTTTCACAGTCCCTGACATTTGGTGGGTGCTTAATAAATTCTTTATTGATTGATACAGTAACCTAACATTTAGACTGCATATAGGAACTCAACAGATACACACATATTAACAGAAAATGTAGCAAATTTTGTATAATATAGCAAAAAAAAGTGTTATGTAACTCATATATGTTGGTCATATAGAACTATAATATCATGTGTGACAGTTATATACAAAGTACATATGTGTTCCATAAATAGATATCCTCTGGCTACATAGGTAACCTTTTTCATCAAATTTAAAGTATTGTAAATTAGCCTTGAAACTGACTGAGTAATGCTGTTACTTTTATAGTTATATCTATTGTCAGTTATGCATTTTCATGCAGACCAACCTAGTTCTGAGTTTGTCGGTGGTCCAGGCTGGCCATTTCTGTCTTCAGCCTCTGTTAACTTCTTGTTTCCTGAGGCCATCACAGTCAGAGGGAAAGTGGGTCCTTCTGGATTCACTATTGCTTGCGTTCTATCTGGGTAGAGTTTCCCCAAAGGCTGAGACCATTGAATATAGTTGGGATCATTATGCAGTTCCTTCTGTAACTAAATCTTTTCTCCTTGAGCCATCATCTAGCGTAACAGTTCATCCTTACTACTTAATATCACACTTGGCTGGGCCTTGTTAATTCTCACTCTCTTTCACTTGCCATACTCAGTTGGTTGTCAAGTCCATTTGTTTCTATCTTTCTAACATTTCTCATATATGGCCAGGCCCTCATTATCTCAGGCCTAGATTATTTCAGTAAACTGCCATCTGGTCTTCCTGCCCCTATCATCCTCAAAATTGATTTTTTTTTTTAAAATCAGGTTTGACCGTTCCCTACTCTACTGCCCCACTACTCCCAATTCCCCCACATCATTAATAAGCTCCAATGCTCCCTTTCCCTTCCAGAATGAAATATAAAATTCTCTAATTAAACTTCATAACCTCACCCTTTCCTACATTTCCAGTTCTCTTACACCTCCCTTCCTTCCATATATTCTGTGAATCGTTTGGACCAGCTTCTTTGCTATTCCTTCAACACAATGCTAAATCTCTGATCCTTTTCCTTACTGTTCCCTATGCCTGGAATTCTCTCCCTCTTCGTCTCTACCTCTTAACTTCCCTGGTTTCCTTCAATTCTTAGCCAAAGTTCCATCTTCTGCAAGAAGCCTTTCCCTCCTTAATCTTAGTGCCTTCCTTATGATATTATCTCCCAATTTATACTATATACAAACGCCATCCCTTTGACATTGCAGGAGCACTCTGATCTCAAAAATCTGCATAAAAGTTTTTGGCCCTCCTTTTGTACCAGAGAAGTTTCAGTTTTTCCATTTTTCTTTTAGGGGGTGTTTATAATACCTTATTGTAAAATTTGGATTAAGCATTTCTGGATCTCTAAACTTTTTCTGTGATATCTGTGGCTTCCATAAAACTCCCCTAAAATTCCCATTTACAGTAATTCCTTATGCTGACCAACAATGTGGAAGAGATAACTATACAGGAAAGGTTAAGAACCCCTGTTTCCAAGGGCATGCTAAAACAATATTTAAACCAATATCCAACTCGATGCTAATTGTGAGAATCTGCTTTAGGATTTGCAGAAATCTCTGGATGGCACCTAGGGATCATATGGATAGTGAGAAAAGATCCCTACATGTGAAATAAAATTCATTTGTGCTCTCTGTCTCTCTCTTTGTCTCTGTGTCTTCATCTCTCTGTTTCTGTCTTTGTCTCTGTTTCCCTCTCTTCTCGGTTTCTGTCTCTCTGTCTCTTTCTCTTCCTCTTGAAATTTTGTATTTATATGCAGTTTGTGCTCTCTCCAAAATAATAGAAATCCTTTGAGGGTGAAAATTATTTCATTTATACTTTTGTATCTTCACTTCTTACATACAGTCTTACATATTATCTGCTCTCAAATGTTCACTCATTTAAACCTGATTGAAGACTTTTTTTTTTTTTTAAACCATTATGGCAAGGTGTTTTGGTTTTTTGTTTTGTTTTGTTTTTTTTCATCATTGACAAACTGAAACCATGAAAAATTTAATGGATTTTCTGTATTAAGACAACAAATTAGAAATAGAATAAATGATTGATTATAGTTATTCCCTCTCTCCTCCCTAAAAAAAAAGGCAAGCAGAAAATAGTAATAATCAACTTTATAAGTTTTTTGTTCAGGCTTTTGGTGATTTTTTGTTTTCTGGTTTTTTTCATTGAATACATGATGTTTATTTTGTTTATCTTTCTTTTTTTAGTTTGCTCCAGTATGGCTGGTGAGCAGAATTTAACCTCACTGTTTAGGAAACTACAAGAAAGCATAGATAAGAAAACTAAATTAGAAATTGGGGATGTTGTTCGAATGAGAGGATATGTTCGTGTCTACAGAGAGCAACGAGAGATCCATGCCTCCATTTATTGTAAGTAGTGGCTACTTTGGTTAAAATTGCAATTTTAAAAAAGCTTCTTTCAGAAAAAAATACTTGCAACTTAAACTGATTTCAGTTTAAATTATGCAGAATTCCTACAGAGGAATACTATCTCTTCATTTGATTTTTAAGGATGATAATTGACTCATATGAGTTTGCATTATTCTTGGGTTTTGGTAATAATATTGACATTGGGATCTCAGCCTATGGTTTCATAGAGAATTCTCATTATGGAAATTCCCTCCACCAGTGTAGATTTGTAACTTCTAGGCAATGTTGCTTGTGAGAGATTAAAAGAGTCACATAGCTAGTATGGATCAGAGGCAGGACCTGAACCTTCTTGACTCCAAGACCAGCTCTCAAGTCAAGCCTGGCTTTGGTCATGTCTAATATATAACTGTAAAATGCTTTGAGATTTGGATTTGAATAGCTCTTAGATATTCATTCTATATTTATAGAGTATATTCATTTACAGTGTATGCTTATACTATAAATTATGAAGTATAAATTTATAATATAATTTATATTTATTAATTTATGGAGCATATTAAGATCAAGCCTTGTTGTATACTATTAACAATATTCATTTAGAAAAAAATTGGTTAATCATTAGCATGATAGCTTAAGGTTATATGCAGGACACTTTTTGCATTGTTCCAGTAGTTGTTCTTTTAGAAATCCCAAAGGTGAAAATCACTTTTTGAAGGACATGGTGGGACATGCCTGTAATTCCTTCTAGTGGGGAGGCTGAGACCAGGCCTCTTGAGGTTAGAAGTTCTGAGCTGCAATGGACCAAGGCAATCAAGTATCTTCACTAAGACCTGCATTAGCAGGATGAGCTCCTAGGAGAGGGATATGACCAGATTGTATAAAGACGGGCAAATTAGCTCAGGATGGAAATAGAACAAGATGAAGCTCTTGTGCCAATTAATGGGATCAGGCTTGTAAGTAGCCCCTATAATTCCAGCCTAGGTGGAATAGGGAGACATAAAGGGAGAAAAGAAGGAAGGACGGGAGAGGAAAGAGAAAACCCTTTTGACAATAATATTGTGTTGCAGTTTTCCCTGTCCCAGAGCATTCCTCTAGTAGTCAGTTAGATAATAGAGGAATTGTATTCCCTCATGGAGACCACTTGGGAACCATTGAATATATCTGAGCATTAGTGATCCCCTAGTGTGATATACTAGGAGAACCACTAAGGGCCTCATTTGTCATTACTCCATACAGTACCTTTGCCATGGGGGAGAATAGACTTCAGTGTAATTGCTATGGCATTTTTCCATTTCCTGATAGATAAAGTGGATGATCCAGTATGGAATGTTCAAATTGCAAGAATGTTGGAGCTTCCAGATATCTACAGAAAAGTTTATGACCAACCTTTCTCAAATGTTAAAGTAGTAAAAGAAGAGTTAGCAAGGTAAGTAGTTGTTAATCACTGCTTAAAATGTGCGTAGCAATATTAGTTCAACAATGTAATTATACCCTTGATACCAGAGAATAGTTGAGAAAATGTATTTTGCTTACCTCTTTGAAAAGGTGGGGGACCATGGGGTGTGGAATAACACAGGCTGTCAGACTTGATAGATGTATTTATTTTTCTGATATATTTTTTCTTTATTTAAAAAAACTTGCTAAAAGGAATGGCTCTCTAACTTGTTAGACAAGGTTCAAGGGATATATGTAACCAAAAAAGGGTGGTATAGAAACAAAAGATATCAATTATAAAAGTAAAATTTTAAAAACTATATTTGCTAATACTTAGGAGAATTGGACAGCAGGGTTTTTTCTCTTTTTGGCCTTGTAATGTAGTACATGTTAAGTAAAAGTTTGGTGGTATTTTTAATTTAATTTAATTTTATTATTTTTATAAGAAATTTTATTTTCAAAACATATGCATAAATAGTTTTCAACATTCATCTTTGCAAAACCTTGTGTTTCAAAATTGTTTTTTCCTCCCTCTCTTCCTCTCACCCCCTTCCATAGATGGCAAGTAATACAATATATGTTAAACATTGTGTAGTTCTTCTATACATATTTCTATAATTATCATGCTGCGCAAGAAAAATCAGATTAAAAAGGAAAAAAAGTACAAGCAATTACAAGAAAGATGAAAATACTATGTTGTGATCCACACTTAGTCCCCACAGCCCTATCTCTGGATGCAGATGGCTCTCTCCATCATAAGATCATGGAAGCTGGCCTGAATTGGTGGTATTTTTTAGTCCCTGACTCTTCATGACCCCAGTGTAGGTTAGCACTTTTTCTACAGTGTCAAATCTTAGAAAGTCACCTCGGACACTGAGAAGTTAAATGACTCATCTAGGGTCCCTTGGCCAGGATAATAGAGGTGATCTTAGGTTAATCTCTGATTTTCCAGGTTCTGAGGCCAGCTCTCTATCTGCTGTGCCTACATGGCATACTAATATGAATGCTAAGACATTTATCCTTATTCACATGAATCACTAAATTGTAAGGTTTAGAGCCAATTTTGAGTTTGATTTTAAAGAAGGGAAATGCTTTTGTCAGGGTAACTTCAAAGTTTTTTCAAAAACTTGCCTCAGATACTCAGGTCTTATTAAACCCCTTTAAAATACTGTACCTTTATTGATTTGAAAAAACCCATATATACATATGGGCATATGTATATACACACATGTATGTGTAATGCACATATGGTCTATAGAAAAATCATAACAAAGATATACAAGATACTCTTTAAGTATTCCTGAAATTTTCTAAAATTCATTCTCTCCCTTGCAGCAATCCAGGTACTCTGGACTTTTTTAGTCAAACAAGTTTGTTGAGTGAAAAAATCCAAGACTTCCTTGTTGAGAACAAAGTACATACCTTTTACCAACAAGAGCTAGAAGCTGTGGAGTCTTTGATGGCTCCAGCCAGTCAGCCTGTTGTTGACAAGTCCTGCTCTGAACAGGTGAGGACTTTTCTAAAGAATGTTATCAGCTATGCCCACAAACTAAAGATGAAGTGTGTATGTGAGAGGGTTCCTGCTGGGATTGGGTGGCTCCATAACCTGCAGGGAGGGAGAACTGTATGATTTTTATGGGGCCTTGTTTCCATCTCAGCAGTGTACCTGGCCACAGAGAAAACTGAGATAACAATGAACCAGTTTTTACCTGACTCAATTTAACGTCATTTGGCTTATTCTGTGTGGGCAGGAGAAAAAAAAAAGCTGAGGATTTGCCTACTATTTTTTAAAATAATAGCTTTTTATTTCAAAATATATGCAAAGATAGTTTTTAACATTCACCCTTGCAAAACCTTGTGTTCCAAATTTTCCCCCCTCCCTTCCCCCACCCTGTCCCTTAGATGTGCAATTCAAACATGTGCAATTCTTCTACATATTTCCACATTTATTATGCTGTGCAAGAAAAATCAGATCAAAAAAGAAAAAAAAAGAGAAAGAAAACAAAAAGCAAGCAAACAATAAAAAAGGTAAAAATATTCTATTGTGATCCACGTTCGGTCCCCATAGAGTCTCTCTCTGGGTGCAGATGGCTCTCTCCATCATAAGTCTATTGGAATTGGCCTGAAATATTTACTTACTAATAAAGTAGTTAGATGCCCATTGAAATGGGCTCAATCCCAGGAGATCATTGTACACGGCAACATCATTATTATACGACGATCAATTCTGATGAATGTGACTCTTTCCAACAATGAGATGATTCAGGCCAGCTCCAATGTTCTTGTGATAAAGAGAGCACTAATACTGCCTTCATTCTTCCTGACCCTGTTCCTTGTCCTCACTTTCTAGACTTCAAAATCAAGCCCCTCATCCCTCACTTTCAAACCCCTTTCCCTTTTCAGCTTTTTTCTATTCCATCTTTCCCCATTAGAACATAAGTTCCTTGAGAGCAGGAATTCTCTTTTTTTTGTTTGAATTTGTATCCTCAATGCTGTTTTTCTGGTCATATATCTTAGAGATTATCCTAACATTTCTTCTATACAGTTTTGCATGATGTATTGCAGCTTGTCTACCATGAGCCATCTGCATTTCCTACTTCACAGTAATATTATGAGACAGGGAATGCAGATTATCCTCATTTTATAAATGAGGAGATAGGCTCAGAGAAATCTTTGCTAGAAAACTACTTAGGTTTGAAGTTAAGTTGCCAGACTAAACTCTTGCTGTTTCCTCCCCATCCATGACTGGGTATAGGCTGTCTTGAATATCTGGGATGTACATCGTCCTCCCTGCCACTTCTGTACACCCCCAGTCTGTACCTCTGGTCAAGATTAACCTTGGATATTGCTTCCTCAGTAAGTCCTTTCTTGATTCCCACAGTGGTTAGTACTCCCTCCCCCATCTTGTTGAGTTATTATCTGTGCATGTGGGAGGAGTGTTTGGAGATGGGGTTGGAGGTGATCTCCTTTACAAACTGGAGCTTTCTAGTGTTATATTCCCTTTGATGATAGGGCCTGTTTTTCATTTTGTCTTTATTTTCCCAAGTTCTCATGTACTTTACACACAGTATGTATTTAATGTATTTCCTGTGAAGAATAATTAGACCATAATATCTTTCTCCTGCCTTCAGATATCTACTGTAGAATTTTTAAATTATACCAAGATTTCTTTGATTTCCTTCCTGTCTATAAGATGAATTTCATTTATCTTGTTATTTGTAGAGATTTTGTTTGTATTTCTATGGGGTTTTTTGGAGGGATTGAGAAGTACCAGTTCCCAAGTACCTTCTTACTTTTCTGCCATTCTGGAAGCCTCAGAACACTAAATTTTTCCAAATTAAATCATTGCAAAGAGGTTGTCTCCAGATTTGACTTTCCAGAACTTATGGTGACTAGAGTAGATAATGATGCGTTTTGGAAGTGAATTTTTATAGCCCAAAGGGGGAAGTATGAAAACCATAAACTCTATATGAAATGAGCTTTTTTTTCTAAGAGCTACAAGCAGGCTTAATTTTTATATTTTGAAGTCCAAGTGACTTTTCTCCAAAAGGATCTAGGGAGCTCTGAGTTGATGTCTTTAAAGTGCTGTACCATCTACCATGTCTACCCATTGCATTGTGTTCTAATGGAAATTTAGCATTTGAAGTGGATCCTCTTGTCTTTTGAAAGCAGTTTTTCAATCATTCATGAATCTTCCCCTCATATTACTTTAGTTAGGGAGATCAGTGTGATTAAATTCTGCTTAGTGAGTCCCTGAAAAATAAAGCCATTGATTGGTGGTAATCTGATGTAACCCTAGATCTTCTGTTCTTTTCTCTTGTGGCACAAATGGGAGCTTTCCACAAAGGCTTAGTGACAGCCTGGAGTTTAGAAGCAAAGGAAAGAGAGTCTCATTCTTAATGACCTCACTATGGACAACATAGCTTACAGAATGGTAGTTTTCCATTTTCATTAAATTTTAATTTTTTTTAGTTTAACACTGAGCATAAATATAATCAACTGAATCTGATTAATAGATTCCACATTTTATATCCATAATTTATCCACATTTTAGTTAATTTCAAGAATTCTTTGCCAGGTGGGTGAATATTAAATTTATTTGAAAATGAGAACTTGTAAATGATTGGGGATCCTGGACTGGATTATGGACACGAGGCAAGGGCTGCCCCCCCCCCCCCATAACGGCTGCTTTTTCTTGTAGCATTCTTTCCCGAGTTCCATATCTCATCTGTTGGCCTTTATCTTCTTGTTCAAGACTGAAATACAGCTGTTGTATTCACTAGAAGGCTGCTCATACTTTGGATCCTGGGCTGTTTATAATCAGAATAGGCAAATATGCTCTTAGGTCATCTGAGGCTAGGTTGGAAAGAAAATTTTACACAGTTAATGTTTCCAAAAAAACTTTTCTGGTAGGGCTCACTCTATATGCAGGATTCAAACTTTTTAAAAAAATTATCTTTCTGTTGTGTGTCTAAAAGTAGGCACCATGCTTGTATATTGTCTGTAATACTAATACTAATAATTGATATTCATATGGTACAAACCCTTTAATATATAGCATCACATTTAATTATTATCCTATTTTGCAAATCAAGACAACCCTGAGATACCACTTCACACCTGTCAGATTG